>OX336892.1:22178391-22601517 GCA_946959425.1 Argyrosomus regius | reverse complement strand
TGCATGTGGCTTGTGACAAGCTCTATATGTCATTCATAGACTTAAGCAAGCTTTCTTTGAGGGAGTCGTGTCCCCCCCAATACTGACAAAATGTCACTCTGCCTTTCACATTAACATTTGTCAGCTTCAACTGCAGTTCATCACGTCCTACTGCACTTTGCCAGTCTGTACAGAATACTCATGTTAGCATGTTAGCATTGGCAACGTTTTAGAAAGTCTCCTGTCATTTATTCCAACCAGAATAAAATTGCTAGTGAAGGACATGAAACAAGACGTGGCATTTAATAACTCATAATCAGCTTTATTAAATCACTTTTTAGAGAGAATTTGTCTCATTTGATCTCTCCATCGGCACTGAAAACACTATTAATATTCCAGAGTCTGATGTTAATTAAGAAAATGTTACACATACATGCAATTTCCAACATATTCGCATCCTTTACAGTCATCTTATCTGTCATGTCTAACCATCATTGTCACACATTTCAGTGACTTACAACATCACTTTTACATTCTCACCTCTCAGCACTCGGGTATATTCATATTACAAGTCCTCTTCATGTCCTTAAATACAAAGGGGCTCTGACATTTTTTTGTTAATTTGACAATGTTAGTACCTCCAAAATGAAAGTAGTTGCAAAGACAGTGATATTTGCAACTCGCATTAACCAGATGAGCAATTACACCCATGTATGTACAGCAGCTGTTAATGATGATGGGATAGAAATATCATTTGCATAGCAGCCAGTTTGCTCAAGGCCACCGAGATGATGACTGATTAACCTTCTAGGAAAGAAGCATCTGTTTTGAAGTTTATTCTAACTGTCATCAAATTCTGTGATATTCAAGATGTGAGTGTATTTAGTAGTATTATAAAAAAAAACATATCTTATGGTTCCAAACAAAGGCAGCTAACCTTTCTAAGGTGCAAACATACATCATATACTTACATAAAGTGCTAACAGTAATAACAGTAACAGAAAACAAGAAATGCCCACACCATCAAGAGATACAGTATACAGAGCACCCTGAACACAGCAGATTCAATCTGACCTCTACATCTAAATTCCAGTTGTAGTGCTACATTAGTGTCTCCAAAGTGCTTTATCTAACATATTATAGTGCATTGCCACGTACAATACACATTGTGAACTGCTCCTGTGTCTATGGGAAATGCAAAATAGTTGGGGGTGGGGCTTTTTTTGAAAACTATTTTAGTATTACTCATTGTTGGCTGAAACCGAAAGCCCTTTTTGAGAGGAAGTATATCATGGTCTATGCTTTGTGTGTGTTTCTCCTGCCCCCCTTTTTATACCAACCCACCCCGATACTCGCCCACCCTTGACGTTGGAAAATACACACTGCCACTGACTCACATTTTCACGAGTTTTTTCTGCTCGTGATTTGAAGTTGAGAATTCAAGGGGAGAACCCAAACAATCCCACCAGGTTTTCCGTAGTCTCCGCTGCTTCTTTTGTTTTGTACCTTTTGTTTCTATGATGTTTGTTTTGTTTTGTTTTTTCTGTGTGAATAAATAAACCAACACGTTATTGTTTTAGTTATGAAAGTGTCTACAGTCTATAATCCAAAATACATCCAGTAGCTGCAGTTAGGCAGTAAGTTATGCCGTCATATGGATACAGTCAAACCAGTGTAAAACATGTATTATCCCAGCAAACATGTCAATGACAAACTTGAAGTTGACCAGCAGTCTGTAGTCTTCCATTATTGCTTTCTGCATCATTTGGTGTTACTGGGACCAATATATCTTTCAAAACAGTCTAAAAAGTCAGTCTCCCCAGCTGTATTGATATGATGTTTCACTGATTTGCTGTTGGCAATGACAGCAAATCAGTCTCCTGCTCATTGCTCTCTATGACACACTCCCTTCTCAGCAATTCAATCTGATCACACGTTGCTGATGCGAACACTGAGAGGAGTTTCTCTGCCCCGGCCACGGTCCTCCCCTCTCTCCCTGTAGCTCTGCTCCAGACGAATCTTATCTGGATCAGACACCTCTGGCACAGTCTCTCCCCCATTGCTCTGGTACCCATGCTGGGGGCTGGATGGTTTGAAAATGGGCGTGGTCTTGGTCTTGGCTACTTTGTCAAAAAAGGCGAAGTCCGCTACATATTTGCCCGATGGGGAAAGGGAAACTACAGGGGGAAACTCATAGCCCCAAAGAATCTCATCCGGCAGGTAGGAGGTGCGAACCTGGCAGGTGGCGGAGGTCGGCTCAACTGTAGCGCTCATGATCACCAGCAGCTCAAAGTCTGCCAACTCTGGATCTGTCCAGCCCCCACCTGGAGGTAAATGAGAGGAAGGATATGACAAGATGAGGAAGATGCAAGAAGAAATGGGAGAGAAGAAGGGGGGATAAAAAACACGCTAATCCGCTAAGAGTTTTTGGCTATCAGTGGTGCTATAGAGGGATGTCATCATGAGCCAGTCCCCATTTTGATTTTATTATGTGAATGTTGATGAAGATGTACACATAAGCGTGTGTGGCTTCCTGCCAGTGGCTTCACACTATCATACTGATCAACTGTTGGTGGGGGTAATGTAACAAGAAATATTGCAATGCACCATTAAAAAAAGAGGAAGTCTTCTAGATAACGGCTGCTATGAGGATTTATTTAACAAATGAAAAAAAAAAAAAGCAAATGGATGTAAGGAAACAAGAAAATGAAATTTGGTATTGATGGGAGGAAAATAAAAAAGTATGTTGACACATGGGGAGGAAAAGAGGAACCAATGTTGGAAGGTAAAATTAAAGCTGAATCTACCCACATTTATGATCACAGATGGAAACTCCTCTCTGCCTGCAGCAAGTGAAGTCTTGCTTTGTCAAGCATGTGATTTAACATGGTTCACATCATCTGAGCTCATCAACAACCAAAGAAGAATCAGTTTAGTTCTGGGAAATTGTTTATGGCAATTTCAGTTTAAGCAGCATTGCGTAGAAATGAAAAGATATTTTTGTGATTTAGCACCTCCAGTTCAGTGCAAAATCACTGTGGATATGTGTAAATATGGACAGTTGTATTTGTTATGATTATATTATTTATGGCTTCTGTCATTATGTCCATAGAGGGTGCTGAGCCCAGTTACATAGCCTTGCCCAGCTTCAGTTCTGGCACGACACCAGCTCCACTCCCCGTCAGCATTGGCCCACACGTCCAGTGCTCGGAGCTCATAGTCTGGGCAGCCCGGCTAACAAACTGAGCTAACATTACCTAACAGCAGCTATAGTTTACTTTACTATCCATCAGAAAGATATAAGATGGTAAATCAGATAACATTTTTGTCATAAAATATCTTCCAGTTTCACCAAAGTCAGTGAAATATTTGGTGGCGTGTGACTAACTAATCGTCACAAATTATTTTGTTGTTATTTTTGTGTTACCCTTCATCCTTGTTGCTGTTTGCGTCCACCAAAAAGTACAGTAGAGCATTGTACGTCATTTTAAGAGTTTTCTGGTGTATTCTCATCCATAGTGTTTAATGAACTTAGCATAAGTCAACAGATCACAAAGATAAAACATCTTTTTAGTTACGACACTTACCACCAACCAAATCTCCTGCTCTCACCATCAAACTTACCCTTGTCTGCCCAAGCTCGCAGGGGGCTGCTGTCATCGATGAGGTGGTAGAAGGTGAGGGGCAGGATGAGGAAGGGGCTGTCACTGGACGTGTCCACTTGGAAGGGAACATTCCTCTGGTCCAGACGAACCGTCTCGCCTTCCTTGGTCAGAGATGTCTGGAGCAGTTTTCCAGTCACCTGGAGAGGGAGGAACAATGTGCAGTAATGTGTCAATGTGTCTTGTTAGCTAGCATAATTTGTATAAATGGTAGAAATATCTGATAACCTATATCTCTATACACTGACCTGACACCCAAGCAGAAGACTCTTGCGCATGTTGGCCACCCTGATCATAAGGCAGGGTCGACCTTCGTGGGTCGACACCACAGCATGTTGGCTGAACTTCACTGTCTCGCCTCGCTTCTTTGGCCGAGCAACCTGAGCAAAGAAAGCTCAATCAGTTCTGTTTTTGGTCATAGTCTGAGTCCTGCATTCAACATAGGAACAGATGTAAGGAATTGCATACAGTTGTGCTTGAGTTATTTAAGTTGGAGAGTTTGGTTGGCTGCTTTTACATCAATTCATGACCATGAAAGCTGCATAAATCTAAGTATAAAGAAGTTCTTTGTTTCCACTGTATCTCACTTTGCAGTTGGATGTTTTATGCATTGGCTACCTTAGCAAGGAAGGTACCAGTGATGAAGATCTCCATCAGCATGGTGATGACCAGCTGGATGATGAGGAGGATAATGGCGGCTGGACATTCCTCAGTGATGCAGCGGAAACCATAACCAATGGTTGTCTGGGACTCCAGGGAGAAGAGGAAAGCCCCCGTCAGGGTCTGCATCTGCATCACACAGGGTGTGTGGTTTGACGGAGGGTCGAACTCTGGAGGAACACGGTTGAAAAGGCAACAAAAGCTCAGTGAAGTTATTCTAATGTTATGTCACATCACTGTCTCTTCCTTATGTACACTTGATTGTGGGGTGATGGTCATTGTAAAGAACAGATATATGCTGTCTCCATGCAACATTACTTTGACACTCAGTTGAGCAAACGTGTTACATTAGAGGAAGTTGCTGACAGCAGATGTATTTTTGAAGATATGAAGCCATTTCCTGACATCACACTTCTATGAAGCACCAGGAAATGCAGACAGTAAACACCAATGTCTGCTGGAAATAAGCACTCTATAAGAGTGTGGTTATAGGTGTGAAGTGCTGTGAAAAGAGTTAGGCAGAGACCCTTCTATCATGGTTAGTATTACATTTAACTTGTTGATTATATACCTATTAAAAGGAAGTTGCAAAGAGCTCCCTGTTTGATTGAACTGATAACACAGCCATGCAAATTAGATGAGAAAGACACATTATATTGAAGAAGATTAAAGACATGGTTGCTTTAGGACAGCAATTCTCATAGTTTCTCCGAACTTCATCTTGCCATGCAACACATCTTGTCGAATCCTCACTTATGGTTTTTCAACTGTGTTTACACCTTTTTGTGCTCTATATCCTTTGTTGTTCAACTTGTAGGATGCTGGAGCTGTTGCACTTTTATCTGCTCACACGCACAAAGATATGGGAACAGAGGTCATATGACCAGAGGTCTGACCACAAGTGTGTAAGCAGAAAAAAAGATTTTAACTCTTAAACCTGAGAACTTGGCTTTCAAGGACAGGCTGTAAAAAGAACTGTAAAATGGTGAATAGATTTTTCTGCATGTCACAAAAAATAAAACCCATGATGACTTATTGTATTATCAGAACTAAAGCCAATAGGTCCAACAAAAATTAAAAATATATATATCTTCGTGCCATTTAAGTGGATATGCAGCCTACAAGAAGTCAGCAGGGTCAGCGAGCAAAGACTTTAAGGATCCAGGGTAGTAGAATAAAATAGGCATTTTATCCAAGACTGTCTTTGTCCTTTCGTCATTAAACTCAGTCTGGCAGTTGGATGTTGACACAAGGTTCTTTTCAAAGGCGTTTTTTACATTTCTAGAATTTAGATGTCATTTCAGCATGTTATCAATCATTTCCTGTCGTTGACTCATAATGACCTACACCCAAATACAGACAGGTGACAAATGAAAGGAAAAAAATCAACACGTGTCTTAAGAACATGTTGGTGCACCACATGCTGTCTACTGGAGGGATGAACAAAATACATTCCCTCAATTGGGACTTTAATAATGGTGGTGGAGAGTGCCGTCTAACACAATGACAGTATAAAGTATGGACAACGTAAAGTGTGACGTCATTGTAGGTTTCCAAAGAGCTGTTTTGAAGCTCAGTGCATGGTGGCTTTGGCTGCTGCCATGTTGGTAGTGCTGTCCCTTCCGCTCCTTCGGCTAATCTAAAAAATGGGCAAAGACGTGGATCAGCCATGGACCTGAGGCAGACTGAATGACGTCTGGGTGCTTAAAAAAAGCATTTTTTTTTAAAGGTGCAGTGTGTAGGATTGAGTGGTGAAGTTACAAATAGCAACTAACTGAATACAACTCACCCTCCAAGCCAAGCCTCCAATTCCAAGCATAAAGGATGAACTACAGTGGCTGTGAAACCCGTGAAAAACAGAAAAGGTCCTATTTAGAGCCAGTGTTTGGTTTGTTCAATCTGGTTTTGTAGAAACATGGCAGACTCTGCAGAAGAGGACCCACTCCCTCTGTAGATAAAGGTTCATTCTAAGGTAATATAAACATAATGGTTCTTATTTTCAGGTTAATATACACAAATGAAAGCATAGTGATGTTTATTATATTCCATTTCTGCCAGTAGATCCTCTTAAATGTTACATACTGGACCTTTAAGTGTCTGTATTCATTAGACCTCCTTACTACTGAAGTATGTCCCTATGAAAACTATTTACAGCAAGGTTGGTGGATCATCTAGAGGGAGTGTTTAAACTACAGTCCATGCTCTCTCACCAAGCAGGTCTCCGTGCACCAGTGCCACCAGATACCACAGCACCCCAAACAGGAACCAGGTCCCCGCAAAAGTGGCAATGAAAAGGAAGAACTTGTAGCGCCACTGCATGTCCAGAAACGTTGTCCATAGGTCACGCATGTACAGAGCACTCCGTCCGCTGACGTGTTCGATGCGCACGTTGCTACGCCCATCTTTGGACAGGACACGCCTCCTCTTCCTCAGAGTCCCGCCCCCACCGGATACGCCACCGCCCAGTAAAGGTTTTAAAACATCAGTCTGCGTCTGGGAGTGGCAAACCTTCTGAGGAGAGGAGCTACGTGAGGAAGGAGGTGTAGCAGATGTCATCTGGTGAAAAACAAAAGAAGAGGAGTTAAATCATTTTTCTGATTAACTTGTTGTTGGCCAGAGCTGTTAATGTGGTCATTTTGGATTAGTTTGGGTTGGGCTGGGAGGTCTTTATTTCTTTATTTAATGTTTACTGAAAAAAACACAGGGGTTCTCAGAAGGTTCTCAGTCATCCAGGTCATCTTTCTTTGAGAGGAGTTAAATCTGGGGCAAATGGACTTCATTGTAGATCTGTGAAGGGCATTCATAATTCGAAGAAGCCTCTTGGATGACAGGTGAAACATCTTCACAGATCTACAACCAAGTCCAGTTGGTCCCCAGACTTAACTATCCTCAAAGTTCATCAGCGGTACCTTGTGATGTAATTAAGATTATGGTGACTTTCTGTTGTCTTCTAGCAAAATCTAGAAACTTTCCGTGGTGACTGTAGGTTTAGGTAACTTCCCCTGCAGCCACCTGCTCTCATTCACAGGGGGAATTCATCAAGTGTATATATACTCGAAATTAAATGTGTGATTTATTATATTCAAAATATGTCACAAAATAAAATGAAACAAAAAGTAGACACGTTAACGTCAAAGTATAATTTTGAATAACAAAGCAGGAGAGTTTTAATCAGCAAAACAAGCCAAAGCAAACCTGTGATGTCATTCACGCCCATTCAAGCGTATTTGATCATTTGACTAATATTTCTGTTGAATTTTGGAGGAACTTGTGTGAGTTCCCGAGAACGTCACACTCCCAAATACCTACTTATAAAATGTAGAGGTCTGGACCTGAGTCATTCTCCCAAATGACTGCCTCAGCCTCAGCTTTACAGAATCAAAGTAGGATTTTGTGTAAATCATGGGATTCAAATTCCTCCTGATAGGAGGTCTAACCATCCAGAATAAGTAAAACACTTGAGTGGGCGTATTGTGTGTGTGGTTCTCAATCCTTTGGCTCGCGTAATGATTTTAGAAGGGTTCCTGAGCCCTGAAGATTTCAGAGATTATACTCATCTCGTCAGTTATGTGTAGACAGAATATCAAAAGGGCTAGGTCAAGTACAACCATCATCACAGCTGATTCTAACAGCCTGAGAGAACAGCCAATCAAGGGAAACAAGCCCCAAAACACCTCTCTCTTTAAGCATTAAGGTCTCAGTATGCTTTAAATGGTACAAGGTGTCATCTGAAGGCAACAGTTTTACAGGTGCTCTAAATTTCAGAACTGAACTCTGGACCAAAAGCCTGCTGTCATGAAGAACAAATGAAAAAGAGACACCTGGTCTATTGTTGAATGAAGTGAGCATGCTTGTGTTATGTGTGAATAGGTGACCCTATTCGTTTGAAGCATACTGAGGCCTTTAGTGCTCTCAGATCATTTCAAAAACAAACTGGAGGAAATTACATCAGAGACAAGACATGACAGGGTGTCATGAAAAAGAAGATGTTCAGTTCCAAGAAGGTTTTTAAAATTATTTTGCCCGTTCTCACAGTAAAAGGAGGAACAGGCCCTTAGTTTCCCAATTTGTTTTCAGCATCTTTCTTTGCAACAAAATTCTAAAGCAATACCACTGTCTTGCTTTTCTCTTATTTTTTTGGGGGGGTGGCGGTATGGTACATTACTCAAGTCATTTTTAGGTTGAAGGCCAGAAAGACTAGTTGGAAAACAGATTCAGAAAACAAAAACAGCCATGACGATTAAGAGCCTAATAAGACATTCAGCTAGCTGTAGTCTGTGAAACCTCCGGTTTGAGAACCACTGAACAAAACATGCAAACCAAAAAACCACACGAGATAACAGTCACAACGAAACACTGGGGGACGAGAAAAGAAATAGTGCGTCAGGCCTGAATAATACTTGTGATATTAAATATAAAGTGAAAGGGTATTTAGGCACACTAATGGCTCTCGGTTGGTTCAGTACCATGACAATGATCAAGCTTAAATAATTTTTTATAAGGAGGATCACAGCCTCACACATCTTCTAGCATGTCTGTAGATTCTGTTAGATCTCTATCATAGAATAAAGTGCTTGATAAACACCGACAAAAACAGTTCCTGTTCAGCTGATATCTTTAAGATTTTAGTGACATATTTGGACAGACTGAGGAAGCGGTATTACAGAGACATAATTTGTTAAGGTTAAGTTTTGCAATGCATTGTCTGCAGAACTCTTTCCACAAGACAAAATGATATAACGAAAATGAACTGCAAATATCCCCAACCCGCAACGGTTACTTGCAGGTTACAGCAATGTTTTTTAGTGCTATACACTGCGGGATGTGTGCATGAATGTGTGCCCTTCTCCAAACATTCAAATGCAGTCCACCCCTCTCACGCACAGACAGACAGTCACTGTATCTCCACACATTTGACACGCCGACTTACGTCAAACAAATCATGTAGGCCAGTAGGGAGAGGATAGTCCCACAAAAGAAGAGGATAAGGACGAGGAGAGAGAGAAAAGAAAGAAGAGCAGAATTAGGATGAAGATGCACTGCATTAACCCAACAAACCATCCACACACACAGAGTCTCATTTGTCAGCTGGAGGAGAGAGGAGAAACTTGAATGAATCAATTAGGGTAAAAAATCTTTGTCCGAAACTCCGACGTTTATCTAGATAAAGTTTTTTAAAAGCTTTACTGTTGATTCCGACCAGAGAGGCCTTTAGTGGACAAAGAGTGAACTTCTGACTGGTAACTGGAGACAGCGGTAAGCGTTTGGTAGGAAAAGGGCCAAAGTTTGGCTTTCTGGATGCCCTGCTGAGGACTCAATCTTTCTTGTTGGTGTTGTTTGCTGCTTTATTCTCTGGATTCCCACAAGGTCTCTCTGTTTCTCTTTCTCATGCGCATTAGTGGCCAAAAGTATATGGACACTCTAACGCTACCCTTACTTGCGGTGAATATCTTATTCCAGGCCCCCTCTCCTCTGGTTTCAGGCTTTCCATGAGATTCGCTCACTCTCAGCCACATAATCATGAAGTCTGCCTCTGATGATGGGCGTTAAGAAGTACACAAGTCCTTTATTCATGTATAAGCACTTCACGTGATTCTTCAGTACAAGTAAAGCCACGTTCAAAATCCTACATATGTAAAA
The DNA here is from genome assembly GCA_946959425.1 of Argyrosomus regius. Taxonomy (NCBI): domain Eukaryota; kingdom Metazoa; phylum Chordata; class Actinopteri; family Sciaenidae; genus Argyrosomus; species Argyrosomus regius. The sequence continues at coordinate 22,591,576 of OX336892.1, read as the reverse complement.
GTATAAATGTAGAATCAGCTGATTACTGCAGAAAAATGTCCCCTGTCACAGATATATTACAGAATTAGACTGTAAATACAAAGAGGAACTTTTTGGATTCTCTTTCTGCTACGAAGAATTATTTAAATGAACACCTTGGAAGTTTTTAGATGAGGGAATCTCTCTTTGGTGAAACGCCTAATAACCTTCTGGGTGTTCGTAGCAACGATCGTATCAATTGCTTTTGCAATTGTGGGCGACTGCTCAGACCGCAGAGGAATAACTCATGAATATCTGAAGTGTGTCAAACTGCCCCCAAGAACCCACTGCTTTCTAGTAAGAGGTCAAAAGCCAAAATAAATATAAGAACTTCAGATTTAAAGTACTTTCCACCATGAAGGCCTGGCTCACAGTCTGTATTTTAGTACATCCCAGAGGTGTTGGATGGGGTTGAGGTCAGGGTTCAGTGCAGATGAGTCAAGTTCGTCCACACCAAACATGAAAAAAAAGACTTGTTTCTGCAAGTGGGATAAAATATTATTTAGGCTCTACTTAGCCCAGACTATGAACAGATAGCTCTGCACCAAAAGTACACAAACATATGAAGGGGCGTCCATATACTTTAGGATATATAGTGTAAAAATAGCTTCTATACAATGCTGTGCATGGATTACATAACCAATCAGCTGTAATTACATCACACTTTTGTGATTACGCAAGGGTGAGCCCCTCAAAAGCTTCATAATGACACCATTGAAAACTTTCTTTCAACTCTGCGTCGCCCTCTCACCCGATTTTCTCTTGACAAATGCCCCAGAAAAAAAATAATAATAATAATCCATCACCGACATATATCAGGTAACTAATAGAGAAAATGGGAGTAAATGACAGAGGAAAGAAGGAAATATCTTTTTTTTTTGGGACCAACCTCTCCAGTAGGATGTATTCCATCTCCATGGCAACACGACAACTTTACCGCACTGCCCTGCTTCAGTGAGACGAATCCAAAAATGAATCAAAACTTTTTCTTTTGCCAAACAAAAGAGCGCTGGATGTTTTCCTGATCTCTCTCTCTCTCTCTCTCTCTCTCCCTCTTTTATTTTTTCTACTTTCTCTCTCCTTCCTTCTCTCCTTCCTTCTCTCTCTCTTTCTCTCTCTCTCTCTCTCTCCTCTGTGTACACAGGAATGCTTTGTTTGGAGCTGAGATAAAAGAAACAAAAGACACCATTGACAAAAACGACTCTGTGTCCGTCCATCCATGTGTGTGTGTGTGTGTGTGTGTGTGATTATGTGAGAGTGGGATTGCAATTACATGCGTATTTCTGTATATGTGTGTGTGTGTGTGTGTGTGTGTGTGTGTGTGTGTGTGTGTGTGTGTGGTGACTGTAGGCGAACATGTGTGATTTTGTATGCATGCATGTGTGTTTGTGTGCAATTATTTGGAAAAGTGCACGATTGTGTGTGTGTGTGTGTGTGTGATGAGTGAAAGGAAAAGCGAGAGAACGGAAGAGAGGAAGGGAGAGAGAGAAAGAGATCTGTGACAAAAGGCCCTCGTTAGTATTCTGGAGTGAGGAGTAATCCCCCTCCATCTCTCCCTCTCTCCCTCTCTCTCCCCCTCACACTCACACACTTTTTTATTTCTCCCCCCCTCCCCGCCTCCAGTTTGTTTTGCTCTCACCTTCTTTTCTTTCCTTTGTTTATAAATTCGCTTCACCCTCATCAAGAGAAGTGCATCAGTAAGGTGGGGTTTACTAGAAAAGAATATGTGTAAACATTTATTTGACAGAAACTCCTTCATTCCCTCCATCTCCTTGTTTCCCTCTTCTTCCTGCCGCCTTAACTTTTTCTTTTTATACATCAGATTTCATCCTCCTGGTGTCACATCTAAAACCGCTAACATGCCGATCATCAAAAACTCAGATACTCTGCTCAAGTAGTGACGAATACAGTGAAGGTGGACTTGTAAATACGTCACAGTCTGCGCAGATTTGTTAAATTGCCAAAAATTGTTTTTAAAAAAGGAAGCTAATATAAATTAAGACAGTTCTTTCGGAAGCATAAATCACTTTTTAATTGATTTAATTTGAAGACTGAAACACTCTAACTCTGCACACATGAAAACAATTTAAGCCTTATGAGTTATGTCCATTGTGCTTCTCAAACTTCCCAGAAATTAAATAACTTTTTGATTATTTTCGTCCCACTTTTTTTACACCACTTTCCTACAGCGAACCGCACAATGAGAGCGTTAAGTAAGAGTTTACGAACCATTACCCCGTCTCACTCAATTCAGCTTCTTTATCCAAAAGTTTTAAAGTTTTATTCTATTTTCTTTGCTGCGTTTGAAGAATACATACTGTAAATGTGTTGCACAACGACAGAATAATCAAACTAACTGATAGTATTTGTTAAATTGAATGTTCTAAAGTCAGATGTCCAGATTGGATGTGTACTCTGACAAGATGTTTTAGCTCTCCACGAACTCGTTCATCTCTGATGTGATCACATGTGGAAGTGCATCCTATGCATCAAACTCTGCAGATGTCTCTGCATCAAATAACATCTGAGGATTATTTAGAGGACAGCTTCAGACTTGCCTCAGTTCATAATGTGGCTGTGAACAAACAGGTAAACTATGAGACTTGAACTGTGAACAAGTCAGTGATCATCATGAGGAAAACAACCAATATCTGATTTTTATGATGAGCTAAATTTCATGTCGTCAACATCATTTTACTCTCATGTAATTTTATTATTATGGATTTTAATCATCCTAGAAAAAAATAACCCTCCACAGTAAAGAGTTTGTCATTCAGCGTAATGTGTGTTTGTTTGTTTAGATCTTGATTAGTCTGTAGGTTTCATTGAAATGTGGCCAAACTAGACATTTTTTGATGATTTATGAGAATTTTAAAAGTTTCCCTTTGTTTCCCTGTGTAATATAACAACTAGCTGTGGAAATAATGCAATATAAACACATATTAGTTGACAATAAATTAAACAAAACATAAATGAACGATGACAATGTGCACATTTCCTTTCTGGATATGTCATTATGCAGGTAGGAACTCATGAGAAACTCACCTTAACGGTATTAAAAAGATTTTCCATTTCTAAATTTAAGAAACAAATAGATTTTGCTGCCCTAAAATTCTTTATTTCTTCATATTGTCATTGCACCTTGCTGAGAAATTCATTTGCTTACCTTATGAGGTGGGATTGCAATCTAATTGACCCGTGCAGAGAGGAGTTAGGAGCCTGGAGCCTCAACTTTTCATCCACATGTCTTCTTTGTTGTCATACGCATGCTCACACGACACAACTGGGACTGTAATTCTGCAGGAAGAGTAACTTCAGCAGCCTGCGTCCCACGACACTGAAACACCATTGAGGAGAATTATGGAGACAGTCATTGGCTCATCGGGCTCTTGTTTCTGACCCAAAGCCTGGTCTCACTGCTCGCAAATTCTTCCCAATGAGACAGGACTTGGCTTTATAAAAGCCATCTCTCTCTCTCTCTCTCTCACTCTCTTCTGAATTCCTGTTGTGCCCTGCTCACGTCTGTGTAATTGCTGTAATAATTGATCGCCACTCCCCCCCCGAGTCTCAATTCAGTATCAGATTAACACAAGGGACCACAAAAGTATCATACTGCGGTTTGAAAATTGGGATGAAGGAATGAAGTTCAAAATATTACTTTTTTTTTTCTCCATCATGTCTTGTTGCATTTTGTTGTTGTTGCACCCCCCCCCCCCCCCCCTCACCTCCCAATTTAACACACAATGTCCATAAAGTCACACACACGCAGATGGATGCACATGTTTGGGGCCCTCACATGCACATTCTCCACAAATGCATTCAGGCACACGCCAACAGGCGGACCCAACAGACCACCCCCTGCAGCACACATACATAGAAACGCACACACAAACACTCTTTTAGGGGGCACCACAGACCCCCTATTCATAACTTCTGTGCCCGGCGTTTGCTGTGTCCAAGAGTGTCTGTACGGAGCGTCCTGTTAAGCTTTAAACGCATAAAGAGGGCCGTCCGTGAGGTGAATGCAACCCCTTATTCTGCCTTAGGAGAGGGTGACAAAGCATTATTTAATTGAAAGAGGGAGAGGTGGATGGAGCTGATTGAGGACTATTGGACAAAGTGCTGAGGAGTCCCTGTTCAGGAAAGACCTTTTTTTATATATATTTTGTGGAGTTTGTTTGTGTGTTTTGAAAAAAGCCATGTACTTACAATACAAAGTGAAGAATGTTAGAAAAGATTGAGGAACTTCTAGTGTATAACAGAGCATCATCTGGAGCTGGGAAAAACTAAAATAAATATATAATTGCAAAACTTGTTTTTGCTCCCATTTTGCACAAGTTGAAATTAAAGATTTAAAACTTCTTCTACGAACACAAAAGGTTTATTTCTCTCAAATTTTGCTCACAAATCTGTCATTGTGAGCATCCAATCACCTGACAGGTGTCTCATATCAAGATAAACAGCATGATGCACAGATGTGGACTGGTCGCAATAAAAGGCCAATCTAAAATGTGCAGTATTATCACACAACACAATGACACAGATGTCACAAGCATTGAGGGAGGATGTGTTACAGCGATCGAGTGCCAGCTGACTCAAGGTGTGACATATTTTGGAAATTAATGATTCTGAAAGAATAAATGAAAAACAGCATGATGAGTCAGCATTTCAGCAGATGAATCTTGTCTCTGTCGTTCGTACATCTATTCTTGCAATATGTAACTTTGTGTTCCTTTGAGTACGTAACGAGTTTCCTTATGCACTGCACAGTAAAGCTCAGATTACTGAGCTCAGATTACCAGTGGAGTGTCATTGTTTGTACCACAGGCATTTTGGAGGTTTTCAGGCCTGGGGCACGAGCGAATGCTGACAGGGAGCAGAGCCAGTGTTGTGCCAGAACCGGGGCTGCAAGTGGTCAATGTAACTGGGCTTAGCAGACTCTTTGGGCATAATGACAGAGGCAAAACAACCAAAGACGATGTTGATGGAGGAAGCTAAGAAGAGGAAAAAGAGAGATTGACAGATTAAGAATCCGCCGGATAAGAGTGAATCTGGGATTGACTTTTAGTCGCTGGCGAGAGCTTCATGAAATAAAGGCTGAAAGACAGACACCAAGCTCAGCTTCTTGCTGTTGGACTAGTAAGTAATATTAGCTGCCTTGAAGGAGACTAAGATAGTGCAAAAAACACTTACAAACAAGAAAATACAACAGCTACAATGGTAAACAGAACGGCTACATTACTGACGAGTCGACAAACTGCATGAATGCATGACTGATATTTACCCACCTAAAAGAATAAATAAAAAACAGAAATATGTATGTCAGCTGGCCATCAGTGGCTTTAGTCTTCCTGATCAGGTGTCTACTAAAGAACAGCAGTGCCAAACCACAGCTCATACACCTACAGGTGGTCTCGTACCTTTTATAGTTGCATGCAATTTAATGGTGTGAAAACATGCATGAAAAGTGCATAAATAAAAACACATTTAAGCAAGTAGGCAGTTACATATGTTACGTACCACATGTGCAACTTGCATGCTGACTTCAGGAATAAACCTTGTGTGTGCACGGAAGAAGCATTTCTTAGAAAAAATGGAAGCGAAAACAAAAGTGCATTTTTAGTTTGAGCGGTTGTGTAAGAGCACGTCAACTTGGTGAACTTCAACCCACAATTCAGGGTGCGGACAAACTGAGCCTATTTCAACCAGAATTAGCTGCAAATAAAGCTGACACTTGATCGCATGATCTCATGTTGTGTCAATTCCTCTAATTTAAGTTGCATTCAGACATATTGCAAAGACTGCAGATATTTGCAAGTGCACGCGAGTGAGGGGAAATTACTCACCATGGTGGGAAACACTACTCAAAAAAGGAAGAGACAGAGGAATCAGCATCACGGAAACCCAAACACAGAAACCAAGGTAGCCCACCATTTTCACACGTCTGTGTGATAAAAAGCAGCTGCCACTGTGCCATAGATCCACTATAATCAATTATTAAAGGGGCTCACACAATTTAGCTTTGCTTTTCATTAGTTGGAAGACTTTGGAGAGAGCATGGAGTGCATTATTGTAAATAAACAATAGTGCTACTTCTGTATTTTCCTAAATGTTTCATATATCCTGAACAATTTTATTTCATTGATCAATTTCATCTCATTTATCTGATTTTGTAAAATTAAATTTATTAAATGTAATACATGTAATAAATGTAACTGTGTGAGTAAAAGTGGTTTATAAATAAAGGTATTATTGTTAGATATTAATCGTGGTGTGTGCATTCTGCATTTTGCACTGAATATGAAGCAGTCCTCACACTATATGTCCCTGAGTCACAGTTCTAGTAAAGCACACTGAACATACAGCATGGGGAAGCTGGAATAAACAGCCTGTAAGAGACGAGAACAACCAACGATGTCTGTTCCTGTTACTGTGTGTCATTTTCTTCCCCATAACAGCAGTGATTTGGCTTTATATGACTTCATGTATGTTCATACATTTCCTCAGTAGTGTAAAGTAAATTTACTCTAGTACTTTAATGAAATATTTACTTATAATCCACTATAATTCATTAGCAAATATTGCACTTTTTCCTCCACTACAGTTACTTTGGAGAGTTGCGATCCTATGGGATATATTGAGCGAGATGCATGATACACCCAGGACAAGTGATCCTGGGAGTCAATCACAGGGCTCAAAATATAATCAACAAATAAAGTATGATGTAGCATTATAGGTTTTAACCTATAATGAGTACTCATACTTTTGGTATATTAAGTATATTTTGATGCTGACACTATCCAAGTACTTCTTCCTCTTACAACTTGATAATATTCACTAGAAATAATTTCTGGGGACTTTTTTAGGTGAGAGGTGATATTGTGACCACACAGCAGCTGATAAGAGTCAAAACATGCAGCCTGACAGCTTGTGAGCATGACTCTGGTGTGATGTGTTGTGCAGTCATAATCTAATGGAGAAGTCGACCAATCTTTTAAAACCAACATGTTCCTTTAAGTTATTGCAGACGATACACCAAAAACACTCAGTCACTGATGTCGCCCCCATGGCTGTTACTAAAGTCTGAGAAAGAAGCAGCTGTTTAACCCCCTTCCTTAAAGAATAGGGAAGGAAAGAAGGGTGTGTGTGTGGGTGGGTGTGTGTGTGTGTGTGACAGGGTCAGCAAGTGCTTTTGGCTGATACTAGTGGTGGCGTTGGACTTACCTCCGTTTTATTCATCCTGAGAACTCCCTTTCTCTGTCCATCCCCTCAGCTCTTTATGCTCTCTCTTGCATATTTATTTGCTGTTTTCCCTCGCTGTCTCACTTCCTTCCTGTACTGGTCTGCTCTCAGTTTGCCAGTTGAGGTGAAAACACTGACACGAGGTCAAAGAGAGTTTAGAGACCTGCTGCGATTTCCCATCAATCACAGACATGTGAAGTCGGTGTTTGTTCAAGAATTCATTAATTTATTCAGTGTGTGAAAGAATCTGTGTTTCCTGTATTTAATTCTGTTTACCTCCCATCGATATGTAAATAAAATCTCATCAGCCATTCGTTCACCACACTAAACATGTTGCAATGAATTATGTGAAATTAAAGAATATAATAAACTCCAAAACATATTTAATAAACATGTAATATATATTCATATATATGTATACTTTCATTTTATACAAATGTGTAATTTGTAATATAAATGTGAATACAAACATGATTATGCATGTAAATGTTGCTCAAGGATCTGATAACTCCGACCTCCTCTGCAGCACTACTACTGGCTCTTATTAATTAAATGCATAGAACACAGGAGGCGTGGGGGGACTCCGGCTACCCTCGTTGTAAGTTTGAGTTCAGCCAGCAGGTGGCAATAGATAATAAATTTTGGTTTGTTTATCTGGTTTCCTCCTGTGTGTGTTTGCTGGTGTGTGTGTGTGTGTGTGTGTGTGTGTTTGTGTGTGTGTGTTTACTGAAACTTCGTAGAAATTCTCAGGATGGCTGCTCTTCCTTCTCGTGGGAACAAGGCTTCAGTCTGCTCACCTGAAAGGAGACGCACAATTATGAGGGGGGGAGGATTTGTGTTAGGAACAACAAACAACCACACAAAAAAAAAAAAAACACAAAAAGTTAAAGAAGTGTGTATGAAAATATGAAAATAAAGGAATTATTTCATGTTTGTTTTCATGTCCTAAAACCTGCTCACATGTACCAGAATGGTATAACAAAGTATGATAAATTGTCTGCATGTGATCAGAACAGGTGCTTTAGTCTCATTTTTGCAGTTCTTTACAGATGAGGAAACATTTCAAGACTTATGCAATCAAAGAGCCTGAACTCAAAAGTCTGCTAGAGCTTTCAAACACACATTTAGTGAATGAAACTGGATCAGGTGTCATCACGTGACTTCAGAGGAACTTCCGTGCCATGACTAAGAGGCAGGGTGGAAAAGAAACATTGTAAGTTGAAGAGTAGGTGATTCAGAGCACGTCTTCAAACCAATTTCTAAGGTGGTGACATTTCTGGTCTCAGCACAAGAAGCTAATGAGTACTCAATTATCAGTTCCCCTCCCTGATGACAGAAAACAGCACTATTAGCTCGCCTGTGATGTACAATGTGTTACTTCCTCATTATAAGGTTCCTTGAAAGTCACAGGAACAACAACAGTGTAATAACTGTGTTGTAGATGGGTTACTAACCCAACAAACAGGGTTCATATGGGCCTAGTTATATACGGAAAAGTTCAAACTGAATGAGAAGAAGTGATGCAGCATGGTGTTTCATATGTGAGATAGTCATTCATATCCAGAAAAACATCATTTCTCAGCTGTTACTACCTAATATTGATTATGCTGACAATGAAACTGTAATTTTACTCTCCACAGTCTTCCAGATTAACCCCTGGAAGACTGTAGGGACATTAGTTTTTAGTTTTAAATGACACACCCATTTAAGTTATATATCTACAGCATTTTTGGGGTCTTTGGGGGTCACCAAAGTCATACTGATTCAGCATCTGGGAACCACGAATGTTTCCATCAAATAATTGGACCTAACTAATGAACCAGCAGGCCGTCCCACCAGCCCGTTTATCCCTAGAGTCATGAAAGAGATTCAAAAGCTCAATGCATGGGCCTTTAGTCAGAGGATCAGGTGATGCAATACAAGAAGATAACCCAGTTTTTCTCCTTAACAATGGTTACATTGCTGTTACTTGATAACCATTTTATTTGTATGCACACCTACAGAGAAACAAAAGGCTTCTAGGTCAGTTTGAGGCTTGCACAAATGTATGTACACGGTATGCAAGAAGATGTCCTGTGACAGCAGGACAGCTGACCAGTGGAAACAAACATGGCAGTTTTTCCAGAGAGCAAAATGAGTTTTTGCACCCAAAACTGATGAAAAAATGACACTCTGTAAATTATTAAAAGCTTGTTTCTCTCTTTCCACTGGTGACTCTAATTTATTTGCAGAGCGAGAGCCGTACGCTTTGGTTGGAACTCACACTATAAAAGCCTCACGACTGTGTGAATACAAATTAGCAGTTATATAACAGCGCGCAACCAGAACACTGGCTGCTCTGTGCTGCCACCACGATAACGATAAGCATTTATTTATTCAAATAGAACTTCATGATAGTTGTAATGTACTTGAATTGTCATTATTTGCTTCTATTTCACGACTTTCAGAGGGAGAAATCAGATTTACAATCAGCTCCACCTTAAATACCATCCATAACATAATGATCATACTGATCATACTGTAATGATACATACTTTTTTCCAAGTTTTGCAAAATAGTCTTAACTTAAAGTCGACTTACTACCCTTTTTCCGCAGCTTTTAGCTGCCTTTGTATGATCTATTATAATTATTTTGCAAAGATCTGTTTGTTGTGTTGTTTGTTTTTCATCCAGCACTTTGGTGCTGTGGAGTCTAATAAACTGCACGCTACAGGAGGTGCTAACAGGGTTAATGTTTGGTATGTCTTGTTGGCTCCTCTTTACTGCTGATGCTCACAATTTCCTCAGAAGATTCTTCTGTAGGATTCAGTTTTATGCTAAATAGTGCAGTGAGCAGTGGTGAAAGAACCATTCAGATCCCTTACTTAGAAGGCAATAATCCTACAACTCCATGAAAATATTCCACTAGAGGTAAAAGTTACCTAAGTATAGGTATGTAAGTATTATCAGTAAAATGTAATAAAGTATAAAAAGTAAAAGTACTCTGCAGGAAAATGGCCCCATCTGTGCTTAATTGTCTACTGATGGTGTTTTTGAATTAATATTACAGCTGCATTCATTTATATGATGCATTTTACTGCTGCAGATGTTTATGGTTTAGTTGTTTTAACTAGTTTAAATAGTGTAGGGTAGTTTAATCTGCAGCAATGCATCATATCCTGTGAGAGCCACAGTCAGGGACACAGCCCTGTTTTCAGCTTTGTGATGATTCACTTTCCAGTTAATCTGATTTAAATAGTTTGTTGAGTTTAAGATAGCTAAGAATTTCCTCAAACTCAACTTAATCTTTCATTTGATCAGAAACACTCTCATTCAAAAGCATCACTGGACAGGAAGGGTGCGGACAATCTGTAGTCATCTGGAAAGTGACTACAGCTGTCAGCTAAAAGTGGCAGTAAGTAAAAAGTACAATAAGTCCCTCTGAGATGTGGAGGAGCAGGAGCTTCAATACATTCCACATCTGGCTGTAAATTATATGTTTGACATGACATGTGGCCGTGCTGTGATTACTACTTCAACACCTGCAACCTTAAATTTTGTTGTTGAGTTTTTTCCTGCAATAAATACCAGCAGTTTATCTCTCAGACAGAGATATGAACATATATGAATGCTGACAGTGATCATTTGCCGTGTGAAAGAGTGATTTGTCATAAAACTTGGTGTTCATTTGAGTAATTGTTGTAATCCCTTGAGAAATATTGATACTTTTTTGTCTTTTGACCACTGTAAATTCATAATGTTTTAATACTTTTTCTCCATATTTTCTGAAATACTTCTCCTAACAGCAGTTTTATCACCTCACTGGTTCTTTCTAACACATGCAAACGCAGTTTTACATAACTCTGTTTCCCCTTTAAACCATTTTTATTAACAAATTTCATAAGTCTCTTATCTATGAAACCAAACAAATAATATTTTCGTCTATGTTTAGTAAGTTAAAGTGAAGCATGAATCGTTCACAGATGAGAGATTGCATCAGCACCAAAAAGCTACACACCGACCACGTTGTGAGAGATGCGGCGTGCTGCCTTCAGGTACTGTGGGAAATTCTAGAGTTGGTACACTTAAGTGGTCACGTAGGCTGCCTAATTGGAAAAAAAAAAAAAAAAATGGCCACAGCATCGACAAAATTGCAGCATCCTCAGACGCAATGATAGAAGCATCAGGATCAATCTATTTGGCTACTTTGGCTTCACATCATCCTCTCAGTTTGCACATTCGTCGATTTCCACTTCTTCAGAAAACTTCATGTCATTTTGTAATTTCTTGAGATCCAACGGAAATTCATCATTTCAAACTAATATTTCAAAATGAGTCTTCAGCTGCAAACAGTTCACACAGAGGGCAGATTTATTACTAATCGGAAGATTATTTATTGTTGACTGTTGTTGAATCCTGAATAAAACCAGATCAAGAACCAGACCTAATTTTGTTGGAAAGCATTACTCCTCATCTGCACTGAGCTCACGTATGAGTCCAATGGGCAAGAAGAACATGACAACTTAGCAGGATATTAAAAACATGTAAAACTTATTTTTAAATGAACTTATTTCATTTTTAAAAATATTTCAGAGATTCCTCCGAGTACTCGTACCATGGTTTGAGAAACAGTGATACAACACATTACATGTTATACAATGAAATGTCTATAGCTATAAAATCTTAACAAACAATAATAAACTATAACACATCTTGTCATTTTGTCTCCTATAAGTAACTCTGTCCTTAGAAACTGGTCAGCTATTGAGCTATGACTAAATTTGTTTCGTTTTTTTTTAAACTCACATTGTTTAAAATAAAATAAAAGACAAAACAAACAAACATATTTGACTCACATGTTTGCAAACATAACTCTGCCATGTGAGCTAAATTTACCAGCTTTTAAAACATTTATGAAGTACACTGATTTATTGTAGGCTCTCAAAAGACTGTTTTCAGAGTGATATATTGTATAATATAACAAAGTATTCATTCTGCATATGGGGAACTACTTTGTTTACATTCAGATAACGGAGACTTTTTTCTTTTTTTAACTTCCACGTGTCTGTTTCGTCATAATTCCTCCCTGCTGCCTGCTGTTTTGGTTGTGAGGCTCCTGAACGCATCCTGAGTTGCCGGGACTACGCGCACATCAAAAAACGTACTGGAACAACGCCTGCGCTCCGACCAATCAGAGCCTCCGCCGGACTGTGACGCAGAGGGATTGCACCAGTCTCGCTGAAAAGAGGGTGGGGTGTAAACTTAAAAACCGGTCCCTCCATCAGGAAACACCGATAACGCCGAAAACGCCAAAACAGCCAATTTAACGCGGAAGGACCTGGTCTGGATCACGTTTCACCATGCTCTCCATGTCAGAGTTTATATCTGGGTGAGTAACCTTAATTAAAACATTTTAATTATTTGGATTATTGTGATCATAATTATGTAATCTATCTTGTTATATATGACATTAATATATAATATAAAGATGGATTACATATAATTATGGTAAGATGTGTGGTGACTGAGTTCATCACCAGGTTTTCATCGCTCATCTCAAGGGAACTAAACGGAAGTTATGCCTTAATATGGAGGCTGTAATACTATGATGACATGCCTTTAAATGTAGCCACATTTCCGCCTACATCCCAGGAGAAAAAGATGCTCTCAGGCGATTTTAATTGAAGTGATAATTAAACATAAACGAGCCGAGAAGCGCGCGTATGCCGCGTCAGAGATGTGACGCTCCGGATAATGATGCTGATGCTCCTTTTTAATTTTATCTTTATTCTCCTGGACCACGCGTTACAGACAGGTGTTCTGTCTCCAGGTGGTGTTACTGAGAAAGAAAACGTCCTAGTGTGAAATGTTTTAACACATCAAAGCGCGGAACAGTCCCGGTTTGCTCACTCACGGAAGAGGAGAGGGGGGAAAAAATCCGCTTGGCACATGCGCTTGGTGATGCGCACCGCTGTGACGCCATTTCCAGAAACCCACCGACCTCTGAGAGCGGAGTTATTCCACACAGGCTGTGTCTGTTCACGGACTGAGTCACTGTGTGGCACCCGTACTGCCTCCGTGAGTTTTTTTTTTGGGCACATGTGTCAAAGTGGAGCAGCAAGCGAGGAGGAAGTTGGTGTTCTTTTGTTTGGCGTGTCGTCTGCGGTAGTTTGGCACACAGCAGGGAAGCCACGCTATGGGTTGGAGTAGCCACAAAACTTTCCAGTTTTTTTTTTGTTGGTTTTTTGAACAAAAAGCTCACTGTCAAATCATTAAAACAGGAGGTTTTAAAAAAAAAGTTTTTATCAGTGGTGGAATGTAACTAAGTACATTTACTCAAGTACTGGTTTAAAGTAAAATATTGACATACTCCTACCACAAATACAAAACCATCACATCAGCAACTGGGATGGGATAACCAGAAGTAAACATGTTCATATTGTGCATGTGTTTCTGTATTTTTGTCTTCATGAAAACTAAAATATGTTTTACACCTAAATGTAAAATGCAGATCACTTCTTTAACCCCTCTGGCATCCTATCAAGGGGCTGATATATAACCCAATATTAGCTTATTGTAGGGTTGCAATTAATGATTAATTTCCCAATAAACCAGTTAATTGTTTGTTCTATAAAATTAGGAAAAATCCCCACGATAAACTCTTAAAGATGAAAGATTTTGCTGCATGTATCACCTATTTTATCAGTCATGTTTTTAGGTGCAACCAATATTAATTGATTATATTAATTGTATTGTGTTCCTACAGGCTTATATAGCTTATGAGCTGCACTAATATTCTCTTAAAACATGTGTTAGTATTGTAGTAGTAGTGTGTCTTCATGTGTTGTCAGACCTGACTGACTTCTATCTCATCAGTTTGTCTTCCTAAAGAAGAGTTGTCTGTTTAAATGGTCAAAGCTGTGTGTGTGTGTGTGTGTGTGTGTGTGTGTGTGTGTGTGTGGAATACCGTAGCCGTTATTTATCGTTTAGCTGTATTAAGGTTTCATGCCTCATCACCTGCACATGACGTATTGTTTGCACAATAAATCCACTCAAATCTTTTTAAGCCAACAAGAGAAAGAGATGAACTTCAGTGCAGTGACTTTACAGGATGGCCTCACCTCATTGACTTTCATCATTGTTCCCAGAATGCAGCATGACTGTGCACATAGAGCGGAAATGAGGACATCTGTGTGCTGATGTTGTGTCACACCATCTTAAAAAGAGCTTCATATGTTAACAAAGCTTTGGTGTTCATGAATTATTATTATCTGTGCGTGTCCAGATACTTCTTTTGTTCGGAGTTTAAATATTACAGAAAAGCCAGCTGCCGTTGAGTACATTCATGACTCATCTCTGTTTTTCTGACTCTCTCAGTGTCAGCTATGATGAGTGTAGAGCCACAGCTGACTGGCTGCTGTCCAACACACAATTGCGGCCAACTGTGGGGATCGTGTGCGGTTCAGGGCTAGGCGGACTGGCTGAGATGCTCAAGGACCCTCAGGTCTTCAAATACAGCGACATTCCTAACTTCCCCCGGAGCACAGGTATGCACAAACTACAGCTGTCTAAGGAAATGTAAGTGTCCGTGCATGTTTGTGGGCTCTAATTAAATGCACTGTGTGTGTGTGTGTGTGTTGCAGTGCATGGTCACGCTGGACAGCTGGTGTTCGGAACACTAAAAGGGAAGCCGTGTGTTTGCATGCAGGGCAGGTTCCACCTGTATGAGGGCTACCCCATCCAGAAGGTGAGTCGAGGTTAAAAACAGCACCCGTCATTGGTTTATTGGTTGCTAAAGGCTTGCAGTGGTAGAAGAAGGACACTACTAAAAGTATGAATACTATGATGTGAAGTTATGCAATCCAAGTAAAACTCATTCATACATATGTATTTATGATAAAGTTAGTGCAGTAGTTGCCAAACTTGGGCTTGGGCCACTCGAAAGAATCACAGAAAAAAACTGAAATGTCATGAGATGATTAATGAAAGAAGGAAAAAGTAATTTCTGCTGCATAAATTTGTATCAATATTTTTCTTGAATCTTTGATTTTCAGTGAATTATTGATTAATTTGATCTCTATCACAACTCATAGATGCCTTAGTCATGACAATGCAGCCAAATTAGATCAGCCACTGGCTTAATCATTAAAAACTATAATAAATAATGCATTTTAGAAGCAGACTACATGATTTTCTTTTTAATGTAAAATCTTGCCCAAAGTAAAGAGTCAATATTTCCCTCTGAAATGTAGTAATGGAGTAGAAGGAGCACAGAATGGAAATACTCAAGTGAGTACTGCACTTAAGTACCTCAAAGTATGTAAGTGCTGTAATTGCTTAAGTGTATTTACTTTCCACTGTGCAGACTGAATGCATGGCTTTTCCTATTATGTGCCTCTGCCAGCTTTTTTTTTAGATCTGAGACAGAAATCCTGAAGTGTGCATGAAGCGAAGCGTTTTCTAGTTAAAACAATTTTCATGAAAACTTCTTCTGAAGTATTCGTAAAGACCCTCACAGATGATTTTGACCATGTGAGACGCTTTGAAAAGTGACATTTGTCCAGAAACATTGTCCCTGTCGCTCCCATGAAAACCCCCAACAGAGAGCTTTGAAGAGTTTGTTTATGGAACGACACACAGCTGTTGAATGTCTTAGGCAGATTTTCTCAGGCGCAAACTTAAGACAGAGCTCCCAAAACACAGAGATAAAACCAAAAAGTTAGTGTGTTTTTAGGGGAACTAACCCTTTAAAGTTTTGTTGGATCTACTTTTATTTATTCAGGTGGTGTCTGGGACATCGTCACAGGTGGAGATATCAGGGTGTATGTTCGCCCTGTTGATAACAGAACAGTTTGTTCTTGTTTAGTGAAAACAAGCTCAGGCAAATGATCAAATGCAATAATTAGTTATCATATATCAGTGGTATCATCAAGTACTCTCAGTCAGTTGATGTGCAGATTAAGAAACCCTCAAAAACATTTCTAGAACACACACTTATTTAAGTGTTTCCAACTGGTGTGGCAACAATTACAACCCTAATATGAGCGACCCAATAATGTTCTTGCTCCCAGTAGTCCTTTTTATTATCGTGTGTACAAGTGTTTGACATTACCTTGTGCTCTCCAGATCACGCTGCCCATGCGCGTCTTCAAGCTTATGGGCGTGGAGACGATGATCCTGACCAACGCCGCTGGAGGCCTCAACCAGGACTACAAAGTGGGAGACGTCATGATCATCAAGGACCACATCAACATGCCGGGGTTCGCTGGAATCAACCCGCTGGCTGGACCAAATGATGACAGGTAGTTAGAGAAGAGGCAGGGATGGATGTTCTTTTAAAAACTGCATATGGTTGATATTTTATTAGTATTTCCTGTCCAACTCCTTACTGGGACAGAGACAGCTCTTTAAAGCCGGGGTTTAAATGGTCAGTTTACCAAAAGTTTAACATAGTTTGCTAATCTTTATCTCAATATTTGGCCCGAAATATTTCAAAATTTACATTTTAAAAACATTTTCCCGTCAGCTGAGATCATTTTCAATCAAAATCAAATTTCCTGTCTGGATATCAATAAAATCTTATTTTATTTGTCTAACAATTTCAAGAAGGCAGTGATTACTCATTCATTGTTCAAATGACTCAGCAGTGCCCAGTTTCCTGCCCCCTTCTCCAACATTTTGTGCATTTTTCCAGTTTCCTACACAAAACTGCCACGCTTCAGCTCTGGAGCGACAATAAGCTGATGTCATTGTCAACAAATGCGCCTATTGTTCTCGATGGCTGCAGGCTAGAGGCACCAAAACACAACATGACCTCTAGTCTCAAAGCAGAATTATGTACTATCAGAGTATCAATACAGGAAACAGACTGTTTGTACAATTGTGTTTTCTTTCAGAGGTTTTTGTTCTCATGTTAACCAATCTCAGAAACTTGGTGTATTGCTCAAACTGGCACCTGATTCATTCAGGGGAAATTCAGTATTGAGCAGAGCTGTGTAGATTCCAGCAGTTGTCTAAACACCTTCCTCCTCTCTTCAGGTTTGGCGTCCGCTTCCCCTGCATGTCTGACGCCTACGACCGCAAGCTGCGTCAGCTGGCCCTCGACGTGGCGTCAGAGCTGGGATACACTGAGTTCCTGCGGGAGGGAGTGTACTGTGTCCTGGGAGGTCCTTCCTTCGAAACTATCGCTGAGTGTCGCATGATGCACAGGCTAGGCGCCGACGCTGTTGGTGAGTGTCCAATATCCTTCTCACACATTGATATTACCTAAATGTATCCCTAAAACCAAGACTTTTAAAATATACTCAATCTCAGGGTTACATTCATCACAAAATCAGAAGTACAAGAGCACATGCACACTAACACGTCCACACACAGTCCTGATGACTAACACCACACTCACAAGTGTCATTCAAACTCCAAAGTCATAATAACACTCAAACATTACTCAGATTACAGTAAAGCCTTTATACTGTATTTATTTCACAGACTCACACACTGTTTTGTAACTTCCAATGTCTGATTATAATGAAAAGTATTGTATTTATGATAAGGGGTTACAAATATGGATAAGGAAAGATAGGCCTGTTTCTAGTGAACTCAAACATCATACATCAATATTGCCATAAAGTAGTCCTGCTCATTGATTTGGAATATTGCCCATCATGTCCAGTAGAGTAATTTTATGTTTTTAATGTAAAAAAAACCATCAACTTACAAGGAGACTAACATTTGAGTAGCATGCAGAGAGATCTTTGCAGCGTAACGTCTCACCTCCTTTTTGTCTTTTGCTGCAGGGATGAGCACCGCCCACGAGGTAATCGTCGCCCGCCACGCCGGGATGCGTTGCTTCGCCCTGTCGCTGATCAGCAACCGCGCAGTGATGGACTACGACAGCCAGGAGAAGGCCAACCACGAAGAAGTCCTGGAGACGGGCAGGCTGAGGGCCGAGCAACTGGAGAAGATGGTGTCCACCATGGTGGCTCGGCTGGAGCACAACAACAACTCCTACTGATCATGAGACTGAGACCTGGTCGTAGGTCAGCTGTCGTCCTGCTTTGCCTCTGCACCACAGCTAGAGTTTTTTTTAAAATGCTTGTTAGAACGCTAAAAAAAACTGTACTTTTTAACCGCCATGATGGTTTTACTACTCAGTAAAATAGTTTCTTAGCTGAACCTAATTTTTTTTAGTTTCCTTTGATTGTAACTTTAAGTCTTAAAACTCTGGAGACTGGTCCGCGTTTTTTTATACACTCCTATCAGCAACGTTTACATATTTTGAGGTTTAATGCGACTGCACTTCAGTGCAATAGTTCAAAGCCCTGCTGTGATTATAATATACTGTATTAAGCAGACTAGTGTTTCAGTGAAACAGCTTCATATTTTCTAACTTAATAACTTAATAAAGTATGAATATTTATTGCTCCAGTTCTTTTACATTCCCTGCTGTAAGTCAACAACCAATATGAATGCAGTAATGTTCACATTTTTTAATGTGGAGGACCAACTCATGCATGTCTTTGTGACAAAAAGTGGAAATGATAAATTCATATGGTTTGAAAGATGTGTAAAATGTTTCAATATATTTATACTGAATGTATTTAAGTAGTGTTTTTATTTGCTATGATAATATATCAAGTGTTGGATGGACAGAGTTGAAGAAAGGGATTATTTCTTGCACGGGACAGTTACCAAAGTATGTAGATGTGATCAAAATCTCCTTCCATGTCTTATCACTTTGTCAACAGACTGAGTTTCTGGCCTCTTTGTGCTTTTAGAGGTACTTTACTAAAAACTGTACAAACTGTGGATCAACTTTTACAATAAAATGACTCAACTTGAAAACAATAAGTTTCATACATGGATCATTTTACAACCGAAAAATCGATTTGTTTGTGGGATGATTGAGATCTTACCCCCTACAGATGTGACAGATGATGTGTCCTTGAGTCATATTCTGAAAAATCCACCCTCTGATCTTTTACCTTTATAATCTGCCCACCCTGTGTCTCGAGTGTTCAGTCCTGTTGTTTCAGTCTTCATGCACAAACTTTCCCCAAACCTCATCTACGTCAAGGTTTCCTGCACTTCCCGCAATTCTGTGTCTTTAAAAAGCCTCCATAAAACCAATGATATGCAGCACAAAAAGCAAATACTAACGGATGCAAAGACCTTGAAGAGACTACAGTATTTTCTTTTTTTATCTTTTGTGGCTCTGTCTTACTGAGAGGTGTCAAATCTAATTGCAACACTTATTATTTCTCTTGATATTGTGCTCATATGCTGCACATTCTCAATTAAATTTGTGTTTAATCAAATTACCACAAACTGACTTGACACTGCAGATCTGGCACCGCTTTCACAGAAGTGATTTGCGAGAGCACGAGATTGCAAATAACTGCACAAATGGGGAAGACTGGGGAAATTCCATTTTCACTTGATTTTTACACATACAGGCCCAAAACAACAACAACAACACACACACACACACACACACACACACACACACACACACACACACACACACACACACGCAAAGGGCTTACAGATATGCGAATGCAGCCTCGTTGTGGCGCCCTGGGAGCACTTAGGGGTTCGGTACCTTGCTCAAGGACTGAGCTACTACCGTCCAGCAGTTCTGTTCTGCAGAAATGTGTTGAAATGATGTTGCAATCACAGCTTACATGTTGCAAATTTGGTGAAAAACCCAGTGCATGTCATAAAGTAAGAGGAGCACCGGTCAGTTTCTGGAAGTCAAGATTTAATCAAACTGTCAGGAAGGATGATAGGAACGTCCTGGCACATTCATCCAGCTTTGCAAAGAACAGACTTGTACTTGCTGAACTTCCTGTCGCAGTGGATCATCTATTAATTTCACTGTTAGCCTGCAGTCTGATACATTTCTTCCTGCAAATTATAAAACTGCTCTTTGATTCTGTGAATACATTTTCTCGAGCTCCTGGGTAGCTGCTGGAAATTCAATACACGACTTTCACTTCACCCAACACAATACACACCTATGTGACTGCTGAACTGGTGCATTCATCTGCTACACTAAAAATGTCACTTTGTACTGCAGCATTAAGACTTTTCCTAAACTAAGCGGCCTTTCCTAAAGCTACACGTTTGTCCTTCACCTTATCAGCCATGTTTACCCTCTTCACTGTCCACTCACTCCGACACTCCAGCCTACACACTCTGCCTGTTCCCACTTTCATACCCAAAACATAACCACTGTAACTTTCTCCCCTTCCTCCTCCTCCTCCTCCTCCTCCTCCTCCAGAAAGAATAAAAAAAATAAACATTTTCCATGACGCTCAGGCACCAGCATTTGTGGCCATACAAGGTCGTGAGAATTTTATGAGCTGTCTGTTTTACTGGAGCGAATGAGCAGGTCCAGGTGTCTACACAAACTGTACTGATTCACTGCAGAGTTAGGGGACGGGAAGCAAGTCACAGGCAGTACTCTGTTAGCATGCGTTGACAGGCTATCATTAAGTTCAGCTTCTAGTTCTTGAGGCCAGATTTGAGAGATCTTTAAGCTGCTAAATCCACTTAGGGTAATTGGTTTGTTTCAAGGTATGCAAACAAGTATTGCTTGTTTAAGCTATTGGCTGTGTCATTTCTTCCTGGGAGAATAAAGCCAAAGGCACCAACTTTTTTGACTGTTTGCCACCAAGTAATCTACCTTCACACCTTCTGTTGAGTGTGCAAATACGCTTATCTAATACAAGTACTGTATTAAATATTAAATTAAGGTCCTGTATTTTGGAAATGACGTAAGAAAAACACAGTTTGGAGCAGTAAAAAAAGAAAAAGATGAATTGGCACTCGTGCCAATAATCCTTTGTGTTCATAACGGGAAATTATTAACATCAAGATATTAACTTCTTCCTCTAACACCTTTAAATAACTGTGGACAAACACAAAAAAGTTACAGTATGACGGCTGCTCTTGTAATTAAGCTGACAATCTGGAAAGACGTCCATGAAAAAGGCCACTGCTGCAGGACAAACTGTACCAGAGCAGTGTTTATACTGTACTTTAAAACCTGTGTAACCCTTTCAACACCAAACAGAAGCCGTGTTGATACATGACTAAACCACAGAAACGAAGGAAAGTCTACTGAAACCGCAGACCAGACACAAAAAGGACAGAAACACCAACACCAACACTACAGCATCCTGTCTGGCACTGGACTGAAGAAACAAGCACTAACGTCTCTGCATCATAAAGAGAAATTAAACCATGAAATACTGAACAGAGACAACATGGAGAATCAGCTGGTGGCAGTAAAATGTGTCTGTAAAGTGTTTGTATATGGAAGGCTGTCAAACAGAAGCTCACAGTCAGGTGGCTCCTTATATTTTATGTCATAAATAAAAACTTCCTGTTCCTGCTCAGGCGGCAGCACGGCACACTTGTGCTTCCCTCTCTGCACCGAAATACTTTAAATGATGAGTTACGCTGCCCCCTGGTGCCAGTTCAGTCAGGGGTGAAACAGTTAGTGGATGAATGAATGAATCGATTGATGGTAAATTAATCAACTATTTTTAATAATCGGTTCATTGTCATTTATCAAGCAAGAATGCAAACTACTGACTGGATCTAGCTGTGAGGATCTGCTGTTGTTCCTCTCTTTTACATGAATGGATGTTGGACATCTTTGAGTTTTTTGCTGCTGGTCAGAAAAAGCAAGTTATTTAAGGGCATAATCTTGGGCTGTGGGATATTGCAAGTCATATTATTTCATAATTTAGAGACTTAAAATGAGGAAGAAAAGTTTAAGTTAGTTGCAGCCTACATTTTGATTACTAAATGGTATTCACATTTTGATTAAACTAATGTAATAATAGCGATGAATGTGGGAAGAAAGTGTTTGTGGACAAGAGGAACACAAAGTCAGTTCAACCGAAGTGCGACACTTGAAAAAAAATCCAGCTGCTGATTTGAACGTTCCTTTAATCTAAATCATAAAACAAACGTCAAAAGATTTTGAGGGGATACATTTTATGGAAAATTTCAACTCGGAACAATAATCAGGCAGTTTTTTTTTTTTGCTTTTTTTTTTAACCAATGTTGACATCAAAACATAAAACCTGAGAGGTGCTTCGCTTGCTCTGAACGGAAAGCCCTCCTGTGACCGTAAAGGGGATAATGAGCGTCTTGTGCTTCTACAGTTTCAGTGCTGACATGAAGTAAGGCATATTTCTACATGAGAAGCTGAAACAAACTGAGTGAGGAGAAGTATACAGGTAACTGTAAGAGGGAAATCTGCAGGATGTTTTTGTAATGTTTCCACATTTTAGACCTTTTTTTTTTTTGGATTTCTAGCTTTGGAGGTGTCTTAAAAACACTGACTTGTGTGAATTTTGTTGCAATTCAGTTCTTAATTTTAATAATTAAAGACAGGTATTTAAAAAAAAAAAAGAAGCAAACATCTTAAAATTGGATTTTGCATAGTAAAATATGCATTAATATACAAAGTCTGTGAGCGCAAGGCTACAAATCCCAACCAACAAAAGCTGCCGCTCACTCGCTGGCTTTCTGATTTGGTTTTTTCGAGGGTGATTCGTGTCTTTTCACCTGAGCGACGTCCCTTCAGACGTCTCGCCCCTCAGCTGTACGTGTGAATGATTCTGTGCCGCTTCAAATGGTGCATGAGGATGAAGGTTTTCCCGCACAGCGTGCAGCTGTAGGGCCGCTCCCCGCTGTGCGTGCGCTGGTGGACCCTCAGACTGCTCTGCTGCGTGAACCTCTTCCCGCACTGTCCGCAACCGTACGGCTTCTCGCCCGTGTGTGTCCGGTGGTGTATGCTGAGGTGGGACGAACACTGGAAGTTCTTCCCGCACACCGTGCACCAGAACGCCCGCTTTCTCTTGTGGCTTTGCTGGTGCAGCTTGAACTGGTGCAGGCGGCCGAACGCCTTACCGCACTGCGAGCAAACGTAGCCCCGTGCCATGCCAGACAGAGGTTTGTGCGGGGTGTGAGACGGGAAATTGCCTGATGTAAAAGTGTTGTGGGAGGGAGTTACGACTGGTCTATCTCCAGCTGCAGTCTCCCTCTCTGGGTGTTCATCTGGCGGCCTTAGATGTGCAGCATGCGAGGGGTTCCTCTGCGAGTACATTTGTTCCTTCTGCCTGTCTTGCTGCGACTGCGTACCCTGAGGTCTGGGCTGAAAATTGGACGACTGTGGGACATCCTTCGGATACTCACTGTTGTACATCCCATTACACGGCCTCTGAGAAGACATCTGCTGGACACTCGCCGACTTGGTAGCGTTAGAAACCACGTGGGCATCAGAATGTTCCGGGAACGTGTTTGAATACTCCTCTACCACACTAGAAAAGTCCGGAAAACCAGCATCAATTTCATCACCTTCAATAATGGATGACCAGAGCTGATTCTCTCGTTCATCCATGGAAAAGTCGGCAGCGAGTTGAGTCTGCTTCCCTGCGCTGTGCTGGCATCCGTCCTGACTGAATCCAGATCGGTTCTCCTCCTTCTCCATCTTGACGGTGAACTGAAGGCCGCTGATGTCTCCTGCAAGCTGACCGGAGTTGTACAAGTCACCGAACTCTGAGGTTTTTTGGACGCCGACATCTGAATGGTTTAATTGACGGTTCTCTTCGAGCTGCTGGCTCTCTGGGGCATTAGCTGGATTAGGGTACTGCAAAGTAGAGCCTGTAAGAGACAGTTAGGAAGGATATTAGGAAGGAAGTCAAGAGAGGTCAACCAAAAATGGAAAAACCTTTTTGGATTTAACTCTCATGCAAAATCCAGTTCTTTAACTCACCAATCGGCCCGGCAGAATCACTGATCCACAGCGTCTCATCTGGACTTTCTTCTTTAATTGTGAATGAAACAGTGGCGTCTTCAATCTCAGGAAACTAGATGAAGTGAGAATTTAAAAACAGGAAACCACTGTTAGAAACGTAACAGACACTTTGTGCTATCACGGTACTTGCCTGAAACCTAGATTTTATGATATGACCAGTGTTTTATTAGTGCACGAAACCAACAATGACGAATGAATATAATAACACCGGAACAAAACCAGCTGCAGACACGTCGACTTATCACTTCACAGAGTAGATCTGACAAACATGTTAGCAGACAGTTGCTCATTTATAAACTGAGTATGCACGCAGAAACTTCTATTTTTAGTTGCGTTTCTTGCCACTGGGCGAAATATTAATCAATGTTCACTATATAGTTTGCTCGCCACCAACTGCTCGGTACTAAATTTTCCACCTTGTGTGGTTCTGTGCCGTTAGTTTTTCCAATTGTTTCGCTGAAAACTGGAAACAACATCGATGCATGCGAAGAGACTGAGCCAAATCAGTAAAGCTGCGGCAATAAAACCAAAACAAGGAGCCAAAAGACACTAAAACGCTCCATTAGAGCCGAGATCGGCTGCAGAGGTGAGATTCTTCTCTGAGTATCGTGCATCGAATATTACCACAAACCAGTTTGGGGATTTTTTTGGTGACCCGCGTGGTCTTGGGACGTGGAGCAGCTGCCCACAAGCTATTATTATTGCGATTAATCAAAAGGTTTTGAGTTACAAAAACAAACCTTAATATCTCCTGTTGGGTGTGGACAGTTGGTGCCCACATCAGTTCCTCTGTCCATGTAGTTTTCTGGTGCAGAAAAGTGAGAATTTAATCAGAAAAGCTGAACAAAATGAGATTAAACACCTTAAAATGAGGTAATTTACATTATAATTAACAATGTACATGAATGTGAGACACATGAATGTATGCAAGAATGCACACACTGTAACTGTAATCATGTTTGATACTTCCACATCAACATGCACA
This sequence comes from Argyrosomus regius, assembly GCA_946959425.1. Lineage (NCBI taxonomy): Eukaryota > Metazoa > Chordata > Actinopteri > Sciaenidae > Argyrosomus > Argyrosomus regius. The sequence continues at coordinate 22,566,515 of OX336892.1, read as the reverse complement.
ATGCATTAATTTACCAGTCGTCAATTAAAGAGCACAAATGAGACGTTTGAGTGTCTTACCAAAGCCGCGCTGCAGCTGTGCGTTCTTGCTCTCCATCATGAGTAATTTTCTCTTCAGCATCTCGTTCTCGCTTTGCTTTCTGGAGATTTCAAGATGCAAAAACGCACATTTGTCATCGACTAGTTTGGATATCTCTGTCACAGCTGCTTTGACCAAAACCTCCATTATTGAGGATAACTGGGTCTGGAAGGGAATGCACGTCGCCATGCTGATTCATGCAGAGTGATATGTGAGGAGAGATATGTGATAAAAATGGAAATCCACGCACTGATTCTTTTAAAAATTGCGAAAAAACAGAAGCGACGCACTAGAAATTTTTTTTACATCTGTGTGTGTCTAGCTAGCTGGAAGCTTTTCTTCCGTGTAGCAGAGAGCTCTACCGTAAATACACGAGTAGAGACGCTGTGAAATTACAACCAACAAGGAAGAGACTAACAAGAGGGGCCTCCACCTTTGTTTGTCATCATCTCATGGGTGTTTCAGGTAGAAATAAAAGGTGACTTAGCTTCATTAGGCTTGCTTGATGTGTTGTGTAAAATTAGCTCAGCCATCTGGCAGTACAAGATTCACATACATAAGTAGGCCTACACAGATAAGTAGGCTTACATTTTCTTCATGTTTTTTTAAGTAGTTTCTTATTATTTCTAATATTTCTGCACTGACAGATGCATGCATCAGTCCTAAAAACATGACCCTGCTCTTCCAGTTTTAAAAACTACAGTTGCTCAACTGTAACTGCCTCTGTTGAGCAAGTAGCATTAACCTATCCTATTAACCTAACAATAAAAGATTGATTAAAATGTAAATTAACACCTATAAACTAGTTAACCAAATACCATTTTAGTCTTTATTATGTCGAATCATGGAGGCCTCTGATTTGTGACCCTAGAAAGGTAATATAAATTGTGGGGTCCCTCAAGGATCCATATTGGGTCCCCCTTTGCTTAGTGAAGGTCAAATGAGTTCACACCTTTTCCAAGAATGTGGAAACCCTGGAAGAAAATGAGGGACAAAAGAGTGAAGGTGAAGGTTTTAACAATCATTTATTTATTTACACTGATCATTAATAAAATAACCAGAGTGCCAGACTCCATCCACAATTCTTCGTTTTGAATTTATTTGAAAATACAAAAAACTAAACAGACATCTGACTCTTCTCATCTTTTCAAACATAATTAACATCTTGTTTAATGTGATAAACAATTACTGTAAAGGTCATGTGATACCTGTGAATCATGCTACGATTGGGTGTCCGTTTGGTAACTATTGATCGGTGATAGTAGTGCAGTAATCTACTGAATTAAAGCAGAAAACACTATAAATTAAGGAAGAAAGAAAATACATGATGCTGACTTTGTGAAAGGCGAATAACACTGCAGTGGCAGGGTTAGGGATTTCATTCCCGTGTGAAAAATGTAGGCACTCGTCACACTGTACTGACACTGATGGCCCTAGAAAGGTGCTCTTTCTGTGGGCTTACCTGGAGTGTTAGATTTGCTAAACTATTTTAATGACCTCCTCAAGTCCTGCCATCTGCTCCGAACAAATTCAGTCTGCACCATTAATTCAGGACCATTTAAAACAATTTACTCAACCAGTGTAATGGCTTTTTTTATATTATAGTTTTCCATGTGCAATGCTTAACACTGGCTGTGTAATTTGTTCTATCTGATAACCAAAGTCATTAAGTCAGGGCGTACTTAATAAATATCAGTCAAAGGTAACAACACAAGCGAAGAACAAGACTTTCCCAAACTCTTGTTGAATATGTTGACCCTGTGCATCACTGAGGTATTTCACGTTTCTTTAGTTCTACATAATGCACACATTTCCTGCACATTACCTAGATTAATTTATTGCAGTTCCTTCCTTCTCTCAAAGAAAAAACATTTTTTCATTTGCCGTGTTCAGTGGGAGGTCAGACGTGTCTGAATTCTTGGCCAACAGACCAAGCCAACAGAATATTGCGCTAACATGCATATTTGAAGGCAATAGTAATTTGAGGTATACAGTGCATTGCTGTATGAGGGTTTGTGCAGTTCAACTTAGAAGGAAGACACTACCGTCTGCTTTAGCAACGGTAAACATCTCTAATGGCTTCAAATCACAGCCTAAAAAAGTAGTGCCCGGACAGTATTCTCTTGAAAAGAAAAAAAACAGTCATTGTTCCAGATTAGATACAGAATACTGATGTAGATCCACATCCCAAAAATGTGTCTCAGTACTGTACAGGTAGAAATGGTAGAAGGTCTTATCAAAGCTTGGCACAGAAGAACCAAATTAAGAAGAAACCTATCCTGTATCTCGAGCTGACATGACAAATCCATGAACTTTGCATACTTTAATTTATTCTAAGTCAGCCAAATCTCGCTAAATACTGTTTAGCCAACAGGTATAGCGTGATATTTGGCACGTCATTAAACCCTAGCTTACATTGTAGAATGAAAAAAATATGTTGACGGTATGTCCTGGATAACAAGCATGTTTCCAATGAGGAAATTAAGCTTCAGTGAAAGATTCTTCCTTGTTACTTGTCAAAGGACATAGTTCAAGCAGATGACCATTCATTAGCAATGATTTGAGCAGCAAGTAATAAAAAAAGGATCCAAGTTGAATTTTTGAAAATAAAGTCAGCACAACAGCACCAGCGAACTCTTCTGCTTATTTTCCCAACATAATCATCATTGATTCAACTTTGTCTTACTCTATATTTGGTCATCCAAGGCCCTGCTGTAGTGGCTCTTTGCCTGTCATGTTTGTGAACCACGGCATTAAAAGAAGCACAGAACAGTGAGGTTCTGTATGACGACGAGACAACTTTAGTTTGGCTGAAAACGGTCGAGTTACAGTCCGTAGTAATGATGTGCCATACTTTTAGTAGAGACCGAACAATGACTTGGACTGGCTTATGTTTTCTAGTACTGGTGATGAGTTTGAGTAACAGCTCTGGCTGCAGACCAGAAAAAAGGACAGCTTCAATTGCTACTTAAAGCACTCAACTATGTTTGGTTTCTCACGAAAGGCCAAATCTGGCCAGTTTCAAGCAAAAGCAAAGAACAACCGTGTTCATGGTCCAAGCCAACAATGCTCAATCATGTTTGGGTCGAGTGGGTCGAAGTAGCAAGAAAACATTTCGTGCAAAGTACTTGAAAGGTGACAGACGTTAAACGGACAGTTTTGGATTGTAATAAATGCTGCAAATAAAAAAAACGAATGCCTTTTGTTCCTCTGCTTTAGCTTTTGGAGGTTCTGTGATTTGTTGACCGTGAGAAAGTAACACGCACTTTGTTATGTCGGACAGTGATGAGGCTTGATCGTGTGCAGTGTTTTTCCTTGTGTCCATCACAACTGACTTTATTTTACATGCAGTTTAAGGTGCAACCTCAAGATGCTCATCTGATTGAACATCTTACCACATATCTCACAGCTGAAGGATTGCTCTGTGAAACTTTTACACTGGTGCCTCTGAAATAAACTGAAACTATAAAAGCTTTGCCCGCAAGTCGAGCATATAAAGCAGTTTTGCCCGGTGGCGTCCACGCCACAGCTGTCTTCGTGGTTGCCTGAAGCGGTCATATTAAATTCAAACACACCTCCCTCATGAGTCCTGTCAGTCACTGCATTGTATTCAGTCAAAGTCACCTCCTGTGTGATATGTTGATCTTGCAGCTCAGGTGCAATATCACAGCTTCTTGCTTGCATCCCCATCAGTGAATACTGATCACTGTGCATCAGTTCTTCCTTTTCTTTGTGGTCTAGAAAAGGCAGATCTTTGATTGGTGAGGTGTATCCCGGCTGCTCATTGGCCGCTCCATCAGCAGGAGTGAGGTGGTACTTCACATCATGTACAAGTACACAGACATTTTGTTCAGTGGCATCACCGCTCTTCTCTACAGCCGATGTCCACAGCTGACTTTGGTCTGGTGCTCCTGTGCCGTTATCAGTCCCAGCCTGACTAAGAGTCTGAAAATCTTCCCCATTCGGCTCCAGTTTTACCATCACTGTTTGCTCACTAACTGGCTCACTGTACGCGGAGCCTGGTAGCTGTTCTTCTAAAGCTGCCAGTCCAGTCTTGGGTTCTGCCAGGTTCTTCGATGGTTGATTATCTGGCATTGTAAACATCAGGTGATGGGCCTCCAGAACGTCAGCGTTCTCCCCTTTACAGAAAAGAAAGGCAATAGGATGAAATTAGCAAATAGTGGTAATAGATGAACATTTTTGTGGATCAAATGATCAGGTTAATAATGAATAATTAAAATAATCATGAGTTGCAGTTATCTAGGAATGACAATCTTTATCTCGTACCATTTCTGTGCGTCTTCATGTGGCCCTTGAGGCTGCTCTTCTGATTGAAGCACCTCCCGCAGATATGGCAGCCGTACGGCTTCTCCCCGGTATGGATTCGTAAATGTCTTTCAAGGTGGCCGGCACGCTCGAAGACTTTGCCACAGTACGAGCAGACGAAGCACTTCTTTGGTTTGATCACCTGAAAAGACCTGCTCGCTCTCTGTTGGTGGTGATTCAGCGTGGCTCCCGTCATACCGTGCAACCCTGCTTCGCTCGATATCATCAGCGCGTCTGAGGATCCGTAGGGCGTTTGGGAGATCATGCTGTTTTTGAGTTCCCCATACGGTTTCCCTGGAAAGGAAAATGTGCTACAAGAAGCTTCAACTGGCGGCGGGAGCAGCTGAGCGATCCCCGGGAAGGACGTCATACTCTGCGCTGAGCTGCCGAGATACTCTGTGCTGCTGATCTCCGTGTTGTTTTGTCCTTGTATTCTGGACATCCACTGCTGGCTGTCTCTCTCAAACGTTGTGAAGTTCTCGCTAAGGTCATCTACTCTGTCCATTGTCTGCTCGCTTCCTCTGTGGAACAGCGGTTGTGCTATATTCTCCTCCATAGGCTCAGATTTTACGTGGACGGGTGTTGGGAGAATGTCCTCATTCTTAGGTAGGCCATCGTCAGCCTTCATCTGGCTCTCTTCCTCCGGGCGATGAGTATCCGTACATGGATTCACCTCGGGAATCTGCTTCTGTTCGCACACTTGGATCTCAACGGGTCTCGGCTGAATACCTGTTAAAGTAGAAAGAATCCTCATAAGCATTTTTATCACCGGCTTTAACAGAAAGAGGTCAAAAGCTTTTAGCATTAAACTTTTAAACATGTGGTGTGGTCACGATAAAGATTGCCATCCCGTCAAATAATCAATGCAGTTTAATATATGCACCATAAACACTCCCCTCCTCCTCCTGACTGCCAACAGCGTCTACGTCAGCGACTGTCTCAAGATCTTTTTCCGAATTTGTCAGCAACATTGTTTACTTGCGAAATTTGGAACAGCGACAAATGCACTTGTACTATAAATAACTAATCTTTATTCATAAGTTGATCTCTCCCGGTGTAACCACAGGATTAGGCTGCATGGCTTCAGCCAGTTCAGATTAGGTGTTGGTTCTCAGTTGCTTGAACTTGATATTTCAAAATACCGACATCCTTAAAAAGTTATATCCTCTTAAGAATTCAACATTTTAATGAAATAAAACAAAACCTTTGCGAGCGACAACAGAACAGAGGTGTCTTTTCAAACGGCAAAATTCATTTACCCACTGGAGCTTTATTTATTAGGCGTGACAATTGTTAAGGGTGTCATCTAGGATCTAAATTGAACCCAGAAAGAGATGCATCAGAGACTGGGTGGCTCACCACCTCTACTAAACAGCTTCCTGGGGAAAACTCTGATAAAGATATATCTTGTTAAAACTGTCTGCATACATGGGCGGGTGTTTCTTGCAAAGTTAGGGGTGCATAAATGACAACTAATGCATCTTATTGATATGCTAAGATGAGCAAATTTAAGATTGTAAGCACCTGAAGGTTATTTATTTCACTGTGGTATGGCATGAGCATGAACTGAGATGTGACCCCGGTAATTAATACCCAATGCCAGTGCTTTCCTGGGAAGGAGTGAGGATGTAAAAGGCCGGTCTTCTTATCAGTGAGCCAGGCGAGCACAGCTGTCAGCGGGGCACTTTTAAGTCACCACCATCCTCCCCCTCATTTACTGTCGTCTCGCCTTAACCACATACTGTAGTTTTTCTTTGCTTGTGAGACAGAGGAATGTCACAGCCAGAGACTGCCAGCTGTGAATTGAACCAGGACTCCAAGAGAGAGAGAGAGAGAGGACAAAAATAACACCAAGAAATACAACTAGCTCCCTGTGCCAACAGGTCCCGACCACCTGACCACGTTTATTTTCAGACATTTATTCAGAGAGTGCACGGACGCCTTACTCTGCATGTACATCTAATCTGAGGGACACTTCAGAACTTCAGCGGACGTGCTTTGCTCAAAAGCAGCTCTAAAAGTGAGTTGTTGACAAAAGTATTGTACTTACATCTTCTGTGAATCTTCATGTGCTCCTTTAGGCTGCATTTCTGATTAAAACGTCTCCCACAGATCTCGCAGCGATACGGTTTCTCACCCGTGTGAATCCTTTTATGCCTCTCGAGGTGCCCGGCACGCTCGAAATATTTACCGCAATAAGGACAGAAGAAGCCCTTCTTGAACATCAACCTCTTCACCGTCCTCCTGCGCACAGCGTTGTACGAGTTACGATACGGACTGTAACCCACCAGCCCGCGGCTGAACGGGCTGTGCTGGAACCCACCGGAGCTGCTGCAGGGCGCGGACAGTCCGGTGTCCAGAGAAGATTCAGGAAGACACAACATGGAGTTCTGCCCTAAATTTAAATAATCTGAGTTGTTGCGTGGTGTCTGCGTTTGCGTTGTGGGCCTCCACTGAGCGCTGTCCGTTTCGTACAAGGCCAGCTGGTCAGGTTGTCCTCTGGCCTCTTCGCTTCCTTCTTCCACGGGTTCACATTTCACCTGCACCTCAGGTACGGACAGGCTGTTTTGGTCCTTATCAGCGTGCGCCTGTTCATCACCAACGTCACTCTGACTCTGACTGTCTGTGGAGAGGCAGTGATAAAGTTGTGTATTAGCTGAGAGTTGTTTTAATGTCAGATATCGATGAGAACGTGTATTAAAACTGGTCGGTAACTTTATCCTGACACATTTGGCAGCAGGAGAAAATAATTGTAATGCCACCGACGACTGAAGCACACCTTTTGTGTATCTCACACCTTCAATTCACACTGTTCCAGTTCTGAAACCAAGTTTTGGTTTCAAATGTGCAAAAACAGTTACATAATATCTCCTCTATTGTCAGGTTTAAAAACAGGACACCACTGTCTGAAATAAAACAGCCGCATTGTTTTGTCACAGTAATGCCTGAAACCGACATTTTATCCATTTATCCATCCATTATCTGTAACGGCTTATCCTGGTCAGGGTCACGGTGGGGCTGGAGCCTTTCCCAGCTGACTTTGGGCAAAACTCCACACAGAAAGGCCCGAGTCGAGTTTCAAAGCAGGAACCTTCTTGCTGTGAGGCCACAGTGCTAACCACTGGTACATGATCAATTGATCAGAAGATTAAACCCACAATAACTGATTTTTTTGGCCACGTGGGGGCAGCAGAAACAAGTTGTGAACACTGACATGTCATCACTTTTTAAAGATGATATAGTGAACGTCTAATGGTTACAGAGTTTTCATTTTAAGTTGGTGTTTGCTTCTACCTGGGCGAACACAAGTCCAATAACAACCCTTTTAGCTCTGTTTTTGGGCTCCACCATCTCCAGACAGAAGTATCTGGCTCTTTAGTTGCTTTAACATCAGCTAGTTACTGACTTTGTCTGATGTTTCATGCTGGGAAGAGAGTGCTCAGTGAAAACAACTTCCTGCTGCAGCAGAAACAACACTATTAGAGTAGATTTATGGCCCAGAGAGATAAAAAATGAGCTACAACTCACTATAAATCCCTGTAGGACTGGGCAGAGCTGCAGATTTGGGTGATAATTCAACACATTGTCATTTGATACACTGTTATTGTAAAATATTAGTATGTTGATGGGTAAACAGAGAGATACGAGAGGAAACTAAAGTCATCACCTGTGCATGGGGGATCCAATTCCTACCTAAGCCCCCGACACACTAAATTATGACTTATAATTAAAGTAAAACGTATAATAAAAATAAAATTTAAATAATCTATTAACGAAAAGGACTTTTTAAGCAAACTACCTACATGTTACATTAACATAGGATCTTTAACATCCCCTGGATGGATATGTTTATGTTAAATATGTTGCAAATATTCTGCATACTGTGAACTTTTGCACTTACCTGGCAAATACTTGCACATTCCTGCACAAACTGTATGGCTCTTTTCATCCCAACAACACATTGTACATATGTATTTATATTGTTTATATTTCTTGTAGATAGGCGGTATTTGTTCAGTTTATTTGCAGAGATGTTGTGGTTATAGGGTCAGTCAAATGCAAACACCAAGGTCAGATGTGTGTCAGGTAAACAAGAGTTTTGTGCATCTTCATCCTTACATGTCCTGCATCAGTGTCACGGTCAGTAGCTGCAATAACAGTGCATTTCATTCAGATCTGTGCATGGATAACACAGTATATAAATAAAGTGTGTTTAGGTGTCAGATCTTACCATCTCTGCCATGGTTGTCCGGTCGCAGGGTCACTCTCTCCTGGGCTGATCTCAGCTCGTTGTGCAGGACCTCCACGTTGCTCTTCAGCTTCTTGATCTCATTGTCACGCTGACAAATCTCCAGACGCAGCACCACCATGCCATCCTCCACAACTTTGGCGATTTCAGCCACGGCTGCTTTGGATAAGCCATCGATTATGGACGCAATCTGAGCCCGCAGAGCGACGCTGTTTAACATTTCAAGCAAGTGACAGAGCAGGCTTAAAGTTTAACGACAGAAAAGTGGCCCAAACCGTCCGCCGAGAGGCTGGAAGTTAGTCGCTAACCGGAGCAGGCCATTGGCGAAGCCGCTGAATGTGCACCATCTGCAGGTATTTGGTGATCTTCGTGCTGGTTTTTAATGTGAACCGCTTTGAGCTAACAGCAGCTAATTGGTACAAAGAATAAACACAGACTCTCGTTTTACGGATGTGATGACACAACTACCGTAACAACTGGCGGAAAGGCGCAACGCATTTTTGCCGAGGCACTTCCGTGTCTAGGATTTATTTATTTATTTTTAAATAACTACATATAGACATAACATAAGTTTAAAACATACAGTAAACAGGATCAATATGTATATTTTTCTTATGTTTATTTTTAGAGGTAGAACCATATGTTCTTCCTTCTTAGAGCTTATTCTATTTATACTGTTGTCACCAAATATTTTACCTCATGCCTGTATATAGTGTGTGCCTGTTCTGTGTTGCTACTTGTAATGCTGCTGCAACAAAAGAATTTCAATTTTAAAATCATTAATTAAAGAAGTTAATAAAGAGTTAACTTTGAAGCATCAATAAACTGTCATGGGCAACTTTTGTACCAACATGGACGAGAAGTCTTAAAAGGTCCAGTGTGTAGAATTTAGTTGCATCTAGTGGTCTAATCGCTGTATTGCAATCTCCTTACATCACCCTCACCTTATTAGTGTAAAGGAGAAACAACACTTTAAGGACTATGTCTAGAGTCAGTATTTAGTTTGTCTGTTCTGGGCTACTGTAGAAACATGATGTTTCAACATGGCGGCCTCCATGAAAGAGGACCCGCTCCCACTGTAGATATAAAAGGATAATTTGATATGAATTATTATATTCTGAAAATACTAATATAACTAATAAAAATAACTAATAAATACGCACATAATAATAGGTAATACATAATTAAATACATTCTTAAAATAAATGAATAGTCAGACATCTAATATAAATGACTTATATACTACTATATATATTTAAACTTTTAAGTAATTAATTTCAGTATATACAGTATGTTCTGTATATTTCAAAATCCTGCAGGGGAAACTTAAGTTTAAGGAATCTTTAAGACCACATATAGGAAAAAGAACAAGTGGAAACATTAACACATTTTAATGTCAAGTGAAAATATGAAACACACTCCATGATTGCATAGGCACACTCCCAAACCTCCTTTAACGTGACACACTTAAATAATCACTGGTGCAGCCAACTGTTTTTAGAAGCCACATAGGTTGAATAAACATTGCTTGTGTATAATGAAGGTGTGACAAGTAATTTTAGCTTAAATAAACAATTTGTATCTGGAAGGTCCAACATTATAAAGACAAAGGAGCATTACAAAAGTACCAATCAGGGAGAGGATGCCGGAAACTTTCCCAAGGCACAAAAACAAGATCATGACAAAGGTAGAAAAACTATCCAACTGTTTCTTGTGTGAACTAATTAGAATCACTGCAAGTTGTGTGTGTTGGGGAATGTTGGGCGACATGACGATATATAGTGTGAATAAATGCACATTTGCTATACAATCTGTACTACATTCTCAACCTTTTCTCCATAACCTTTAAAACAAAGTCACATCTTGTGTCTCCCTGTCACAGTCTAAATGTGAATTTGTGAGTGATTTTCCCTTCACAGATTGTTCAATTTGAATAATTTAAGACAGCTCAAGAGGTTAAACCAGAAATACCAAAAATTCATCTGGTGACCCTGTAATTCCTTTTTCTTTTGACCCCTTTAGGTTGCTTGGGACCCGCTGTATTGGACCATTGTGGACAATCTTGCAAATCAACGAGTAGCACTGCTTTATGGCAGTACTAGATTTTTACTGACTTCTAAATCAATGTAATGACACCTTCATTTGTCCAGTATTTAATATGCTGGATCAGCACCACTACGATATACATCAATATAGCGATAGAAGCTTACTTTTATTGTAACGGAAGAGAGAGATTTGTATCCACATTGTTCAAGTGCAGAAAACATCAATCCTATGAACTGTACTATTTCAAAAATATTCTTAAATTGTTGATGTAGAAATACCTGCATCATTTCACAGTCATAAAATCCACACTGATACACAATAAAGAATGAATAGAAGCATTGCAAATAAATCTTAAAAGGAGTTCCAACATGTGCTGTACACATGACAATCCTCACCCATGGTTTGTCCACTGCCAGCATCCCTGTCATTCAGGCATCCGATGCATTAAAACCATCAAAGTGTGCTGGCAAGATAGTATATGATTCAAGAGAAATGAGGGTTTGTGCAAATTCTCTTAATCAGTGTCACTGAGAGCCCGAGTAACAGAGGGCTACCTTCCCTGCAGGTGAATCTCTTGATGTATTTTGAGGTTACCCAGCACAGTGAAGCTTTTACCACACTGCCCACAGCTGTACGGCTTCAGCCCACTGTGGAACCGCTCGTGTCTCAGGCAGTTGTCCTGCCTCGAGAACATCTTGCCGCAGATCTTGCAGCTAAATGGCCTCTCGCCCGTGTGCACGCTTTGGTGCGTCTTGAGCCGAGTCTTCTGGGTGAAAGATTTCCCGCATTCGAGGCACCTGAACGGTTTGAAGGGTTGGTGGGATACCTTGTGCTCTTCCAGCTGAGACAAACGGGGGAAACCTCTGTTGCAGACCGAGCAGATAAACAGTTTCTGATTTGTTCTCCAAACGTTTATCAGCCTTTTTGCTCTCAGGTTGTTTCGACTGAGGATGTGGTCTTCTGTGTTTGGTCCTAACGTAGACCTATGTGCATGAGGCGGGGCTAGTGATGGCCCGGCATGTCGCAAAGCAGACTGCAAGCACTGGTCCTGACTGACTGAAGCATGTGTGAACTGTTCATCACCTGAAGCGGTACTTCCCATGCACATAGGTTGAACATTTGCCTCTACTTTTATCGGGACGCTTAAGGAATCATGTGGGATTTCCTCTGCGTTGGTTGACAGAGAATTATAGGAACTTTCTGGATTTCTATGAGCAACATATTGCTCAGTGCGAGGGGAGAGAATCTGCATGTGCTGCTGCATTGCAACAGGGCTTTTTTCAAACATAGCACAAGCAGGAGGAGGCCAGACCGGGTCACCTCGTTCTTCTGCCTCAAAGCAAACGTCTGCAGTTGCAGTCTTGTCTGTTGTTTCCTGGGTGGCAAGTTCATCTGCTGGCTCGTGTTTCACCACTGGCCTCATGTCACAGCTGTCCTCTGTACCATGTTGAGGCTCGCAGAGAGAATCAGCAGTCTTTGGTTCGAGACACACGGCACGAATTTCCTGATCTTCGTCTTCGTCTGCAATTGACGGAAAGAAAATTGCAGGTACATGTGAATTTGACTCCACAAATGCAAGTTTTTCTGCATTTTCATGCAGCTATTTTTCTTCATGGAAATGCAGAAAAACTGAAACAGACTTAGCAAATAAATCACAACATCTGCTTCCACGATGAAACAAACAGAATTGCCATATTTGCATCATGTTTTCCACTATATAAAGTTTGACTGGTGCTCTTTAAATTAATCTCATCACGGCCTCTTCTGTCACAGTTTTATTGCAATATATTTGCATGTACACTAAATAACACAGCCCCGTGGCTAATTTAAGTTAGACCTGAAACAATTAGTCACTGAGTGAATCAGTCCATCAACATACAGTTAAATCTAGGGCTGAAACTAACACTTATTTTCATCGCTGATTAATCCGTTGATCACTTTCTTGCCCATGAAATGTTTCCCAAAATCCAAGACGACGACCTCAAGTGTCTTGTTTTTTTTCGACAGTCCAAAGATATTCAGTTTACTGTTACAGAGGACGAAAGAAACTAGAAAATATTCACATTTGAGAAGCTGAAATCAGAGAGTTTGAAGATGTTTTCTTAAAAAACAATTACTCAAAGCGATTCATTTATTAGTTAACAACTAATCGATTGATCGTTGCAGCTGTAATTAAGTGTCATCTGTTTGGATAAAAACATGAAACATACCCTGGTTTGCTGTTTTTACAATATGCAGTTTGAGGATGTCAACTTCAACTTTTTTCATGTTTATTTAAATATTTTATTAATTAAACAGATGCAGACTAATCATCTAAGTTGGTCATTTAACAATTTTCTCATTACTGCTTCCAAACATCATTGTTTTCTTACTTTTGTCCACATCATTATCATGATTATTATGATGATATTAATTGAATACTTTGGCTTTTAATTTAATAATTTAACTTTGTATATTTATATAGGTTAATAAGGTTCTTAAGCTGTGTTCAAGAAACGATGGTAGGCTGTGCATAAGAAAGCAAACAGTGAATTATAATTGAGTTTTTGAGTGACAGCTGTCAGTTCATCTCACCTTTCTGACGCACCTGAACCCCCTCGGCTGCTTGCTCCTGTCTGTCCTCGGTGTCTCGGGTCGTGGCTGCTTCCTGAGCTTTGCAGAGTTCAGCCTCCATCAGCTTCAAACTTCTCCTGAGCTCCTGGATCTCTCCGTCCTTCCGACACATCTCCAGGCGCAGGACGACAGTCCCGTCCTCCAGCAGCTTCGTGATTTCAGCCACGGCGGCTTTCGCTAACACGTCCATGATGGCAGCGACCTGCGGGCCGAACGAGGAGGGGAAAGACATCCTGCCGAGAGAGAGTAAACACTCAGTGGAAGATAATTTAAAGGTTTGTCAATTAGCTTCTGCAGCGAGGCGAAGCATCACAAAGGTTTTATTTTGATTTTCTTCCGGGAAAATTAGAGGACGGATGTGACGTATGGGGCAACTGCCGTAACTCTTCTAATAAACGTTAACTACAAATCTCGCCCTCCCATTTTAGTTAAAGGTGCAGTGTGTAAGATTTGGGGCCTTTATTTTCAGAATAAGGCAAACGTGGAATTTAATATTCATAACTATGTTTTCATGCATGTATAAACAGGGGTCTTCAACCAGGGGTCCGTGACCCCTAGGGGGTCCGCAGAGGTACTGCAGGGGGTCCGCCAATTTTTGTTATAATAATTGACAATTTTCACCAAAATAATTTGTCAGAATTAAAAAATATAACAAAAATGATATTGAGTAAACTGCAAACATTAATATGCAATAAAAAGCTACTTTTGACAAAAACTATTACTATTTATACATTATTTATGAATTATTCCATTATGCATGAATGTTTTATCAATCATAAACACATATAGGCTAATAACCCAGCATATAAATAGGTTAATAAGGTGAAATGAAAGGTGAATAAAGTAAATATAAAAGTTATTCTAAGCCAGGCTTAAAATGTGACACATGTGGGGGTCCCTCTTCTGTTTGTCTCTCGTCCAAGTGGTCCTGAAAAAGGTTGAAGACCTCTACCTTAAGATAAGAATCTTTTTGTTTTGTTACTTAAAAATTCTCCTTTTATATCTACAGTGGGAGCGGGTCCTCTTTCATGGAGGCCGCCATATTGAAACACTGTGTGTTTCTACGGTAGCCTAGAACAGACAAACCAAATTGTCACTCTAAACAGGGTACTTAAAGTGTTGTTTGTCCTTTACACTAGGAAGGTGAGGGTGATGTGAGGAGATTGCAATGTAGTGATTACACCACTAGATGCAACTAAATTCTACACACTGGACCTTTAATATATCATATTTTAACATTTTGCATACAGTAAGTACAACAAGTAAGCAAGGAGCAACTCTCACTACCCACCTCTGGTAAAGGCCCAGAATCATAGCTCATTGTCAGCTAAATGTCTGAAGGTGTAAGTAAAATCTTTAGCAGTACTATATATTAAATGTCAGTAATATATTAACATAACAATAATGCAACATGTCCGATCTGTCACTCTCTATATGTGATACTTACAAGAATAAAGTTGAGTATAATAATAATAATAATAATAATAATAATAATAAAGGACAGACACCATCTTGGAAACATATATTTATTAACATAATCCAAAAATGTTTGCAGACAAAGACTTTTGCAGATTTTTATCATAAATGATACATTCCATTCATCATCTCTGCTCTTTCAAATCTACTATTTTACCATGTACTTGCCAACTGCTTATTATACATAAACTGTATACATACATATACTCTATTTAATTACAAAGCATTGTATAATCAGACTAGTGCAAACAGGAGTGAGCTGGATTTTGAGGCTAAGCTTTTTTACTTTTGTTCAAAATCAGTTATCAAATGACGGATGATGGGAGGTTTTTTGTTTTTCAGACCTACAGAACGGAAGCTATGAAAGTTCATTCAGATGGATTTTAAAATATTTCATCCTCAACATGTTTCAGCAGCACTTCACTGTTAATACCTTTTGTGTGTTTGCTTTCAGTTTCAGTTTTTTTTTTTTAACTTAATAACCTTTGCCATTGCAGCTATGTATTTATTAGCTTCCTGGTTGGGTTCTTGTGACCTAGGGGTTCGACACACTGACCAGGTATTTGCATCATTCCTGGTCCGGTTGGGACCTCTGTTGCATGCCACCTTTTTTCCCTCATTTCCTGTCAGCTTGCTCCACTTCTCTATCTAATAAAACAGGAAAACCCTCCTTCGGAAAACACTTTAACATAAAACCTATTAGTTTCCATCTAAACATCTTTAGTAGCATTGCATAGACAATACTGTTGTTGTAATTTATACTCGACCAGCACAGGAAACATACAGCCCTTTATGCTACACAGAAAAATAGTTTGTACAGTTCCATGAACATACAGACAAAAAAAAACCCTTTCACTGTACTTCATTTCCCCAATCCCTCTGCCTCTCCTTCTCCTTCTCTTTCTCGCATCCTTTCTCTTTTTCTCGCCTCATGGTTGCTATGGCAACGGCCTCGTCGAAACACATGCTCAGGGGACTGTTTCTGCTCGTGGCACCTTCATCCCCATCCCTCCTCCTTTCCCTCTCTCCATCCCTGTCTCCATCTTTCCCCTGTTCTCCCGCGCTAACTTTGTCCTGCTCTGCCGGGACTCTCGGCGTCGTCCCGACAGAGCCGGCGTCCCTTCTCTCTCTTTGCTGCTGCTGCTGTCGGAGGGTCAGGGCGGTGATTTTGCAATGCTGAGGCTTCGGAGGTACGACCGGCACCGCTTTTACTTGGTAAACTTTTGGATTTTTGGAGACGACCAGCTTCCTTCCTACTCCTCCTTGGCTACTGTCATTTTCCTCATACTTTCTGCCCTCTTTGAATTCCTTCTCATCAGACCTGACCTCTTTCACTTGTTTATCTACACTTGGTTTTGTATTGTGCTCACCAGCTCTCTCATCATTGTTCTCTTTTTCTTTCGAAACAACTTCTTCTCTGTCATGTTGCTGTGTTTTGTCATTCATAGCGTGCTTCCTTTGAATTGCTTCATCTTGTTCACTTGTGTTTGGTAAGTTTGTCTCTTTTTCCTCAAACTCTTGTTGCATCTCTGTGTCTGTGAGCTTTTCTTCACTTGTCTCCATTGAATCCTCTACAACCTCTATTCTAACCTCTGCCTCCTTTGTCCCTCCTTCGCCATCTTCCACCATTTCCTCTCCTGAGTCCTTCTCTAACTGTTCTTCCTCCTCTTCCTCCTCCTCCTCCTCTGCAACTTTAACATCTTCCATCCCATCTCCCTCCCTGACAACACTTTCTCTTGCACCCTTCTTCTCAACCTGCTCTTGTTCCTCATCCTCTAGTTCATGACAAATGTCATTGCTTGTCCTACAGATTGCACTATCCTGCTCTTTTCCAACTTCCTGCATCTTTTCTTCAGGTTTTATGTCTTCCTCAGTGGTTTCCTCACACACCTCCCAATCATCTTCCTTCATTTCCAGACCCATTTGTTGACACATGTCCTCTATCTCTTTGCATACCCTCCAGCCATCTCCCTCGTCACTGTCTTTCTCTATTGCATCCTCTCTAACACAGATTCTGGGCTGTTCTGTCGCCCCTGCAGAAAAGTCTTTGGACTCCTCTAATAACACATCAGCACTTTCTCTCTGTGTGACACTAGAAACTGCATGACAAGGTAGATAATCTCTGTAAGGATTATCAACCACTTCCTTCTCCTCCTCCACTGTTGTGTAAGTCATAGTGCTTGATTCGTCATCGCTCAGCAGTGGAAACTCGGCGCAGCAGTGTGTTGAAGCCTCTGAAGCAATACGTTGTTCTTTGTCACTTTGAGTATCTTCCATGACACTGCAATCTTCCTCTGTTGCTTTGCTGCAGATAGACAACAGGCAGACACAAATAAGTTGAGTCAGACAGACAAACTTCAGTGCTGTTTTGATTATATAATTGTGGTTTGTTTCATTTGTGTGATTGAGGAGAAACAGTTTTGTGATTTAGAGGAACAAGATGAGATCTACTTTTTCTACTTTTCTATACTTTATTTATTTCACTATTTGTAGAATTTTTATATAATTTTGAATGAGCAACTATAAAATTCTACATCTAGGGGCTCTAAAGTAAGATTATGTAACGTTTGCAGGTAGCAATTACAGGACAAAAGTTAATTTGCTAGTTAACAGACACAGTTATGCAGAGATATCTCTATGAAGTTTGTTTATATGAAGATAAGCTATGAAATTTAACTGTACCAGCATAAGCCACTGGTCATGCCAGATCAAGTAAAACTTTTGAGTATCCTAAATGGTGCAAAACTGTGTTTATTGCTTATGAATTTAACTTATGTAGTCTCTCTTTAAACATGTATTAATTTATTTTTACCACTTGGGTGCAACACAACAAACTGTAAACATAACTTTGACATGTTCTCACCTCATAAAGTGAACATAAAGTGAACATAAAGTGAACAATTACCAATTCCAGTAAATACAGAGCAACATGAGCGTTTATTTGGAGCTATGTCTGATGGATTTAAGCTCCATATTTACTCTCCTTTAAACTCTGTTTTGAAATATCTAGCTCTTTACCTCCTAAATGTTCCACCGTGTTCACCTGCTACTCACTAATTTGTGTAATATATGTCACATATGTCAATGCTGCAGGCTATAACACCAAGACAATGAGCTGAAAGATGCTAAAATGCACTCAGGTTCATCACTAATGTAACACAATTCACATTACAGCATTGAAGCAGCTTTAAATGTGCATTCTGTGCTAATTAAAGTCATGACTGGCAGAAATACACTTGCATAACTGAGTCGTGGACACGTGTTGTCTTATATATTCAAATTTGAAATCAGTTTCACCTTTGCTTGTTGTTTTCCAGCTGGTCTCCTTCCTGGTAAACGTTATCTTCCTCTTCTGTCTTTGTTATCTCCTTTTCTTCCCGCCCATCTTCATCTACTTTGTCTTTCACTTCTATCTGCTCCTCATCTCCAGCATGTGATTCTTCACATGCAGGAAATTCATGGTTCTGTGACTGGCATTCCCGTTCCTCACAGCTCTGTAACTGACATGCAGGAACTCCATCATGAGCGCAACAGTCTTGTTCATCAGTGTCTGATTTAAACTCGGGCAAATTGCTTAAAAAGAAATCAGGGGGGAGGCTTTTAACAAACATGCTGTCATTGTCGTCACTACTGTAATAATTTTCTTCGCTGTCGTCCCCTTCGACCTCGTCTTCAGAGGAAGAGTCCTCCGGTCCGCGGACAGGTGAGGTCATGTAAGGCAGGCTGAGGGATTTAGTGTGTCGGCTGTTTATGTCGAGGCTGAGCGGCCTGTGTGGATTTAACTCGGTCTGACTGCGGGTGCGTGTCTCAGGGTCTGGCTGCAGGTGTGTCTGGACCTCTGCAGGACGACAGGAGGTCTGAGCTTGCTCCATGACTTCATACTCATCATCCGAGTGACCAGGAGGTTCAACAGAGAACTCGTTCACCTAAAGAGAGACAGGAGGTAAAAAGGAGTCTATGTTTCTCCTCTGCAAATCTACTATATTTAAAAGAAAACCTCATCTTCAGAGGTGAAACAACACACACCTGACACGGTACACTGCAGTCCATATGGTCCATGGCGCTGCAGTCCATCTGGTCGAGGAAGTCAAAGTTATCTTGAACGTAACCGGACAGCCCCAGGTCGTCTCCCTCCACTTCAGATGAGTTGAGCACGTTAAAAGAATCATACACGCCGTCTTCGCCATCATCAGTCACCTCTGGCTGAAAATCAACTGGCTGCATCCCTTTCATATCTGTAAATAAAGCACAGGCTAAGATTAAAGGTGATCTTACATTATTATACAAGTAATGCAACAGAATAAACTCAAATTTCAAGAACACTTCATTTAAATGATCTAGATTTAAATATGACAAATGTACGTAGATGTATAATAAAATAACATGACTGAAAGAATAAATTGTTATATAATGCTGTATAATATAAATATTTGTTTATTTGTAATAGATGAGGAAAGGAGTAAGTTTGAAAATCGGTAAACCACTTAAAGAGTAACTTAACACCTCCTAAAAATCTTGTTTTCGCTGATCTACCTTCTCACGTTGCTGCAGTGATGTACAGGCGTACTTCAGTACCCTGTGACATCACTGTTGGGGCGTGATTACAGTTGCAACAGGCTTGAAACGTTTCAGCCTGGTATTAAGTCACCCTTTAAGTCATCCTTTCACAACCTTTCTGCATGTTATGCCAATGTAAGCCTTGGTTACAAAGTGTGTGCTGGTACACATGAGCCACGAGGAGAAACGTGAGCATTTTAAGAGGTTGCAAACGTCCACTGGTTCCAACAACTCAAATATGAGGATTAGTTCTCTGTGTGTTGTTTAATTGTAAGTTTCATAGAGTAAATCATTGATTCCCAACGTTTTTGGGCCCTCATTGCAAGGAAATGTCCTTGTCATGAACTATTCCCAGTTTATCCAACGAATCAAACTGCATTTGAAGAATTTTTAAAGGCCTGAAGAGGTGAAAGTATCCAGTAAATGAGAAATGTATAATAATAATATAATAATGGATTTACATTATGTGTTCAGGATTTACCCCTGACCCAAAGGATGCTACTAGATTAAATGGTTATTTTATTATATTTGGATTAATAGTGATTGTGGTTAGCTAGAATTACCCATGTAGTCATTAATGACAGCATCTTCTTCATTATCTTCATCAGTGTTGGCGGCACTGAGGCTTCTGATTCGTTGTTCTCGGGACACACCTCGACCTCCCGTCACCAGCTCTTCCTCTTCCTCGTCCTCTTTCTTTTCTTCACCTCCTTCCTCCCCACCATCATCCGACACTGTAGTCTCCTCTGCATCCACGACTTTCTCCCTGTGATTTATCTCCTCCTCCTCCTCCTCCTCCTCCTCCTCCTCCTCAACCTGTCTGCTTTCTTCCACCTTCTTTTCAATTACTCTGCTTTCCCTCCTCTCCGCTTTCTCTCCTCCCTCCTTACCTTCCACCCTGTCCCCTCCATCCTTATCCCTGCCACGATGGATGATCCTGTCACCCCCGCCCCCTTGAAGCACCCCTAATGCCAGGTTAGAGGTGATATGCAGGGGCACTGTAACCATGGTGGGTCCTGTGATGTGCATGGCTGCTCTTCGGCCTACTTTAGTGGAAATCCCTGGGGATCTGGACTGGAGAGTCTCATTGCCTGTGAGTCCTAAACCTTCAGGGTCAAGAGCAGTGTAGGTGCCCTGGGTTCCCCCGCTAACTAACCCAGTTCCCCTGCGGTAGGTTACCGCGTATTCACTCCCACCTAGCGCACCGGTGGATACTGTGACATCCAAGCCAGGCTTTGGGGAGGAGGTGACGAGGGGAGAGGCTGGTGGGATGTTGTTGGAAGGAGGGCGCTGGCCAGAACGTCTGCAACCTGGAACAGAACATTAATCCAAAGTATGACTGTGAATCTGTATTTCAATTAAAACTGTTTCAGACTTCTTCAGGTAAACAACTTTAGGAATTTTCAGAAGGGTCAGTACACAAAAAAACAGATTTTAATGGCAACATATAGATATAGATAGAAATAGAGTGGCACCTTCATTTGGATAGGGAGGTGTGCTGAGGGAGTCCATACTTCTTGCTGGTCTCAAAACCTGCCTCTCTTTCTCTGAAACAAAAAAAAAAGTGGGGTGAGGATAAAGAAGCAAAGTGAGTAGAGTGAGTTTAGAATTGTCAGCAGGGTAGGAGCTACAAACCATGATAAGATTTTGCACCTTTGGCTGAGTGTTTTTGTCTCCGTCGTGGGTCGGGGAATCGACCTCCGATGTTGAAGATGGACATCCACTTCCTGCCTTTGAGAGATCCTTTCCTCCTGAGCGAGACACAGACGAGAAGATTTAAGAAGTATTAGTATAAGTATTATAAGTAGTATAAATATCATTTCACCACAAATAAATATTGTACACTTAAATCAGGCCTAACATGAGATAAGTTTCTCTAAATGTCTGTTTGGTAAATCAACACTTTCGTGTACAAGCTGATAATTACTGACTTTTTTGGAAAACGTCCTATCAGATAAATAAATGAGTCTTCTCACTTGTCAGTGCCTTCGATGATAGCGTGGTAGGGTCTTATGGCTAGAGGACCGTCTCCCGGACTGATGTTACCAAAGTTGGGGACAGGCTGAGATTTGAAAAATGGTTCCTCTGGCACGCACGCTGCTGACGGGGAGGGGAGGGACTTCCTCCTCTCATTTGAATCACCTGAATACAGCAGAAGTACGTTATGTGGGTGAGCTTTTAGTGAAACAAAATGGAAGTTCAGTCTCATTATCAGGCTGGTGTGTTACCTGCTTCAGGAAACAGCTGAGGGACGTGTGTGAGGATGAACTCCACCACGATGGACTGAACTCTGACCTCCATGAAGGCTGCTGTACCGTTAAACCCAGACGCTTCAATGTCCTTCGACCTTAGCATACAGATCGATTGATTGATTAATTTATTGTTGGAACGAAAAAGCAAGGATGAACATGACTGAATAAATGAATGGATAGATGAATGAATAAATGAATGCAGGAAAAAATGAAGAGAGTGAAGGAATGGAGGGATGGATGGGTGGAAAGAAGAGAAAATTAAGAAAGAATACATCCTGTAATTGAGGATATTATAAAAAAAATTGCTCCATTAGTTAAATTGCACAAACATCTAATGTATTTGTGGTTCAGTGTCTTGCTCAAAGGCACTGCATACTGATGTATGTAACTGATATTAACAAACCTGAGCAGATTGGGAGCCCAGACAATGGCCAAGTTCCTGGCGTGCATGTTGGTCTCTGAGCTGTATGAGGCCATTCTGACAAGGTGGCGCATCAGAAACTCCAGAGTCCTGACGGAGAGGAAGTGAAGAATTGATGAGATGTGTCTAAATTATTTATAAAATTACCAGACAGGTTTTTTTTTGCAGAAAACTGCATGAGGTCAGTAAAAGAGACACTGTGTGCAGCAGAGTGAACTGTACCTGTAATGTGGTCTTGGTAGTTCTTTCAACACATCTCTGATCTTTACCAGCCTCTCCTCCTCCAGCTGGATGGCCACAGCCTCCTGTAACACAAATGTGTGTTTGAATCAATGTGTTGATACATTTTATAATTGTTTTTTTTAATACGTCAATGTTTTTATTACAGTTTATGCAGTATATGCATTTACTTATGTACAGTACTTAAGTACAATTTTACATAAAAACACATGATATGCCTAAATAATATTAGAGCTGCAATGATTAGTCGATTAGTTGTCAACTATTAAATTAATCGGAAGCAATTCTGAGAATCAATGAATCGTTTTGAGTCATTTGTTCAAGAAAAAATGTCCAAATTCTCTGATTTCAACTCCTCAGATGTGAATATTTTCTGGTTTCTTTAATCATCTATGACAGTAAACAGAATATTTTGGCTTGTGGACAAAACAAGATATTTGAGGACGTGAGCTTGGGCTTTGTTCAACATTTTCCACTACATTTTATGGACCAAACAACTGATTGATTACTTGAGAGATCTGAGAAATCTGGACTTATTCTGATTTATATATTTCACACTATCTATGCAGTAAAGTTACTTTATACTCCTGTAATCAGTCTGATACACTTCATGAACATGCAAGAGAGAGTAAACTGTGTGAAATGTTTACGTGTCTGAGCTACTCACAGCAAACTTGTCATATAGCTGGTATGTGAGCAGAGGGTTTGGCAGCTCTCTGAAATAAGCTTTGCACAGCGAGCTGACACAGTGGATGTCCTGCAGGTACAGATCCTTGTTCAGCTCTGGACTCCCATCGCTCTCAAACTCACCCCTGGTTGTAAAGCACACAAAGATTCACATCAACAAAGCACACAAACCTTGTGGATTATACAATGCATTTACAGATATAAGTTCAATGAGAGGCACACAGCTGCACCCACGTAGCTTACCTCAGTTTCTGTATGTTGGACGAGACTCCAGATAATCTGTAGATCCCGTCCACGATTCCATGTGTCTCAACAAACTCACTGCAGCTTCGCAACACCAGAGGAACTGTGGGAAACAGCCAATGACTCAAATCAATGAACTGAACATGAGAATTATGCAAAATGTTCAAATTGTTAACTTTGTATTTGAACATAAACATTCAGTTTTTATGTATTTTGTCTGCATGTTTCATACATTAAATACCCTCACATTCACATTAATAATTCTATTATTCTACATAAACACCTGAAGAAAACATCATGTTCGTGTCAAACAAGCAGTGGGGATGAGATCGCTGTGTGTAGTTTTTTTTCTATGCTTTGTGCAGATTGACAAAAAAATGTATGAATGTGTGTGTGACTCATGATGATTGCCAAATATGTCATGTGCAAAATAAACTGTAAAAATAAGTGTTATCACCTCATCACAACATATTCAAACCGAGGAATGTAAGTACTATATTAATAAATGTAAGAATATGTGTCACAAATACATTCATTTATTTATAAATTGGATTTTATAAACCAAATTATTTCATACTTTCCAGATCTAGACTGAAATATTTCAACAACTATTTAATGGATTAGTATAAAATTTCATATGAACATTCATGATCCGCAGAGGATGAACCCTTGCATCTTTGCTGATCCTCTGACATTTCCTCTAGTGCTACCATGATTTTCCTATTTCTGGTTTTGAGTGAAATGTCTCAACAAAATGTCTCCTAATATGCAAATCTTAAGATTCTAACATGCTAAACCATGATTGTGAAACATTAAACCTAAGGAGACTCTTACAAAACAGATGATGAACAACCTGAATCTTAAGAAAGATAAGTGCAGTTTTAATAATATATCTCCACATTCCACATTTTTTCCACATTCAGTCAGTCTGCAGTTATAGTTTACAGATCACTGTGGATCTACAAAGGCACAAAACATTTAAGTATGTATTTCATAACTGAACAATAATATAGTGTTTTACTTCTTTCTTTGTCCAGTGGATAAATCCATTAAAGACTAACAGCAAATTTTCATTGAAAAATTGGAATTACTGACTTCTTTGCTGTTTTCATACTTTGCAAAGTCATCCTGTGGGCCAGATTGGACCCTTTGTTGGGCTGGTTCTGGCCTGTGGGCCGTATGTTTGACACCCCCATTTTAGAGGATGTCATTTGTGGTTTTGAACTATTCACAAAAACACATTCATCTGCATCTATTCACATATATATAGACATATTGTTATATAAATAATGTCTGGTTATTCAGATGTATATGGTTAGACAGCACTCTTGTTTCTGGTGACATTACATGCACATGTGTTTCTATTAACCTGCACAGGATGTTGTTTAATGCATCTTGCCTGTCATGAAGAAAATGGCCACTTACTCTCTTGAGAAGAGGCGTTCAGGTGCTCCAGCAGATCACATCCAAACACCTTCTCTTTGTTCCCCCCTTTTTTCCGAACTCTCCTCATGTCTTCCTGCCGGCTGTTTTCACCTTACATTCAGGCCGGCCCCCGAGCTGCTCCTTTTGTGACCGTCAACCTGACTGACTGTCCGTGTGGCTGCTGGATGTGTTGACCAACTTGGTTAATGTGACACTGACTTTGCAGAAGTGCTGCACATTTCAGAGATTTCGCCGTGCTGCTGCTGCTACCGCTGCTCCTCCTGTTTCCTTTGCTTCAGTGCATGTTGTTGGGTGCAGGTTGTTTCCTCTGTGAGCTATGTTGCATTGGAGTTGATATGTAAAAGCTGGAGTGTTAGGACATAGTTTGGTTTATCTTACAACCTGAAAAAGCAGAAACAACAAAAGTTTCTTTGTGAAAACTCAAGCTTCATGTTGCAGACAATCGCCCTAAAATCAAACAACAATTTGTACATAATCCCCAGCGTACATATGTGGCTTTCTCTTCACTTCCCCCTGATGTATTCTTTCGAATGAACTTTTTTGCGATGAGGCCACACCCTTGCCTCTCTACTTCTCATATTCATTGAGGTAAGCCCCTGAATGTTTCACTCCAATCACACCATAATCTGGCTCCGGACTGGTGGACCTCCACTTAAACCTCCATTTCCAGCTCCGGCCTGAGGGACGTGTTCATTACAGGTTGGTTCTGTACTCCCTATCCGCATGTCATGGCCATTGCGGCCCCCTTTTTTACTGCAGCGGAAGTCGAGCACTGTTAAAGCCTGAACGCATAGACTCGCACAGATATTCAAACTCACTCCCCACCACCTCCATCTTCCTGACACCTGCCACCGCTCTCCTGTTGTCCACCACCCCTCCCTATCTGTCCACTTTTAGGAAAAGAGTTTCAGTGTAGAAACGTGAGGAAATAAACAAGCTACGAAGCGAATATATGAGTGTTCCTACCTTCACTCTGCATCGGCACACAAGTAGCAGCATAAAATGATGACGCAAGAAACCACTAAACTTCCCCTGTTAACTTCCTGAGTGTCTGTCCTTCTCTTATGCTTTCTCTCTGTATGTGGCCCACAGTTTCTCCGCCTCTACCGATCGAGTAGGGAAATCAGTTCAGTGTATCTGCACAGACCATCTATTTCCCTTTATGTGCCGTGTTTGTGTCTATTTAGCTCAAGCTCCATGTGTGTTTCTCACCATGACAGCAAGAAGTAGACTGTGTGTATGTATGTATACAATGTATAAATTCAACTCATTTCAGCCCACTTCCTTTGACTGTGTCAGGTGTACATCGATGCTACATACTAATATTAATATAGCAACACACAGGGCTTCAGTGAATGCTGTTGAAGTGCCACAAACTGCAGAAAAGGCCCAGAGAGTACTACCACAATCACCACATTATGTATCGACAATATGCTGCAAACCATTACAAAACAGTGCCATCAGTTACTATAAATTATCACAAATGCCCATAAATCACACCACAACAGAAAGTAAAACTGACACATTATTACCACAGATTACAGGAACACGCAATACAAAGACCATTAACATTTACTGCAACCGACAACAAAGTACATCCCAAAGTACTGCAAAATATAAAATTAGCACATAGAAGTGCAGAGAATACCAATCAGGTTAGCATAAAGTACCAGGATGTTCCACAAGGGAAGCAAAAAAAAAAAGCCTACACAACTGACTTTGGGTAATACCAAAAGTAAAAGCTGTGAATTCAAAAAATTTCCCCAGTAAAAGTACAGAAGTATTAGAAATAAAATGTACTTTAAGTATCAATAATAAATTCCTCTTTATGCAGCACGCTGAACCCTGGCAGTGTGATGTTACTACAAAATATGCTATGTAATTAGATTATTCATTTTGATGCATTAATATGTACGCAGTATGTTTCATATACTGTTGGGAAGTTTATAATGGAGCTTCATATGTTTCCGTAAATCATTAGGCTAATCAAAAGTATACAGTAGTATAATATTGAAATATCCAAGTAAAGTACCTTGAAATTTCAAGGTCCTTAAACATAGTATTTGAGTAAACACACCTAGTTATATCTGACCTCTGGTCTTTCTAAATCTTGAAATTTTTAATATTACTTTTGAATTGGTGTACTGCTATATAGTATATTATACAATGTTTTATATAGATTATAACATACAGAGTTTGCTCTGTGGCTCTGTGTGGTAGTCTGTGACACTTAATGCCTGTCGGAGACTCTTGCAGCTCCACTGTAAAAAGGACCGCTACAGGAAGTCATTCCTACCAACTGCTATTACTCTGTATAATGACTCCCCTCTGTGCAGAGAGACTCATTCTGTAACAGTTGATTTGATTGATGGACATAATAATGGATGCATAATTGCACTATCCCCATTTAAGTTTTTCACAATGCACATTTGCACAAGTGTCAATATGTATATTTTCATATGTATATTTTTAGAGGTAGAACCATGTTCTTCCTCTTAGAGTTTATTCTATTTATACTGTGTCACCATTTTTACCTCATGCCTGTATATACTGTGTGCCTGTTCTGTGTTGCTAGCTACAGCTAATTAATGACATGTTTATATATTTGAATATGGCTTCAGAGAATAATTATTCTTGATGCTTATTAACAATTTGGGGTCATTACTGATGTATAACTACAAAAGAAAAGCACATTTATTGATATATTAGCAACTTTATCTTATTTGCAAACATCCTGAAGTCACCTGTGGATTCACGTGTCGAACGTTAGGTCTGACTTCCGCCACTGGCCTGGGGTCACGGTGCGGATGTGGTCTGGTATTTACGGTAATTCACCTGCAGCCACGTGACGTAGCTGCGTTAGGCTTGTTTTGGATTGCAGAAGTGCCTCAGAGGCGGAAATAACGCTGAGCTAACGTCCAAATAACACTGGAAAAACTCATTAATTTGTATTGAAAATTAATCTGACAGAAGACGTTGAGGTGCGTTAAAAAGAAAAACAATTTACATTAATAGGAAAAAAAAGCTAAGAGGGAGTGAGGCCGCCCGGACGGACCGCTGGGGAGTTAAAAACGAGCGACCCTCTCTCCCTCTACCATCCGTGGAAGGACTACATAGTTCACGGCATCCTCCACTCCCCAAAAAAACGATGCATACACCCTGAACAGCTGTTTATACATTCATACTGCAGGTGTGTGACACACAGCACAGACAGCCGCGTTACAGGTGAATATATTTATTTTACAAGAGGGGAAGATAAAGGCGGTGCAAGATGGAGGAGAGCTGCAGCTTCCAGAGCCAGCTACTGTCCGTCATGGAGGTCCTGGCCAAGGCGGCTGTGGCGGAGATAAACCGGCGTGTGGATGACAGCTGCGCGGTGCTCCGGCTGGAGGTGAGCCAGAGCCGGAGGGACATCGACCTGCTGAAGGGGAAGTGTGAGGTGATGGAGGCAGAGCTGAGGAGGAGCAGGATGAGAGCCAGGAGGAAAGGTGAGGAGGACGGTCATGTGTCCTGGTCATGTCTGTTATGTTTCTTCTTTTAACACGTGTGTTTTTGTTCTTCTCCTTCTTCAGTGTTTTATCCTCCTGCAGCCGAGAGATTCTCTCCTTTAGTCAAAGTAGTGTTGAACAGAGACAGACAGAGCACAGACTGGGACAGACAGATGGACGATGAGGCTCCAAATCAACCCCAGCAGGTATGAACACAACACAACATCACTGTTACTGCTCATTAATCTGCTTTTTAGATTAACCAGTTGATCATTTTAATCCATGCAAGCCAGAAACATACCTTTCACAGTTTTCCAGAACCCAAAGTTCTGTCTTTATGCTGCTAGTTTTGTCCGACCAACAGTCAAAAATCCAAATATATTCAATGTACAGTGAGAAAAGTAACAAATACTCACATTTGAAAAGCCTGACACCAGTCAGTGATTGCATCTGGCTTGGTAAATGACTTAAACTACTCACTGATTATAAGTGAGGGTTTGTGTCAACACAATAGAGAACATTTCTTGTGTTTTGACAATCAAAGTGTCCCATGTATGGCCTTTAAAATAAGATGAAATGCATAAATATAACAAAATAAATGTCATTTTACATTATATTCTAGTCTGGCTTATTAAATGTATCTTACAAACTTGCATGGCACTGTATTTTATTCCTCCATAAGGTTTATTTCCATTTAAAGGACCAGCCTTCAGGATTTAAGGGGATCTATTTGCAGAAATTAAATATGATATTCATAATTCAGGTGTATAATCATCTGAAACTAAGAATTGTTGTGTGTTTAGCAGCATAGAAAGAGCCTTTTATATCTACAGAGCGAGCGGGTCCTCTTCCATGTTGGACTGCCATGTTTCTACGGCAGCCCGGATCAGACAAACCAAACACTGGCTCTAGAGAGGGCCTTTTGAGTTTCTATGTTCCCTGAAGGTCACCGTTCTCACAGGTTCTCCTACATACTTTGACCGTTGTGCAGAATTGTATTCATCAATGGTCAGTTCAGTCAGTGGAGAGAGAGCGCACAGGAGTCCACAATGTCTTATACTGAAAGCTCGATTGAAGCTTGATCAAGGAGAATGGAGAATTAATCAATAATACACTTTGTCATGACACGATGCCTCCTCAATTCTGAAGAAGCTGTCCTCTCTGGCTCGTCTATAGACACACAGAATAGTGACACAACTACTCTATTCCCGAAATGGTCCTACTCAACTCATCTCCTACTCATCTATAGTAGTAGTAGAGGAGTAATCAGTTGGTTTATTTCTGGAAACTTTCTGCTAGAGGCCACTAAAGCCTACACTCCTGACCTTTAATTACCTTATCTGTGATGATTTAGATTATTATGGGGACACTGACTTCTTCTTGAGATACAGAGCAGCTGTATGTTTGTGTTTAGGACAGCAGGCGCCGTTCTGATCATCACTATGGTAACTGAGGTCAGAGGATAGGACTGTCTCACTCCATAATTCTCTTCATAATTGAGGCAGCATCATGTCATGACGAGTGTATTGATAAATCCTCCACAATAATGTCCTTGGTAAATCTGTTTTTCTTTACTTGTGCGTACGTGTTTGTGTATTTCTTTGACTCCACGATGTGTGAAGCAGTTAATGTTTTCCTGTGTGAGTACTGACGCTGAGCCTCGTGTTGCAGTGTGCGACTGAAGCCGGACAGATACTGATCAAAGAGGAGAGTGCAGAGGAGGACATGTGGAAGAGCAACTCGGAGGACAAACTGAGTGAGTTCAAACTGCACACTGGGTTCCAGAAATACACAGAAACATCCATTGCTCAGCACAAATAGCAGAAAGCCTCAGCTTTTTCATAACTTTGGTTCGTTGGAGCCACTGGAGTCAAACAAATTCAGGTCAAACCGGCCACAGATTGTGTTTGAAATGTCTTTTTAAGAGGCTTAAGCAGAGAGGAGAGAATGGTGGAAAGACAAAGGGGGGAAATATTCTCCAAACACTGAATGACAGTGAGTTCATGTAACACTACAGATTAGATGGTGCAAGGGATAATGTTTGTGGTTGATTTAAGCAGAGACACATATCCCACCCAGCGCGGTAACACCAGAAATGAAAGTGAGAAGTGCAGCAGTGATGATCTGTGACAACCTTCCAGACAATTACAGCCACGTTCTGATCAACCAATCACTATTTTTAAAAGAATGAGTCATACTTAGCAACGCAGTCAACACAACCTCCTCACCGAGGTAAAAGTTTCTGTTCCTCTCCTGCTCACAGTTGCTCTGAGAATCTTCCTGCATCACTCCTAAGCTAAGACTCTTTGCTCTAAGTCAGGAGCTCTCAGAAAGTTTTGAGTCTGCCCTCATCAAACTTTATCTTAATGTTGCTCTTTGGTGATCAAAAAAAGGTGAAAAAAGATTTGATAAGTAGACCTGGAGCTTTAAAACCTCTGTTTGTGTGGTTCCTGTGCTTTCTTTAGTCTCTGAAGCCGAGCAGCCGCAATGTTTTGAAGCCGAGCAGCCTGCCCAGATCGACGGCTTCGTGGAGCGTCTCCACCCAGCCGAGAACCCAATCGACCCCAGATCTCTGGTTTCCCAAGCAGATGAGTACGACACTTTCCCAGACCAGCAGTTGAACAGAAACCAAATTGAGTTAGAACTCATAGTGAAACACGAGAGAGAGGAAGAGCCGGACGAGAACGCAGCACCTCTGGATTCAGACCACACGTTTGTGATCGAGGACGGCGAGGGACAGCTGTGGTCGTCCAATCTGTGCAGGGACGCCGTCGAGCCAAGCCTCTCGTTTGCCGGGCAGCAGTTTGAGCCGGTTCCCTCCGTGTTCCCGTCTCAAAGTGGACTGCATTTGGAAGACATGGTGCCCCGAATTCAGTCAGTGAAATCTCATGCGGTCACGGTGAGTGCAGCACGAGTGAAAAGACGAGCCAGAACATTTGGATGTAAGAGGCCGCAACCAGATGAAGGACACGCTTTGTCTCAGATTAACACCGTGGATCTGATTCCACAGCAACCACAGCATCAGTACAGAGACTCTGGGCCTCAGTTGAGGGGCCCAAACCAGGAGTCCACACCTCCAAACACAGCGGCCCCTTCTTACTACGGGCACAGCCGCGGCAGCTTCGCCATGTCGAGGAGGATGAGGACGCCCTGGAGGTCGGGCATCGGCGAGAAGAGGTTCAGCTGCACGTACTGCGACAAGAGCTTCATGAGGTTCAGCCAGCTCAAAGAGCACCTGAGGAGTCACACGGGGGAGAAGCCGTTCAGCTGCCTGCAGTGCGGCAGGAGCTTCACCAAACAGTGCAACCTGATCAGACACGCGGTGGTCCACAGCGGCGAGAAGCCCTACGAGTGCTCGCTGTGTGGGAAGTGCTTCACCCAACGCTCCAGCCTGAAGTCCCATCAGAAAACAGCACACTGAGCACACAGGCTCCTATTTTGTACATTTGATTCGTGTGTTTAGTGGAAACATTCCCTGTTTTTAAGAAACTCTAAGTCTTTAATTTGTTTTTCATACAAAATGATGGATGACAACCGCTCCACCTAAATATTTGCTACGGTTCTGGAAGCATCCCACCCACGCAGTGCTTCACTTTATTTTCAGCTTTCAGTCTATCAGACCTTCATCAGCAATGGACAGGCACCCCCTGGTGGTAGAAGGTCCACCTCTTGGGAAGTGTAGTTTTTAAGCACTAAATGGAGCACTTGTTATATAATACAAAAACAAGGGGTGGAACAGTGAGTATAAAAAAAACACACAATCAGGAAGCACCTTATAGTAGTACCATGCAATTATGTCATTTGAGAGAGACAGAGAGAGAGAGAGAGATCAGGTTTGAGCCGTCATAAATCAGAGATCCACAGATTTCTAAGAGGAAAACAAGCATCTGAGGACAAAGAAGAAGAAGAAAGAGCGATATCAGCGACACAGACCCCAAATTCTATATTAGAAATGAAGAAAAGAAACTACATATCAAGGCGTATGTAGTCGTAGGTTGTTGTTGTCTGTGATTCTCCAAGATGAAAGCACCGTTGCTTGAAAGACAGAACAACTGATTTGATTTTGGCTTTAATTAGTATTTTCAGATTAATTTATTTATTGAAATCACGACTCTTTCACAGGAAACAAAGAACGACAATAGATGGAAATACATTCTTATATTGCCGAGGTGTAGTAACAGCCTGTAGCATACAGTGTTTCTGAGTTCTTGTCCTCTGTGTGTTGAGTGTCATTAAAGGGTTGACATCACTGAGAGCTGCTTCATGCCTCTCATGCCACGATGTATGTTATTTTATTTTATTCTCCACAACCATTCGGTGACCCCCAGAAATGATTTCATGACCTGACCCCAAACACGAGCCATGTCATGGGAGATATTATTGTAGAGGCGTTCTACATCTAAAGTGGCCAGAATAATATTACTAACTTGATATTATTTATATTTAATAGAAAATAATGTGATATAATATTGATCTAATTAAACAGGCAAGTCTGGAATCATAACATGTAACATGTTTAGCTTAACGCCAGTGTGGTGTGGTTGTACTTTGAATTTTTCCTGTCGCTCCAGGCAGACACCAGTTTCTGTTCTTTTTTCATACAGTATAAAAAACAGTTAGTGTAATCCATCATACTGAAGTCTTCACTGCGTTATCTCACAACGATAAATAACTGTCAAGCGTGCATACACAGAATTTCATCGATGGCTGCCTGAAGCTGGAGGGAGAATTTGTTTAAAACAGTAAACAGTCAGTTTATCTGATCTGTATGAAACGAGCCAAAACATGCAAAAAAACACTGATACGGTCCTTTTTAAATGTGTTTCTTCCTGTTTAGACAGATTTATCTGATGGTTACAGTCGAGTTAGACAAACACGGAATACTCACAACAACATCACTTGTACGAGTATGTTGAGAAAAGCACCAACAGTCGTATTGTTACATTATATTAAGTGTTTTTCTGTGTATTTATTTATGTTTTTATTATCTTGGTTTGGTTCTGTGCTCTTACCTGTACACACTCTCTGACCTGTTTCATTCTTACTGCAGTCTCTGCTATGACACCTGTTACCTGGAATTTACCCTCATAAAGGTTTATCTTCTCTTATTAGACTCCTCTACACACTCAGAAGTATGAATGATACACTAATTAAAAATATTACAGATAAAGATGAATTTGAAATGTGTGTGAACACAGGGATGTCAGTTGGCCCGCAGCGCTCGTGTTACAAACTCTGAGATGCTAGAGGTGAACGAGAGAAGACCAAATCTTTTTTTTTTTATACAACGAATGTAATATGTAAAGTTTCAGATTATTTTTATGTATGCTTGTTTCTCCACGATGTGAAAATCTGAGTCTTTAAACTTTCTTAAGATGAGTTAACCATCTGCATAAAAGATTTAAAATCATATTTGTGGTAAAAAAAAAAAATCTACACTACATACGATGATGAGTAAATGATGAAGAAAAAAACCTATTCCAGTTCATCTAGTGGCCCCAGTTTGTGCCTCTCATCTATGTATTATCATTAAATTAATGTAATTGTTTGATTTGTGTGTGTCAAACATCATAATGTTTTTTATCAGATATATTTTGTCAATGTTGTTTTTTCCTTATTTCAGATTTTCATACGTAATAAAATAAAATGATGGCTTAGAAAATAAGCAAGGATGTGTGTCATTTCTGGCTACATCTTCTTGGATCAGCGAATAAAAATTGAAAAATCGGTTACAATAATATTTTTTTTGTTTTGGAAATACCTTCATATTTGCTTTTTAAAAGACTGTCAGCGACTTATCTTTCAGGAAAACGGATGCTTAGCTCTGAGACGTGAGAGGAACAAACTGGGGTCAGGCTTGTCTGAGTAAACATTGAGACTGCTTGTGACACAGGATGTAAAGTGTGGATGCTCGGACACAAACCAGTCTCAGAAAATTCAACCTGAAAGCAACATTTTTAAAGACAAATATAACTTTTTAAGTTTTAAGTCCAGACTTTTTGAGAATGAGAGACAAACACAAGGAAAACTCGGGGAAGCGTTGTTATTCGATCAGCAAAAAACATTTCAATCTGTATTCATCAGGACAGGTAACACAAACTTTTTACACAAATATACAAATGTAAGACATTAAAAATGTTTTCTCATAAATATCAAATTAGATCCTTTATACTGTAAAACAGTGTCATAAAAGTTACATTGGTTGCATAGAAAAGTAGTGAAGTAGTTCAGAGGAATTCCATGTATATATATATCGCTGTACAAGTGCATTTAAGTTCCTATTGAAGTGAACGGACTGAGATCAGCAGAAGAGCTTCATAAGGACGTGCTGGTTCGACAAATAGAAATTCATAACAGTCATTTAG
The DNA here is from genome assembly GCA_946959425.1 of Argyrosomus regius. NCBI lineage: Eukaryota > Metazoa > Chordata > Actinopteri > Sciaenidae > Argyrosomus > Argyrosomus regius. The sequence continues at coordinate 22,532,028 of OX336892.1, read as the reverse complement.
TTTGTACGCTGAACACTGAAAACAGTTTTAATGTTAAACAAACTTCCACAGTCACGAGGCCACCAATTCAATGAGACAGATAGATTCAAATGTTAGCAGCAACCTCAAAAGGGAGTGTGTAGGAGTGTGTTTGCTGTGAGACATTGAGGAAATCTCGATTTACAGGAAATTTAAATTAAATATTCATTAAATTTTAAGTTGAACCTTAGTTGTGGCATCTTCTGAATGGAAACAACTCACTCCAAATTACAAGTACGTTTACTTAATAATCCGACAGAACAAACAGATGTTTAGACTCCGTGGAGTGGAAAAATCAACACCAGGAACTATGAATCACATCTAAAAATGGGAAGAAAAAAAAAAGAACCTGGTTGTTGTTCTTCCCTCGAATCAAAAGATTATTCATCCAATCTGTGTGACCGAGTCATGTGCCAAGTAAAATGAGTCCATCAACTGACGTTTTTAAGTTCTCCAGTTCCTTTTTTTCTTTAAGACACGAAGGTTAAGTCGAGTTTAGTTGTAGTTTCTGTGGTATTTTATTTAAATTACTGCTAAAAAAAGAAGTTGCGCTCATTTTCAACTGAGCGTGAAATGTCGACTTCTTCTTAAGCATGGGGGGGAGTACACAGTGACCTAATCATACCAAAGAAAGCTTTATCTCAGCACCAGCATCACTCTGAAACCATGAGCTCATCGCAGCTTTTTTTTGGAAGACTGAAAATGTTTCATAACACTGTTTCAGGGAATAATTGAATTATCTTCTGCTCGTCTTCATTAGAAGTCTGACATGAGATTAACTCAGTTTGTTTCAGTTCAGACTTTAAAGCGAGACTATGCAACTTTTGCAGAACAGTGAGCTGCTTTAATGAAAACATTCTTGAGGGTGAGAGTGAATTCTTTCTGTACAAACTATACTAGTGCCTGGTGATGACAGAGGATAAAAAGGAAAATAGATCAATATTCGACTCTTTCTTTAAGAAGAGAGAACAGTCTGTTGTGGAACGGCCTTGCACGCACTTGGACGGACAGTGAACGACTCTCGAGTCTTACAAGAGTGAACGCAGTGTCCTTTGTGTTAGTGAGATCCAATGAGACAACAGTCTCAAAGTCCTGAGCCCTCTGCAGGCCTCCATCACCCACAAGAAGTTCCAGAAAGGCAGTTATATATTGAGTCATTTAATTTTCCCGATATTGCCAAGCTCCAGCCCGTCCAAGAATTCCATGTAACTTGTGTTAAAAACTGCTAACCGGGCTGCTTCATCAAAGCAAAGAAAGATAACCTCAAAATGACTCTTGACAACTGTCAAATATTCGCCTGGGAACATTAAATACAGTCATAATAAAAGCCTGAAGATCAGGCATGTTTCTAAACCACCCTCCCTTTTTTAAAAATATGTTCGTCCTGAGTACGGCATGATTCGTGGGTGCAACACTAACATTAGCTACCATAAGCTCCGGGTCATATCAGACTAAGTAAGGCTACAGCAGCTAAATCCCTGAGTGTATCAAAGTGAGTACGGGCGTGTTTTATTGTTAATGAAATCAACTTTTCATTTGTAAGAGGGAGTGTGTTATTTTGTCTTTCAAAAGTTGCACAGTCTCGCTTTAAATTTGGGTTAGAGAGTTGCAAGAGGGGACTATTTTTGAAACCTTGTGGTGCGTTCAAGTAGATTTAAAAGTTTGCTTTCAAAAACTTTTTTCACAACATCCATGTTTGCCTACAGTCTGTGCTCTGGATTTGTTGTCTCTTGTGCTTATGAATGAATTTAATGATGTTAGATTGGCTGATTTATAGTGACTCTGACCAAACCGGATAACCACCATGTCATTAGAGGGCTAAAATATGTTAAAATCACTGCAGCCTCTATAACCGCGGACTAGATGAAACTCTAAACTACAACCATACTGCTGTTGCTAGGCAGAGTGTAGGAGGAGGAGACTCGGTTGATGGGAGATCTGAGATGAAACACATCAAATGAACGTGTCAGTTATTATAAATCGCCTCTCGTCTTATTAATCAGAAAAATATGGGATTATTTTGATTCAGTATAAACATTTGTCTAACAAAGAACACCGGGAAAAGTATCAAAACACACAAACACTCACACATACGCAACACGAGTGCTTCTCGATACCGCTCAAAATAAGAAACCTTTGAAAGGGACAAAAATCTACATCATCTCACAATATTAAATATAAACAGCTTTTTTCAAAAAAATAATCTCTATGCTGAGTGTCCACTGTGTTGATAAAAGCTTTTTTTTGTGCTAAATGATGACTTGTCCTGTCACACCTGGGTGAGAGTTATTTCTTAACATCAGGTGTGCTTGATTTATGTGATACATTCACTTGAAAGATAAAAATCAAGTGCTTTCTTTTCCAAAAATCTTTGAAATGTGTCCAGTCTGTCAGTCTACTTTTACAAACAGGTTCCCACTGCCTCCATGTCCACACTCCAGGGGTAAATGTCCCCCTCTCTTGTCCAAATCCACCTCCATGTTTGAGTATGTGTGTGTGGATTTACATGTGTGTTACATGGGGCATGTGTCTGTCCCTCTCTGTCGTTCCTCCTCTTCCTCCAGGCTGGAGCAGTCCATCGCCTCTCCACTGTCTCTCTCGCTGCTGGGGACCATCGGAGACCAGCTCTCCCCGTACTCGTCCTCCTCGTTTGCCTCCTTCCCGCCGTCTACCTCTCCGTCCTCCTCCCCTCCTCTCTGCCTGCAGTAAGGTGGGATCTCGACCACGACGTATTTCTTCGCCCAGGTGCTCAACGCCGCCTTCTGTCGGACGTCGTTTCCCATCAGGCCTGCGTCGGACCTGGAGTTAGCAGCTGAGAGAAAATAAGAGAGGGAAATAGGAAAGAGAGACAAAAAGAAGAGGAGAGGAAGACACAAGAGAACAGGAAAAGACCATTATTATTTAATCTGGTAAATGAAGAATGTTGATTTAACTCTGTCAAAGGATAAACTTTCACATTTAGGTCGATATAATAAACTAAAACAAACTCGGCAACAAAAGGAAACATACTTGTATAACTTGAAAAAACAAAATTGTGCCTTCAGAATGAGGTGGCTTTCCCTAAAAGTGAAATTAAACACAGCGCTGTATGACTGATGGTACAAGCGATGCAGGCTGGACTTCTATCAAACTATTGATTTGCATGTGCTGAGTTGGTAATGTCAGCAGTGGACAATAGACAAAGCAGAACACAAGACACACTTTTCATTTTTAAGAGTAACTTCTGTATTTTTCCATGTTGACTAATCTTGACAACAAATTTTGAAATTGATCCAGAGAGCACAGCAGCTGCAACCATGAAACGGGCTGCGATATAAATCCATCGAGGCATCTGCACCATCGTATTTGCCTTTGGGGAGTAGAGACTAACATGCTGAAACACCAAAACTAATCAATCCAGGCAGTGGTAGCAACTCCAGCGTTCTGCAACATAAAATTACTGCTTATTTTGAACACAGCATGTCATGTCTGTACTCCACCTAAACAGATCAATGCGAGATATTTTACTACTTTACAAATCTAATATTTTGTTGGGAGACAAATAAAAATCAAAAATCACCTGGCAGCGTTGTGGAGAGCTGGCTGGGGTTACACGTCACTGAACCGTTGTTATTGGAGCTAACGGCACCAGCGACGTGGAAGATCTCGGCGCGGGGCAGTTGTGGGGACACCGGTAAGGAGTGACACTGTCTGCCTGGCAGCTGTTGCCAGTAGTAAGACGTCTCCTGTTGGGGTCCTCCAGGTCCGTGAGCAGACGGCTGGTTACTGAACACGCTCCCCGGAGGTGAGTGGAGGTCAAACACCAGTGAGAAGACGGACTTGCTGGGCACGTCGTAAAACTTGATCTTGCCCCCGCACAGGTCCTCTCGGGCGGTGAACGGGTTGATCTTGTGGGCTTTAGAGGCTCGGTGAGCGGTGGTGGGGGGATTGTAATAAGGGTCCTGGACGTTGATTTTTCTTCCTGGTTTGCAGGAGAAGATGTCTGATTGGCTGCGGCTGAGCCAGATGTTTCGTCTTGGGCGGGGTGATTTCGGAGGGATTTTATCATCCTGGAAACCGAGAGGGTTTAGTCGCTTGAAGCCCTGGATCTTCTCACCTTGAACGAAGAGACAGGTTTGTTTTTGTTACACATTTTCAATAAAATTGACATAAAACTCAAACATTGGATAGTAAAATCTGTAAAAGTTGTAAGTCAGGAGGTCTGTGTTCCACTTTTTGAGACTGTCATAGTTGTTAATAGTACTCTGATGGTAAACCAAGGAATCGTTTGCATCCACTAGGTGGCAACACAAGCTAAATCCTGGAGCAAGTGCTTCCAAGAATATTTTCAAAAACTTTGAGTGCACCAGAAAAAATTACCTGGATGAAAGGAAGAATTTGAGATGGCAAAAACAAGGGTAAAAAATGAGGTCTCAGGTTGCAGCGATTAATCACGCAGAAAGAGATCATACAGTATGAGTGTACGAGTTTCTGGGGTGATGATGCATATAAACACATGAGCTATCCAAGGTAGCATCTTATTGCATCCTCCTCTCAAATCTCAAAGTGCTGGTGCTCTTCTGAGGGATCGCGTGTCTCATTTATGCCAGAAAGTATCTGAAGGAATCTCTCATGTGAATCATGAGGACCGAAAATAAGTTACTCTACTGAAATATTCAAAATATTTGGCTGGAAAGAGGTTGTTATGCAACGGAAATATTTCCTATTATGAAGATGATCCTGGTTTTCAGGAAACGCCGATGTTATCAGGTAAACAGAGAGAGGGAGCTGGAGGAGGAGGAGGAGGAGGAGGAGTAACTACTACACACTGTAACAACTGTCAGATCCAGGCCATGTTCTCCACGCTATAATATAAGAGATATTTCTTGTGTAAACAGACCCTTGGCTGTGTTTGATAAATCTCGTTAGCTTCATCTAGATTCGCAACACAACACCAGATGTAAGAAACCACGTCAGTCAACTGATATAAATCACTCCTGCATCCTGTGACGTCACGTGTTCCCGCTCTCCTTCTTCGTACGCCGTAGTAGCGAGGAAGAGGAGCCGTTTGGTTTGTCTAAACAAAAACATTACTGCCTCCTGACTCCATGCTGACTCCACGCCGGTCAGACATGCAGGCGTCGGTACGCTGGACCAAATTAGAAGTGAAACCTGGGCTTGCATGGATCAAGTATCTCAAAATAGGAATGTTGATCTCAGACCAGTTTTCCTTGAGTCATAATAAAGAACCAAGGACTCTGCACGTTATAGTACACTTGACTTTGACCTTGAGTAGCAGATATTATAGTGGAAACAGGGATATTTCTCTCCTGACAAACTCATTGTGTGACTAAACCAGACGTGAAGTAAAAATCTGGCTTGAACCTGGTCGTATATTTTAGCGACAACAAAAATAAACACCATCCTTGTAAGTGACTGAACAAACATTGAATTAACAGTGTGCTTTTAAAGAGGAACTGGTGTTAAGAGAGGGGGGAAGTTTCTGTCAGGCTCGATAGTGACTGGACTGGATTGTATTGGAGTACAAGCAGAGTCTGTAAGCAGTGGTAAAGAGGGGTGAAAGGCTGAGGAGGCCAGGGGAAGGATATAAAATAGGTGTCTGTTGCCTTGCTTGGATTACAGTTTCCTTTCCTACCACCTTCTTTTCCAAGAATTTACAGTCATCTTCTTGTAAACAAAAGGAAATGACTTTTATTGACTGTGAAAGCTGAAATCACAGATCACAGACTGAGACTCTGCACAGTGCTGTTACCTTTAGTTATGGTCTTCTTGTCGTTGTCCCCGCTGAGTGGGACGCACTCGTGCTCCGTAGCTTCGACTTTAAGGCGAGCGAGAATCTCCTCGAGGTGTCTGACGATTTCTGGGAAGGACGGACGGAGCTTAGGGTCCATCTGGAAAGAGGAAGACAAAAGAAGATACAGTGAAGGATGAGATTTATATACAGTAACTTGGTTAAAAGCTGCAGACATACTAAATGAGATGCTCGAAAGAAAAAAACGAGTAAATTAAGTAAATTAAATTAAACCGGGGTGTTCTGGATTTGGACGGAGGATAAAGGAGACAAGGATGAAAAAAACGAGACAAGGATGAGAGGGATCGAGGGAGCCAATACAGGATCAATCAGCAGGGTGCTCCTGCAAAATCTTTAATGCCCTCGTCCACTGCGGTTTGTAATTATGACAGAGAAAGAGAATCAACCCAATTATAGTCCAGTTATTATGATGATTATGAGCAAAAATCGCATGGAAAGGTATATTTGATACAGTTTGAGTTACTTAATATTCCTCTTTATTTCAGTAGTTACTCAACTTAGCGACAAATAAATGTTTGAATAACGAGAAAATCCAAATCTGCAGAGTGACTGATCCAGCTTTCAGTGAACAGAAGACCCCCCTGGATGGCGAGCTAAATCAGATTATTCACATAATTAGATTGCCCTTCTATTTCTGAACTGGGGAATAGTTAATAGTTACTTAAGAAATTAAAAATACATTATACAACAGCGGAACCCAAAACGTTTGTGAAATCTCTCAACACAGAGAAAAGTCACCTTACTGTTACAGATGCACTTACTGGTCCAGTGTGTAAGATTTAGGGAATTTTATTGGCAAAATATGAAATAAATTGAATATAATATTCATAAATGTGTTTTAAATAGTGTATAATCACCTGAAAATAAGGACTGTTGTGTTTTCTTTACTTAGAATTAGCATTTTTATGAGTATGAGTTATGAGTTTTTATTAGTTTTATAAGTAGAGTGTTCGCTTCCACCATAGTACTCCTACATGCTTTGAAAGGAGGGTGAGGAGTATTCAGTTGGTTGCAATCTGCAACTTCACCACTAAAAGCCACTAAATCCTTCACACTAGTCCTTTAAACATGACCAGCTTGCACTAACTGTAGCTGATACATAGCTGCTCCTCAGCTCTGTCACGAGTGGACAGGGATTTCTTACATTACTGTAATATCTTGACTGACAGAGGCTAGGACAGGCCGACTGGACGGGAGTGTGACGAACTCACATTGCAGCAGTTGAAAGCCAGCTGGAGGAAGTCAGGCGGACAGTCTCCGACCATGTGCTGGAACGTGTGATAGTCCAGGCCGAAGTTCTGGTAAGGAGGAGGACGAGGAGAGAAGACAAAGAGTGACAAAAAGTTAAACAGGAAATTCATATTTACTATTCTAAAAGTGGAATAAAGCCTCATCGGATGTTTGACACGCTGCAACTCTTCTGCCAAAAGCAGCTTCATGTCAAACTAATCCCTGACGTTGGTCCTGTTGACCGCCAAGCTAGTTTGACTCTGGCAGCCCACTGACATGTTAAATGACACAGGCTGTGTCTGCGTGTTTCAAAAAGGTACATCTTTTATTAGTTTATGTAAATTATGTAAAATATATATAGACTTTTGTGTCCCTTCTTTGCATATTAAAGGATAAACATGTATCTCATACTAGGATACTCTAATACAAGGTTAATGAATAACAACTATAAAACCAAAACTGGATTTTTTGAAGCTAACAAAATATTTTCTAAGTCAACCTTTTTATATTAGTTCATGCTTGTTTTTCCAAAATAAAGACATAAATATGTTTGATAAGGATGCCTCATCACCCTGAGCAGTAGATTTTACATATGAAAAACTAAATTTGTCAGTCCTCTCCACTGGATGACCTTTACACACATTTACACACTGAGGATTAGTACTGTAACAGTTTTTTTGGGACGCCAACAGATCAGCCTGTGTACAAAGCAAACAGGGTGATGATGGGAGTATCACAAGGTTATAGGGTGGAAAAGAAGTACATGAGCAGTCACCTCTGTGCGGGGAAGGAAGTCCGGGTCAGCCTGGACCCTTGCAATGATCTCACACAGGATTATACCGTAGGAGAACACGTCGGCCTGAAAACAGATAGACGCATCTAAAGACATGCACCAAAACTTGTAAACTTCTGCAGTTTTATTTGAGTTTATTTTCCAAACCATCTCAACTAAGACTGCTGCATTAGCAGAGGTCAGAGGTCAAAGCTGAAGACTTTACCTTCTCGTTGTAGAGCTCATCTCTCAGCACCTCTGGAGCCATCCAGAAAGGAGAACCGACCACTGAAAGCTTCTCTCGTTCAGCACTACACACAACAAAAACACAGACACACACAATGTTTGACATTCATGTAGAACACGTTGATGTATCTGATCAATCATAATAAGGAAATCATTTGTGTCAGATAATTGAATAAACTTTAAAGGCTTTGGGATGATTGTTAAACGTTGTGTTCTTGGTTAAACAGTGTAATAAAGTCATGTAGGCAGAGCAGGTGTCACTTTGTGTTTACACACAGTATGTCAAGCTGATGAAAAGTTGGTTCAAAACAATCCTCCCGTGACTCGGCGCACCACCAGGAAGAAAAAACCCGTCCTGACCCCGGTCGTGTTGTGTGTAAATGAAGCCTGGAGAATAGCAGGAATGTTCCTGCCTACTATAATATTTGTGTTGAGGTGTTAGCACTTGAATGAAAAAAAGCCACTTTGAGTCCGTATGTGGGAGTGTGTGAAGTAATTTCTTCAGTCTGCCTCTGTGATGTTAATCTGAACAACCTCAGAGATAAAAAGAAGCCGATACCGAGGATCAGTGCGAGCATGCAAATGTGGAAAATAAGCCCACTCTGCTGCGGCTTTTTCACTCAAAATTACCCTCTTGCTCTGTGTGTACCCTTTAGTTAAGACATAATTGCAGTTTGAAATTGTACCACGCAGAGAATGACTGCCGTCGTACCTTACAATCAGTGTTTTTTTTGTTTTTTTAAGATTCGAGTTAGTCTGCGTAATGAAGCTTGCTCTCTAATCCTTTAAGTTCAGCAGCTCTTGCTCTGTTTGGATTTACATTGGGTGAAGTCAGACCGCACCTTGTCACTTAGTCATAAACGATGGGTGTGGAAATAATTTGTGCGTTATTCATACACGTTTACATCCCCATGTAAACATGCCTAGATACACAAGATTATAGACATTATCAGAAAAAACTATGCCCCTCCTTTATCATGCTACTGCAGCAAAAACCCAAACCACTGCACTGATAGTATCCTCCTGTTATTGAAACACTAAAGTTGAGAATGTCAACTATACAGCCTGCTGTTAATGTTAGTGCTGGACACTTGTGTTAATAAATAACCCTGAAAACCTGATATGAGGAGGAGGAACACACAGAAGAAAAACAGAAAAGAACAAAAAAATACTGGAGTGGAGAGCAGACGAGGACAAAATGATGATCGCATGCTGGAATACATATTTTCTCCCTTTATGGCTGTTTAAAATAAGTTGCAACCAGATGTGACACTCTATATCTTGACTAGCTTCCAAAGTGTCCATGGAGCTATAAAAAAATAGGCAGATGACGCCTGATGAAGCTTTAAAGCTCCACTCATCAATTTTGGCCAATAGGCAGTAAATAGAGCTTTAAAACACGCTAACAGGTACAAAGCTACGACCAGACCACTGAATTATTAAGTTGTTATTGCAAACATATGAACAAACACCTGGTTAGTTACATATTAAGCAGCACAACATTGGCATCTAATTGGGGTCATGTTTCACCACCTAGAAAAGTCACTATCTCACCATACCACTATCTCGACTTGTTCCCCAGCCTCTCACTAATGGTCTGTTTACGGTCTGGTGATTGGTGGGTAGTTTCAGAGTTCATGAGAACAGCTGAGACTCAACCACAGAGTTACTGTGCCATTAAAAACCAAAGCAGTTAGCTAAAAGAGGCTACAAAGCTCTGTCATGCTAGAGCTGTCAGCCTCTTTCACACTACACATTCATCAGATTCAATGTTAATATCAAAAGTTTTGATTAAGTACGGAAGGAGGAGCTTCCAAAGGTTCCCTTTTTTTCATTGAAGTCCTGCTGGTTATGTAATTACTAATAACGTTCTAGGACTGGGTATATTTATGTCGAGCAGTAATCAGTGGAGAAGTCCTTACGGATTGGTGGGGATCTTTTCTGCCAGGCCAAAGTCTCCCACAACTGCTGAGTAGGTGTTGTCTTCACATTTAATCAGGCAGTTCTGCGAATACAGAAAAACATTCATCATTATCACACACGTTTAGTTTAGGAAGTTGTGCCATTGACACTGAGAGAGACGTTTTGCCATCAAACTTCCACTTCCTGATTGAACTTCAGCCCTCTCAGTAATATTTAAATGTACATTCTCATACCTGTACAACAGAAAAGAGGAACTAAGAGGACATTTCAATACGCACTGCTATCAAGGACTCTTCCTCTTCGCCCTAAAAGGAACTACTTGTAAATCTACTGCTACCATTTGTTGCAATGGTCATTAATGTCACCCAAGCGGTTCTATAATTATACTGCACTAAACAGTACGTGCACTGTTGACATCACTTGTACAACACAACGGTTAAGAAACTGAAATTTGGTAGCCACATATGAACGTTACGTTACAATTTATTCATACATATCGTTCACTACTTGGCATAACTCATGGTATAGTCTCTAAAACACAGGATCAAGTTACAGGGAGAGTAACTTGAACAAGTGCAAATATTATTTAAGAAAGTTGCTTTGTCCACACATTTCATAACTGAGGTAAAAGTCCTAAACAAATTGACTTCTATATTCTGCAAGGCTATGACTTCCCTTGCATTTCTCTGCAGATGAGCAATTATAAGTGTAGACAGGCAATGAATATGAGTTAACAGCAGAGTGCACACTGTCCCTGCTCCCTGCCACTTCCAAGCCAACATGGCTCTGGGTCAAGTTGGAAAACTAGAAGCTGCCTGGTACAGATAATCGCATGTGACGGTATGTTCTTTACAGAGAGGTTAACAGGTCTAGGAGTAAAAGAGCAGATAAGTATGTCATGACACCGGACATCTTTAACATTTCTATCCTGGGATCAAACACTGATATAGCTGCTAAAACCAACTAGTGAGTCAGGACAATATGTGTGTCTCTGAATCAAAAATACTACAAGTTAAAGCTCAAATAAATAAGAAAACAAAACTAATGTAGATTTTTTAAAATTGACTAGACATGCTAATACTTTGTAGCGCTGGAGCCACACGGAGGCCTGCAGTTCTATTTTCAGCTGTGGTTTCTCCTCTTAATGACCAATTAGCCCGTCTAGCTAACCTTGGAGGTGAGGTCCCGGTGGAATATGCCTTTGGAGTGCAAGTAAGCCAGACCGCTGGCGATCTCACAGGCCAGTTTCACCCTCGTGGGCCAACTCAGGTGTTTGTTACTGTCTAGGAGCTGCTCCAGGTTTCCGCCATTGATGTACTGCAGAAAGACAAAGAGAGACACACAAAGAAATAAATTATTCAACTTTAGGAGAACGTATCATTAATAACAATTTCAGTTTTCAATTTCAAATCATTTCTTTTAAAAAAATCATGCTAAGGCAACAAACAGTTCGTCGTGTGCTTCAGAACATTAATTTTAGGAAAACATTTGATAAAAAACAATTGATTAGAAGTTTAGCAAGAATCAAACTGTGTGTAAATTTATTTGATGTATAGTAAGACGATGCTATGAAGCCTTTTACAGGTCCAGTAAACGATGCAATCCTGCAACCATGGACTCAAGACCTCGGGGTGGTGATAGAAGCTTCAGGAACAGGTATATGGGAGTATGCTAATGACATATCCATAGACAATATAGCAAAGGAATTACAATTCAAGTTGTTGCAATGCCTTGGAATGTCACACCTACAAACACTACTTGCAGACAGAATTTGCTGACTGTGTTTTATGCTGCACATAAAAGCATATTCCTTTTAGATTAGCCATGCTGCCAGGCTTTGAATTACTAAATGTTCCAGTCGGGCTGCATATGGTCATTGTATTAGTGAGCTGGGCAGACGTCAAACAACTTTTCACATGTATTAGAGGTGAGATGTTTTACCTCAGTTGATGTGAATACTCCAATCATAACAACATTTTGTGTTGCCAGTGACTGAGTGACTGACCCGCTGTGTCGTTAAAATATTCAGACACACTTATAAACTATATAAAGGTACTGACGAACTACATTACACAAATCAGCCGGCTCACTGAGTGGTCGACTGGTTTGTGGGTTGTTTGGGTTACAGATGGCCTTCCTGCCGGCCTCGGGGCTAGCTGGTGCATCGACCAACTGTCTGAATAAAATCTGCCTGGCAGTCTGTTCAACTGTCTGACAGAACTGTTAGTTTCCTACATGAACGCCTGTGGACGAATGTGTCTGTGACCGCTGTGCAGGCTGAAGGGTGGGCAGCCAAAAGGACAAATCAGTTCAGTGGGTTTAAAAGTACCCGGGGTCCTTCACTCTGTCTGTCAGCTTTGATCCAGAAGAACTTGTCTGACCTCGCTGCGTGCATGCAAACGCACAGACACACTAATCCCATGTCACATATCACGAACAACGGTGGTTAACTGGATAGGACTGAGATGGGATAAAGAGATGGGCTGGTTTAGCTGGTTATTGGTTTGACTGACAGGCACAGAAGTAGAACATAGAGGGCTGCTGGTGAGGAGGAGGAGGAGGAGGAGGAGGAGGAGGAGGAGGAGGAGGAGGAGGAGGAGGAGGTCTCTACTCCTTCTATCAACTAAACGCACTGCCTTCCTACAACAAATAACATTATTTCTCCAAAGCTGTGCGTGACTTTTCCAACTGAATGCTGGGTCACATTCCTTGTCACACTATTTCTTTACACCACTTGAATCTTAAGTGCGGTGATAGTTCAGCTTCCAAAGGGCAATGTCGACATAAAAAGATACCAACTAGAGCTACAACAATCAGTTGATTAATTGGTTGGTTGACAACTATTAAATTAATCGCTGACTATTTTGATAATTTATAAAAGTTTTGAGCCATTTCTGAAGAAAACACTTCCAAATTCTCTGACTGACTTCTCATTTTTCTGGTTTCTTTTGTCCTCTGTGACAGTAAACATTCAAATATCTTTAGGTTGTGGACAAAACAGACATTTAATGACGTTGAGAAACAGTGATCAACATTTTTCAGCATTTTCTGACATTTTATGGACCAAAAACTATTTGATTAACTGAGAAAATGATCAAAGAAAATGAACAGATTAAACAATAATCAGCCCTAAAATTGGGTCTTATTGATTGAGTCTTCAATCTTAATGAAGGTATCCTTCTACATTTGACATAGAAAACATGTGTATAAGTGGCTTGATGTGAAATAGATTCAGTATGGATTAGAGGCCAAAATAGCTCGTATGGAAAACCTGCTTTGCCAACCAAGTTCAACTCATTGTCATACAGTTACCTAAGAAATCAATGTAGCTATGTTACATAATGTTTTTTTGGATCTACTAGCCAAGCCACTTATACAAGCTGTTTGTTACAGCTCTATAATATCTAATCTAAAAATGAACTCAGTGGTCGACAGCAATAAACTAGTACACTGAAGTACTGTTTCGACTACTGGACCATTTTTCAGGCTAGTACTATTTAAATAAATACATCCCACATAGTGAAATATTTATTATAAATACCCGACATAAATAATCTTCATACACATTGCATGCCGTTTCAATTCAGATCCTAATCATCAGTTCAGAAAGGTTCAGGTCTGAGCACTCTGAGGACAGATAAAGCGAGCGATGCTATAATGCCCCCCAAAAGCTTGAGCTCCCTGCAGTCTTATACCATCAAATGTGACACACGCATACACCCCAGTTCAAGACGTCAGAGGATTACAGTATTTGTCCAACAAATTCCTCAGTAGCCACAGAGTTCAACATCTGTTGTCTGCCTGGTTTTGTTGAAGAGAGATACAACAGTGGAAAAACTCCACTAAAGACAATACAACTCAGATTAATCCAACTTTGGTCCTTTGTCATCTTATTTAAACACCCAGTTTGTTCTCAGACTGGAAGAATACGCAGCAAATGCAAAGAGTCCCTGGTCCAAAAATGCAAATCATGTGGTTTAGAGGAAGAGTGCACCTGCTGTGTCAACGAAAAGTAACTGACTGGAAGTAAAGTCGCAGTAAAAAAAAAAAGAAAAAAGCCTCTTACTTATTTTTCCTGGAATTTGCTTTATCCTATTTGTGGAGTTACTGATACACTGATTACTTGACACACATGTATGAGCCTCGCTGATCATGTATACCATAGATGGCTAAGCAAATGAGAAACATACAGCTGGCTGCAACTGTTGTGGAAATTGCTGCGTTGCACTGTGTTTCAGGTTAAAAATCCTGGAAGGCTCAAACAAAAGAATCCTTGTTTGCTGCTGGGAGCAGCTTCAAACAGCAGCACAATCCTGCCATGGGTCGTGATTTACCATTATCCCAGATTATGATTGCAGAAGCGTTTCCTATACGGTGTATTATATTGATATTCAGAGACAAAAAACAAGGTTTGATGCTCTAGATCAGTGGCTCCCAAAATGGGTGCCACTGATCTAGATGTCAAATATGTGTGTTTAATAACATTTTACCACATTAAAAACATTTTATTTTAAGTTTTTAGACATCAAGACAGAAAAAATGCATAAATATCAAACTCGCTGTATTAACTGTAGCTCAGTTGGTAGAGCAGCCGCCCCATGTGCGAAGGCTCAGTCCTTGCTGCGGAAGCCCAGGGTTCGAATCCGACCTGTGGCTCTTTCCCGCATGTCATTCCCTGTCTCTCTCTCCCCGCATTCCTGTCACTCTTCAGCTGTCTCTATCAGAAATAATACTTGAAAAGGCCAAAAAAATAATCTTTAAAAAAAAAACTGCAGTTTTGCCACATCTAACGACACATCATGCTTTTCACACTTTTCAGGAAGTCAGCATGCAAAATATAGAGACTGTCGGAGGAAGTAATGTACCGATATGACACAGTAATCAGATTTTGAAAAAAATGCTGATACATCTCAGCGCTCAGTCACACAGTCTGACAGGGCTGAATCTGAGTCGACCGACCAAGTTAACACTTGTTAACGGCTCCTGGAAGACGGACATCCATCAATGTCCGACGGTGCATTCACTGCGTGCTCAACAACATGCGTCCAGCATCATATTTGTGAAGCTTTCAAAGGCTAATTCAATGTTAATCAACGTCTTGGGTGTTCAATTTTGTGACAATGCACAACAAACTAATACTGAAAGGCAACAAAAACTATTTATTTTATTTTATCTACAAATTTAGACTCATCTACTAAGATTGTAGCAGCAAAGTACTTCAACCTGTTTTCTTTTGCCCATTTCTTGGTTATTTTGTACGGTTGCATGTGTCTGTGCATGAGGGACAGCGAGTTTCTCAAGGTAGCTTGGGGCCACGCAGTAACTTAATTCTCCATTTCCTCTGAGCACGGCCTCATAGTGGGGGTCAGGTAACAAAACAGCATGAGGCTGCCCTGCTACCAGGGTCAGAGCATTCATTTTGGTCCTGACAAGACACATCAGGACCTGTTTACCCTGCAGCAGGAATACAAGACCCACCACAGTGTGCACGCATATGTGTGTGTGTGTGTCTCACAATGAATGGATTCACTTTGCAACTTCAGCACAGGAAGAAGATTTGGTATCTTGTGCGATGTGTGATGTCTTGCGCAACATCAAAACGTCAGTGCTGGTCTTTGTCGAGGCTACAATAGAACATTCAGTGTGCAATGCAACAGTTTAATCAGGCACATGTGTGTGTGTGCGCTTGGAAGCATCTATAACAGTGTATGCTTTGTGGATGAATCGTGTGTTTTGTACCTTTTGTCCACATTTATATGTTTTTACTCAATGACTGTGTATTAAAATACAAATGTGTTTACAGAGACGCATCTTAAGCCACTGCTTAACTTACTACTTGCTAAAGTAAGTAGCAGTAACTTGGCTGCCATTACCGGGTGAGTGTTGGTGTTTACAGCTCTAGCACAGAAGCTCTGGACCACCGGGAGGAGAAGGTTTTCATGCCCGTGATGAGGGGGAATGCTGACGAGGAGCAGAGCAGAAATAGGCACCTAAACCAGACCCATAATAAAGTTTTTCCAGGTGCAGAAAGATTTTGTGCATGTGTGAAGACGTTTTCTGTACAGACATATAATTTGTGTAAAAGGTTTTTGGAGCTGTAGAAATATTTTGTGTACGTGTTTTGTGCAACAGTGAGGTTTCACAAAGTCTGAGAGACAGACGCATACATTTCCTGATGGACACATTAACTTGTTGCTAAAGTAACCACTGTGCAGCTAGTGGTTCTATTAGCGGACTCTGCCCAGACTGGGAACTCAGAGGAGTGGGGGAGTGTTACACGTCTAGCACAGGAGTTTTGGACCACCATTAATAGGTTTTCAGCAGGGAAATTAGAGCTTCTTGGTGAATCTTTTGGCTATAAAGAGTAAGAAAATAAGGTGATGTCTTCATATAGCTTTTTTGTCCAACTAACAATCTAATCTCATTTTAATCATCCATTGTTTAAGTTCTTGGGAGTTTGGTAGAATGGGAATGAAAAGAATTACTTTTTCTTGTTGCATTATAGAAAACTATATTTCTTTGAGATTTGGACTATTTTAAGATTGTCGAGGAGCCTTTTGTCTTTTTTCTGACAAGTGATTATTACTTTTATCTGTGGCCTTGAGAAGATATCCACACACAGCTGCACAAATATCCTCTTTTAGATTCAGTCAAAGTGTATCTGCTTCACATTAGGTCACTGTGTTTTAGAGTAAAAAAACTAATTCTTTAGCTATTAACGACAACAGAAATACCATAATAAATATGTTCCAGGTCCTTTGTACCTTAGACCTGACCTTTTGTACAAACAGTCTTCTCATTAAGAAGCTAAATATAACTACTGCTCATCAAGCGTTTTCAGTGATTAATGATTATCACAAACACAAGTGAACTGTCCCGCTCTCTCGCACACAGATGAACATACACAGGTTAAATATAGGCTTTGTATAGCCCACCGTAACACTAATGGTGTGTGTCCTAATATCAAGCATCTGTGTTGGATTTTATTAGCCGTCTGTATCAAATTCTCCTTCCCTCTTCCTCTCTCTCTCAAAACACACAGACACTCACAAACACAGCCTAAGTGTTATGTCTACGTAAGAACATTCAGTTCTTGGTTTTCCACAATTACAGACTAGTGTGCCTCTGTGATGTGTTCATGGATGACGTGAGGTTCGCCTAAAATAGTAGGAACAAACACATGAGTGTACCAGTTCTCTCATTCGCATGTAGACACGTGAAGTACTCGAACACAGGCACACCAGTGCGCTACCTTTTATTAGTAGAGACACTTTGATCTCACGTATCATCGGCTCGTACGTGGGCTTTAATGTGAAATGTTTGTGTGTGTTTTCCTACCTCTGTCAGAGCGTGAAGCTGGCCCTCATGGACACACACTCCCATGAACCTGCAAGATCACAAAAGAGATTAAAATTGATTTGTGGGCTAACACACATTTTACTTCTTCACAAGAGCTGGGAGAAAACCCCCGTACATAGTTTCTCTTGGTTTAAGCACTTGCCCTGCAGCGTCGTATAAATTAAAATGATGTGGAAGTATCAAAAAACGTAACACTTGGATGACCTCCTCGACTGCAGGTAAACAGAGAAAGCAGGAAGAATAGTTCAGAAAAGATTAAGATTCCAGCAGACAAGACCAGACAAACGATTACCGCGAGACTGTGTGCTAACAGGAGGATAATAACAGCTCAGTTGCTCCACCTGCATTCCATCCATTTCTCCCTCCACCTATCCATTTCTTCATACTTAATAAACAGAAACACAATCTTCCACGCTGCTCTTTCACTTCTCTGTTTCAACCAAACTGATTATTTTTAGCAATAGAGGAAAAACTGCCTTGTTTCAGCTCGATGACGTTTTTTTTTTTTTACTTTTTTGATGGATTATTAAGAATCGTCTTCAGCCCAAGAAGATGGAAAATATCCTGAACCCATTAAGCGCCACACCCCCCCCTTCAACTAAAGTGAAACAATGTGTGTGTGTGCAGAGCAACATATAAACCAACTTTGTTCACGAGCAGCTCATAATTCTGAAAGCAGCGAAAAAGGTCAACTTTGTAGGTCCTCGTTGGATTTTAGCGAACAATGCCCCCCTCAGTGTCTGCTTGTTAACACACAGACACACTCACACAATTCACTAGGAATGCCCAACAAAGATAGCATTGTAAAAAGATACTGTGCATGTGTGTGCATGCACAAGAGCGCACACAGACATTTATGCATGTATGTGCATGTTCATAAACACACCACTCTCTCCCACTCAGGATCCCAGAGAGAGCAGCATGTGAACTTGACAGAAAGTTTTTTACTACAAAACAAAAAACAATTCTTGATTCTCTGGCATCACAATGTAAATAAAACTGCATGGATTTTATTAAAGTTGCTATAAAGTTTTATTTTGTCTACTGACCTTTCCTTTTCCTGTCGTAAAACACAAGGCAAGCAAAGTTTATTTGCATAGTATCTTTTAAAAAACAGGCAGTTTAAATGCTCTTTAAAACACAACAGAAAATAAAATAAAATAAATAAATATATAAACTTAGTGATAGAGCAGTGATGAGTTTCCCTAAATCCAATAAATGACATAAAGTGCAGTAGATAAATTACTCGATTAAAGCCACAGGAGAACAGAGGGATTTTTAATTTCTTTCTTCTATAAATAACTAGTAGCCACTAGCCAGAGTAAAGACCTTATGTAACGTAATGTGCTCTGTTCTTGTTATAACTCTGGCAGCAGTGTTTTGAATGTGCTCATGTTTTTGGGTGAAAAGTCATTTTACATTCACAGCACACCAATAACACAAAAGAACAAATTAAGAGTTCAAAGAGAGACCAAAGAGACTTTTACCTCCAATATTTGTGCATTTTATTTATGTATTTCTGTCTTGTTCGTACTGTTTTGTGTTGTAGGAAACACTTGCATACAGTTGCATCCTCCTCTGGTTTAGGTTTAGACTAACTGTGCGTTGTGCATTGAGGTAGAAAAGCCAGTCAGCTGTCTACAATGCATGAAGTCCCACCTCCCACTTCTTTATCATTGTGACTGGTCATCTCACAAAAACTGTTCATATTGCACAGCTCCTCTGAAAACTGTCAAAAAGTGATATAGGGAAAACCCATAACAGACAAAAATGTCACTTCAGGAGTCAGAGTCAGGTGTAAGGGGCTCACAGTCTCAGCTTTGCCCATTTTTTCTGATAATATCGGATATAATCTCCCAAAAAAAAATTAACCTGATTGTTCAGAGCTATGTCCAGTCCCCTTGTGACAGAGAGGAACCTCCTCGCTCTTGGCCTCTAGGCAGCTGCTGCAGCTCTAACTCTAACAGGAGCTGGCAGTTTAGAAAATCCATTGTTAATAGGCTCTGTGTTTGACACAGTTTCTAGTCAACCCCAAAGGAAACAGGTCACAACCACAGACTCATGAGCGAGTGAGTGAGAGAAGAGAGACACAGCAGTAGAGACAGATAACATAATATATATTTAAGAGCTGAAAGTGGCAGGTGTTATAAGATATTATTAATATAATGTGTAACGTCATTTATGTGGAAATAATGAGGATTTATTTTTATTATTAACAGTAACTGAGTGACTCTTAAGCCTGAAAATAATCCTAGTGTGAATTTATGAAGGCGAGCTCATTCCAAGTTATTACTGGCATCTCTTAATGAACTGATACATAACAGGCCTTTTGGATTAGAAATCACCACCAATAATCAGTTCCTTTTTGACTAATCACGTTTTACCACGTAGCTGATACGTACGTAATACGTTACGCAATAAAGCAGTAATCAACTAGAACAACAAAAATGGGAGATAATCACATTAATCGGGCCGGCTGAATATTTTAAGTAACTCCTCACGATACAGTAAGTTAGTCAGTTATTCGGTTACTAACCTGAGTATGCTTGGATGGGAAAGCCGGTTCATCAGTTGGACCTCTCTCAACATGTTTGCCCGGTTGCTGCTCAGCTTGTTCATCTTCAGAGCCATAACTTGGTCTGAAGCTCGATGACGTACCTGTAAAACAGTCAGATGATGCCACATTTCAACATGCTGCAAATACAGTCAAGTACGATTAAACAAAGGGCTAAATGCCAATATCTGTGCTCTGGGGTTGTATAATGTTTTTAAATGAACACTACGAACAACAGCGAACAATCATTTTCATTTTGGGTAAATATCTTTAGGCCTCGAAAAGTTTGGATCACTGCTCTTCGAGACTGAAACAACAAACAGTATCTGGCTTATGCAGCAAGAAAAGAGAGGAAGCAGAAAAGGAAGGCCGCACATAAAAGAGAACTGAAATGAGGTCAGTTGCTGCTGACCAGCCATGACAAAGTAGATGTGTCAATCCAGAGCTGCACAATCAATTTTGTGTTATTGTGCATTGGGATTTTAGTTTCCATCTCATTGTTAGACGGTGGCAGCATCACTATCCATCTATGTATGGTTGGCTGGAGCTTATCCCAGCGTGCCTTGGGTGGAAGGCGAGCGAACACTGTAGACAGGTCACGGCACGAAGATGACACTGAAGCCTGCTAAAGTTAACACTACACGTGAGGCTACAACAGGAGAGGTTTCTCAAGTGTAATAATAACAGCATGAAATATGATTATGAACACAGTGTATTTAAAAAGAGGCCAGTGTTAGACATATGCGAGAAGGTAGTATGTTGGTAATGGGTTTCAAGATAAAGCCTTAAAACCAAATGTGTCTCACTGGTAGCTTGTGAGGCAGCTGGGCTTGCGAGATCATAAACGCAGAGGTTACGGACCAATCAGTGTCCTGTGAGGAACTACTGGCAGCTTTGGCGTGAGCTGCAGGCGTGCTTTAACTCCAGGTGTGTGTGATGGCGTGTGTAACAACTCAAAAACAACAATGCTACGTGCATCAGTTGTTTCAAAACTGGAGAGTTGCTCTTGGAGGCATATCACTGGAAGAAGAGCAAAGAACGACACTGAAGTGTGTTATTTTAAAGATGTTTCCGAGCTTCCCTCACCTGACTTCAGTAAGAGCTACATTACATGGTTCATTGATCTGAGTAGTTCAAGATTCAAGAGTCAAGATCCGGCCTGTGCGTGCCTTTTTCCAAACAGCTTTCAAAGACAAGTCCCCAGATGGTTCTGTGTAACAATCTGGTTAAGTGTGAAGTGGAGCAATGCCAAAAAAACAGCACTCCTAACATGCCCCTTACATCCCTCTTGACTGAGAACAAGCAGTGTTCAGGAGGGAATCTGAATTTGAAGATCTAATTTTGAATCAGAAACAAATGTTGAAATGAAACATTAACCGTGCCGCATGTCCATTCATTGCACGTATCACCTTAGAGCCTTTTTAAGAAGTAAGTTGATCTGAGGTCACGCCACAGGTTTCAGAGATGCCACAGTGCAAGTACATTAATTACTAAGAACCTGACTTCTGCTCAATACACTCATATGTATATTTATATGCAAACAGGAACCATCATCCTGCAAACCACAGCAGGCAACGCATCAAATGACTGAGCTGCTGCAGACACATCTATCTACCTCCACTTGTAACCCATTTCCTGACAGCAGAGACATAATAAAGACCGTGATGCAGGTTTTAATAGTAGTTTAAAAGGCTAAATTGATACCCCTGTGTGTGTGTAAAAGGCAGACAGCCTTCAGGAACTAAGTCCAACATTACTGAGAGCTCCAGACGAGGAATATAAGTACAGGAAGTCATTTGGAAGCATTCTACATGCATGCAAAACAGAGCTGCATACTGCCACATCATGACATCCATTATCACACCTGACCTGCTGCATGTTTGACATTATAGATCAACACCATGACTATCTTAAAACCACATCGGACAGTCTACATGAAATGAGAGGCGCACTGGGTGAGAGGACACGTGTTTGTTTCACTGGTTTCAATGGTGAAACATCATTTGGATAGCCTATATTCTTCTTGATAACAGCTCTGCTGAAAACTTTAATTTGTTGATATATATGTTACCAAAGAGACTGTCAGTCATTCACTACAAGAGCTTTAGATCATCTTCTAACAATGGCTCTTTGACTTTGTTCCATCACCACAGCTACGGTACACTGGTGACACAATGGATGGGCAGTATCGCTTTACATCAGGAGAGAGAATTGACAGATGGGACAGAGTCAATATGGATTATATAGGAGGCATTAACAATGAAAGTCAATGGACAAAACTGCAATTTCAGTATTTGGAGACGTCGCCATGAAAGGAGAAAAATCAAAAATGGTCTATATATAGCAGAAAAAGCACAACAGATCCTGGTTTGTGATTCAGGTTATGGGAGCTTTCTGTGTACGCTTCCCTCTCTGCCTCATACATAGAGACACAAAAATCGCTCTGTTCAAGTTCAAAGGAAGGGGCCTGGCTATAAGAGCCAACAGTCTCCACCGCAGGACAGCAGAAACAACAGATGGCCACTCCTCTGAAGGCCTCCTCCCCCACATCCGTCTATCCTCCTCCGACCTCCCCCCCTCTATTCCTCACTCTTCACATCCCCCCATCTGCATTTAGTCCCGATCCCCCTCTTTCTCCTCCTCGCTGTGGCCTCCAACAAACCGTCATCCCTAATCCTCATCTTCCCCAGAAGTCAAACCCCAAGTTCTCTCCTTACCCCCTGCCTTTCTGCTCTTTTTACACTCATATCTCCTTTTTTCACTGGAAAACATACCCCCAGTGTCCTTGTCCTCCAAACCATTTATCCCATTTCTCCTCCTCCCTCCAACCCAACCTCTAAATCACCTTCCTCTTCAGAACTCTTCATCTCCTCCACAGCCCTCGTCTGTCCCCCATCCCTTGTACTCCACCTTTCAACCCCCATTTTTCATCCCCTTCAACAGGCTTGCCACCCCAACTCCCTGCCATCAAAAGCTTTTTCCCCGCTGGTTCCTCCTCCTCTTAGCCTCAACCTCAACCTCCATCACCATTAATTTCACCACCTTTTTGTTCCTATTTCTATCTCTCATTCTGCTTGACTATGAGCTTTTCATCATTCTGCTCCAAGTCCTTTTTCTTCGTCTGTTTACCTATGCAGAAAAAAGTATTAACAGATATTTCCATTACTCAACGAGAGGCTAAGGCAGTAATTGCACACAGGAAGCGTGGTCCACAAAAAAGGGTTGTTTGACTTGATTATGCATTATTTGTTGGAAGTTTAAACCTTGCCTGAACATTTATAAGAGCTTACTTTGTCTTAGGTGGTCAAAATATGTATTTAAGCAGTGCTTAGTTCTTTCCCAACAATAAATGGTTTGACTCATTGTTTTGTATAATGTGTGACAGTGTTTATGATGGTATAGTGTAATAGTTTATAGTCTTATAGTGTTTTCTATAATATCTATGTAGAGAGGAGAGTTTGAACGTAACTGATGCGGACATATTTAGACTCTTCATCCCAGTATCAACGTGCTCAGATGCAGTTTTCAAACAGCAGCATGATAACAAGGTGACAGCTGATTAATGTAAATTAAAATGGATTGAATTTGTTTCACTCACTGATACATGATGTAAAGGTAGATATCATTCACTGAAACTGTTGGCTGTTCCTTTGTGGCGTTCTGCACTTCAGCAGCGTGTTATGAATAGTTTGAGTGCTGATGTATTTTGTAGGTCAACCCAAAAAAGCTCTGCGGCAAACATTTATGGTACTTACACATTTTTGTTCAGCAAGATAATCTTCACAAATGAACACGACTTTAAAATGCAATCACCAGAAGCAAAAAGCTAAAGTTAAGCTAGAAATCTTTTTTTCTAGCTTCAAAATTCATGAGGGAAATATTTACGGACATATTATGATGAACTCAAAATCTTGTGTTACAGACTGAATTTCAGGCATCAAACCAGAACCCATTCAAAAATTCCATTGACTTCAAGACAAGGGCAGCGGAAGTCCAAAAATGCTAACTCTTTTCCGGGTTTTAGGACTCATTCCTACAGCACTAAATAAACTCTGGTGTTTACACGGCCAACAATGGGGTGTTTTTGACAGCTGGCATACCCAGAGCACAATGGGTTACAATAAATAAATTACATAATATAGTTTCAATGTATATATTATGTGATTAAAATCACCAATAGGTGTCAGACACCATCAACAGTATCATCAATCAGCCTAAACCCAAGATGTAACCTGTCAGAGGGACACAATGGAAAATAAATTTGACATGAAACTGCTTCCGAACTTTCCAGGAATTTACTTTAATTAATCAGATTATTTGCCTTCATATATAAAAGAGACCACAACCCTTCGCCATGGATGTATTATAGAAGTGAGTACCAGACCCAAAGATGGCACCTATTCAGTCCAATGAGCATTATTCACCTGCTGCATACGCCAACGAAGTTTTCTAGCTTCTGAGTTTACATCCTGATAATGTGGCCCACTGAATATTTGCAGTAGTGTTTCTGCCATTGGGCTCCATTTCAAATGTCTTGTCTTTGTGTGAGTAAAGTTTTACAAATATAAAACCTACATAGAGCAAAAATTCCTAGTAGAAATTTATAAGTGACCTAGTTTGCAGTTTGAGGTGTGCTGTCAGCAGTTTTACGGATGTCTCTTTTATGAAAGCGGTCTATGGGGAAAATCATTTTTGGTCCACAGGGGATTTTTTTTTTACCATGAGTTGCCACTGTGCAAAACTGGAAACAAGCCTGAGCTGTGGTGCGTATCCAGGTCTTATTAATATATCTATTCCCTTCCCCCATACTTGTGACCATTATTTAGCATGTTAACAATTTGCATAACAAGAGGCCTTCCATGTACACCCATGCACACACACATATAAAAGCTCTTGAACAAATGGCCATAAACATGTATCGTCCAATCAGGAAGTCACAACAAACCAGCTTAAAATGAAATGTGGTCTATCGAGGCTGGTTATTTATTTCACAGACGTGCAACTGGTATGTCAGATAAGTGGTTACTTCACACTGCCTATCTTAAACCAAATCAAGCCATGCTGAAATTTCACACAGTACTTTCTTGCCTTGTTAACACAAGCAACAAGAAGAGATAAGAGACATTATATTTGTCTGCTGGTGTTTTATTTAAAGAGAGAGAGATTTCACTTCGCAAAGCCAAAGCAATAGCCAAACGTGCTTGTGTGACTTCCGTTCACATGCCTGGAGGGGGGAGAGAATGAAGGAACAGGGTTAACAATCGCGTGTTGAAGTGATTGCAATCTAACTTGACCTCAAAATGTCCAGGAGAGACAAGTGAGTGAAGAGAGATCAGTCTTTGACCAACCAAGCATATCAACTTAACAAGATTAGATCGAATGATCATCACATATAAATACTATTTACTTGTGAGGGACGTGCACAAGTTCTCTATCATGTCTGTGATATTCTAATCCTGACTATAGAACAAAAGGCATGGCTGCTGTCACGAACGAGGGAAAAAGAAATCAATCATGAGGTCAAATGAGTAAGTGTGATCTGAGAGACTGCCTGACCTATTATTAACTACCCTTGGATGGATGGATGGAGTGAGACATGAATAAAAAATGAGACCTGAAAACAAAACAAAGGGATGGAAAAGGACAGGAGATAAAGTCACACAAGGAATGAGAAAATCAAGGACACGCTGAGGAAGCTCAGAAAAGATAAGAGGAAAAAGAAAATCACTCATCTCCACCCACCTTGAAGACATCAGAGAAGAATCCCGAGCCAATCCACTCACAGGTGAAGTCATCAAGGCGTGTAAGACAGGAGAAGGCACTGATGAGGGCTCTGTAGGATGATGGCCACACCCTGCCCACCTGGAAAAGACAGGTACAGACTGGTATCAACAGGTTAAGATGTTTTTAAGTCGTGGGCACGCTGCAAGACCTCTCCTACAACTTAAGATAGATGTAGATAGATAATGTTGCCTTTAAGTGGGTCATAGACAAGAAGACTAGATATACAGACAGATTTTCTCAGTCCTGACAGGCAGAAAGATGAGCACACTGAAGTCTCCAGGTAACTCCATAAACCACACAATCACAACAACATGAATTCTAGTGTGTATCTATCCTAAAACAGAATATTTGAACTCAATAAATCAACAGAGTTGATGTTCATTTATGCTTTAACTTGCACAAAAATGAAAGACACAGATGGGAAAAAGAGTGTGAAATAGTTGATGGATAAACACAGATAATTATCTCTAGTCTTAATTTAAACATAATCATTTTGAATTATTTGATAACTATACTCATCAAAACACGGACACTTTTAATCTTACACCTAAACTGGGTTTCCTGGTTTTGTAAGCCAATCACTGTCTCTGTGCCAATAACTCTGATGAGATCCAGATTTTCCCTCCTCCCTTTACGTCTTCAGTGAAACCTGAGTGAACTGTGTCATAAACTTCCACATTCACGACTAAAGCTGAAGCAAATATTTTTGTCAGAAAATCTTGAAAACCCTTTGAATGTTATAATTGATTAAGTAATTTCAGTTACTTTGTTGAGAAAAGATGCAAAACATTTGTTGGTTCTAGCTTCTAAATTGAGTTCCTAAATCAAGTTTTTGCTGCTCGTGTGATAGAAACTGAAGATTTTTGGGTTTGAATCAGTTGCTGTCCTACTACTGCACGTACACTGCAATGTTTCTCCATTTTGGTAATTTTATTACATCATCATTTCCTGTGCACGCAACTGTGACACTGACAGGTCGGTATTCAGTTGCGAAAATCAAACATATCATAAAAACTCTTGATCAAAAGACTCTTTATCAGATGGATTGGTTCCAACTAGATCAGAAGGCAAACAATATGAATCATTAAACTTTACGTGATGAAAGACGGATTTTATCTCCTGACTGTGGACAATAACTTGCCCAGACCTGAGCCCACTCAGTCCAAAATCAATCAATAACAGGCCCAATGTTTATTTGATGTACTGTATTACTTCTCTACCCAAAGAAGAAAGTGGAAACAATATAATTATTATCAATACTTCTTTTAAATTCTTGCACAGGAATGCTGTATACAGTAACGTATACTGACCTGTGAAGGCGGGCCCATGCCCATCTCGCCGACCCCTACCCCTCCTAGACCATCTTTATCCTCATTGATCCGTTCTGGACGTGTGGGGAACCCAGCAATGGAGTTGCGTTTATTCCGGTCCATGGTGATGTGAAAGATGGTGATACCAGTGAGGGTAATATGGGCCTTTTTCTGTAATGTACCCACATGACAAGAGGACTAGATTGTTGTGATGAGTTCCACGGCAGCACAGAATTTACTCAGTTTGTGTCTTGGAGAAAATATATGACACGGAGACTTCAGTTTAAAATCGTGTTCAGGGCTATCCTGGTGATACACCCTGGCTGGATCCAAGATGTTTCCTACTAGTCCAGTTCCTTGCGGCTTGTAACTGGGGGGAGTTCACCAGGCTGAGAGGGTTCTCACATGTTTGACAGATGTATAGTGAGCCCTTGGAGACCTAGAGAAAGGAAAGAGGAGAATCAATATTAGGTCATTTGTGTGGTTTCATATTAAGTAGAGTTTAATGGCAGTGGGGTTTATTGTTTAAAGATTCATAGCTGGGCCTCAAAGGATTCATGCATATGTTTTTGTGAATCCTACTGTCATAGAGAAGAATGACACTATAAAAACATTACAATTACATCCACTTCCACTCAGAGAAATAAAAGCCACCATAGCATTCTGTATGAAAAGTTTGGAAGCTGTAGCCGTAGACTGGTCCCAGCTTTAGGATGGATGACACAAGCCAGTATTGCTCAACAGGCCCAAATGTAATGGCTCTAATAGGGACCGATTGTCCAATTATGGGAGATTAGCCAAGGAATAGCTCAGGTCCTGGACCTTTCTGCCATCCAAAACAAAACCAGCAGGGTACAAAGAGTAACAGGAAAGGAAGTCTGTGGCTAAAGGTCTTTTTTTCATACACCCGTAAACAATGTGGCTTTCATATCTGACTTCTATCTAAGAATATCTGAATCCAGAGAAAGAGCTCCTCAGTTGACAAGTTTGGTTATGAATATTTTTTTCAACTACTCTGAGAGAAAAGCAGAGGAAAATGATATGGAAAAACACATTCCTTTTCACTGAGGCCGGAGAGAAAAATATCCTCACAGCTATTTTTTCTTTTCAAAAGACACGTCTTTAAAGGAATGTTTGTCATTGAGTAATCACGCCGTGTGATTGAGCTTCTTATGTACAGTTGTTGAATAATGTAATGAGTAAAGCAGCCTTAAATTAAGATTGAATGAAGAGAAATTACCTTTCAGAAAGGATCAGAAAGTAGCTGTATTGTTTGTACTGCATCATCATAGAGTACAACACATGACAATATACTGCTATGTGTATTATTTTATACATTTAATTCAATACTAACTTCTCATTCTCCAGGTTCCCAATGTTTTATTGTTGTGTGAGGGAGATACATAACATTCAGTTGTAAATTTTGTCATGGATGATGGCAAACATTTTAAATATTTTAACTTTGTGCAGTTACTGTTCAGTCACCTAATTTTACTGCCCTGCTCTCATCCAGTAAAGTGACACCCAGTTTGCCATCTACCATATACATCAATCCATGCGAATGCAGCATTATTCTGTAATGCTGACAACATAGGTGATGAAGTGTTTGGTTGATTAAAGGTTTGCTGAGGAGTTCTGAATGTTTAGTAGTGCTATAGAGCTGTTTTTCTATGTGTGGGTTCCCGTTTTGTTTATCTCATGCACTTGCACACGTGTGAGCACGCAGGTTATGCAATACACACCCCTGCCAATCACACTATTCCACTCATCAACAGCTGGAGGTAACATGTCAGGAGGATATGTAAAAATACGCTTAAAAAGAGAGGGAAGAGAAAAACTGCAAGCTAATGAACATGCACGTAAACAATGCTCAAGTGATTTTAAACGTATAGTATGTAATTTTACCACGAGGGGGTCTCTCCCGTCAAAACAATAACAACAGGCAGAGTTTAATGACATTGTGAAATAGTGTTGTGGGAGTTGTTGTCTTCATTGTGAAACAACCACTGCTGATGAAACTCTATCTGACACGTCCCAGACAGAACTGTTCAAGGACAAGGTCAATTATGTATTTAAGTTTTATTCAGGTTTAGTCATGTTCGTCGACTTCCTTCCTCAGTCTCGTATGTCCAGCGATTACCCAGAAGTGATAGGAACTAGAGGCAAGTGAGGAAACGCACTGTTACCTCAATAAAATTATGATGATGACTTCTCTGTATAATTAAATACAGATATATATCTTTTATATATATATATATATCTTTAAACACTTGCATGCATTTTTGTTAGTAATACTCACTGTAAACACGACTTTTGTTTATTTTCCAAACTGAACTGTTTTTCAAGCAAAAGCTAAAGTTGCAGCCCCATTCTCGTCCACTTCAGTTGGGTTAATGAATGCTGGAACTACCATGAAAATGTAACTTTTAAAATGTAATGACAGAAAGTAAACAATGACTAACTTTTCCTTTGTGGTTGAACTATTCCTTTAAGTACTGGCGCCCTAGAATGAGTCCATGCATATCATAAAAAATGTCACAGAGTTCACACTATCACTTTTACTACTACAAAGCCTGCCATTGTGTACTCTGAGATTTCTGTTCCCACATGCAGCGTGAGTACACTGCTGTCATATTTTTCAGATGGAATCAGAATTTTACAATGTGTTTACACAAGACATAACTGGAATAGTTCAGTAAAACGTGTCCCAGTAAATGAGTAGGAACAGTGGTAAAAAGTTAGAGGAACACAGGTTTAAAAAGGAATATAACCCACCTACATTAAACCAAAGTAGAAAAACAAAAGTCAGCCCCAGGCCAAAGGGTCTCATAAGATCAGATCCTAAAAACAGCATCAAGATGACACAGCCAGATTCTGCTGTGGTCTGTTACCGTTACATCACAGACACTAGACTCTGAGAGATACTGTAGACCTACTGGACAACCTCTGACATCATTCTCTGTCCCGGCCACGTCCTTAAAAGGCTTTTCATCCCCTACTTTATTTTTTCTGTCCAATGACACTTCATTTTCTGCCTCACTGAAATGGCACAGCAGAAATAAAACCGCCTGTGCCAAGAAAAATGCAAGCCACTCTGCCAGGCCGAGGCTCTTTTTTCACATTTCAGTAGCTCTGCCATCCGACGAGCGAGAACAGAGACGCACTTTTCATCTATGTCATTTTATCCGAGTTGACGAGAATAGGTCGGCGAGTTAGATATAAATTCACCCACGGTTCAAAACAGCTACCAGCAACAAAGAAGAGTTTCTGTATCCGCACACCCACATCATTGGTCAAAGCCGCCCTTATGGACTAAACACAAACTTCCTACACTGACTAGACTTTACACATGCAAATGATGCGCGTAAATACAAACTCTGAACCTGTGTTATTCTAAAAGATGCTACGGGTGGATAAAGATCAGTCCTCAATCGGGAT
This sequence comes from Argyrosomus regius, assembly GCA_946959425.1. Lineage (NCBI taxonomy): Eukaryota > Metazoa > Chordata > Actinopteri > Sciaenidae > Argyrosomus > Argyrosomus regius. The sequence goes on along the minus strand of OX336892.1, from coordinate 22,501,582 downwards.
GATGAGAGCAATATATACCCACTTCTGTTGTAAACATTATCGCTACAAGGAAGACAACCCTGAGCACAAACTAGAAAACAACTTCATGCCACTGGAATAAATATTATACGGTGATAACCCTCAAGGAATGAACTACGCTGCTGGGAATCTTCTTGATGCAAGTGAATCGAAGAAAAAATAGGCATGACTCCAAAGTCCATTACTATATTTGTTTCCAAACTACTCCCTGTTGCCTAAATATTCAAAGGGCATGCATTTAAAACACCACAGCAAAGGGACTACACATGGAAAAGGGTGGAATTTTTTTTTAAAAGCCGGCCTTTTTTTGGGTCTGTAAAATGTGGCCTGCTGCATACTCCAAAACAGATGGGACATCTCTAAAGCAGCTTCAGGCCACATGTTTTAACAGTAGTTTGAGGGGGCCTAAACACTCTCCAGCTGTGCCCCGGTGGATTACAGACTAATAGAAAATGTCAGCAATAAATCAAAAACCTAAGTGATGTTATGATGATAGGTTGCAGCAAGGCTTTGGAGTGTCTCTGAAGGACACGAGGTATTAAATGGGCGTGAGTGAGACTTATTTGTTCATAGAGAAAGACTGAGTGTGTACACATGTATGCCTGCCTCGTAAAAAAATCAAAAACAAGATCTAATTATGCTGTTAAAACTGAGAGGACATCTACTAATCCCTTCTGTAAACTGCTGTGTTTTAGTAATGTGACCTTTTTTTCCCCCTATGAGTTCACTAAAAGAGCAATCTTTGTCAAGTATTTGGGCAAGGTCACATTCAACAAAACTGAATAGAAGCCTCTTATCTGACCACAATCTATTGTGGTAAACTGCCATGATATGTGAGCCGCTGCATACCTGTCATTCTTCAAGGGTTTAAAAGTAATGAACAAGTCCATGGGGCAGGCACCGTGAAAAAAAAACATTATAACTACCCATTATCTGGATACCACAGACAGCTAATGCTGCCAACACAGCTTGATGCAACAAATCACATTAAGCACCAAGGTGGTTAGATGAAGAATTAATAGCTGGTTTAGCACGTTTGAAAAAAATGTAAACAAACCAAAGAAGCAACAGTTAGTTAAAGTTTAGCTCGCTTACCTGTTTTTATTTCATGGAGATGTTTGTAAGAGACACTTTGAGCTCGGTTTCATGCCTCTCCAGGGTAGCATTTATCCAAAAAACGACCCGCGAAACTGCAGAAGTTGGTCAACGTAGCTAGCTCAGTGAGTGTTAGCCACGACTGGCTACTAGTTTGTCAACAAAACTCGAGCCAAGCTAAAACACACACACACACACACACACGACACACACAACAGCGACGGTTTTAAATTCCCAAAGCTGAATGTCAAAGTAAAGTCGAAGCCTGTTTCTGTTGTTTCTTGTTTCCACAAAACACCAAAGTACGATGTTTTTTTTAGGAGGGGGGATAATATTTCAGACGACTGTTGGTGTTTGACAGCTCCGTCCTCGTCTCTCTTTGCTCTCACCCCGAGGAACTCCCCACAGACCCCGCCCACATGTGACTGATTGGCAGGTAGATGAGCCAATCAGCGGCCAGGGAAAAAACAAGTTAAGAAAATAAAATACACGTTTTTAAAGTATTTCAAAATAAAATTAACTAAATCAGGGGTCCATGATCCTTAGGGGGTCCACAGAGGTACTGCAGGGGGTCCGACAATTTAATAACATTTAATAACCAATAATAATTATGCATGAACTTTTTTTTATCAATCATAAACACATATCAAATATAAATATGTTAATAAGGTGAAATAAAAGTTGAATAAAGTAAATATAAAAGTTATTTTAGGCCAGGCTTATCTATCTATCTATCTATCTATCTATCTATCTATCTATCTATCTATCTATCTATCTATCTATCTATCTTTTTTATATTTCATGTATATTGCTGTTTGCACCAGGGATATGAGGGAAACACCATTTCAGTTCTCTGTATGTCCTGCATATATGGCAGCGCTGACAATAAAGTTGACTTGACTTGACTAAAAACTAAAGAAAATCACCATTAAAATAAGAACTAGGATCAATCACAAACAGTAGATACTAAATAAATACAATAATGATAATAATAATAAGATACAAAAACTGACTTTGAAACAGCTAAACTGAATAAATACTGAATGCAATATTTTTAATATTTAATCACTACACAGGATTTCTGACATGTGGCTAAATCCAAACAATCACGTCTTGGGGGGAACTTTTTCTGCTAAGTAGTCTGTTTTGGTTAACAAATGAAAACCTCAGCCACCACTGCTTTTGTTAATGTCATCTTTATTGTGTCTTAGCGAAGCAGCTCTTTGATGTGCATTAAACTGGAGTTTGTATTTTAATTATTTTTCCAGTGAGAAGATTACTTTAACAGATGACCAAAATAAAATCAAATGTTTGGGGAATTTATTGGCCAATAAAGAAGTTATTGCCATGTGATGTATTTAATTCATATATAATGCATTTCATATGCTTGTATTCCAAATCAGGTCAGTAAAGCAATCATACAGGTCTAATTTAATAAAACATTTCCTACAGGGGCAGGTGCTCTGAGCTCACCTTTTCTGCTCTCATGGAAATAGAGCATCATCTAGTGGACAACACTAAGCAGCACACCATGTACAACAGAAAGATAGTGTCACCCAGAGCTATCCTTAGTTTCTTTGAACATGTCATGCATTCGGGCACGTTTTGAGATACATTTGTGGGGAAAGAGTCCTCTATGTGAATAGTTGTCGATGCAGGATTAAAGCATTGATATCACATGACAAATACCAACAACACTGGGTGAGGTCATGTCACATTTTGTTTTATATTATGAAGACCTATGTCATTTCACTTATTAAAAACAAATTCCACAAGTGTTTGTATGACTTTCTATGTCAAATTCTCATAATTATGATAATATTATATCAAATTACTTACAGATCATATAAGTCATATCTATGAGAACTTTCAGCTTAAAAAATAATTTGTTGTTATTGTCACTCAATGAGTTTTTGGATGGCCTTTTTGTTATGGGGTCATAGAAAGCATTCAGAGTATTGTTTATAGGACCTAATAATACATATTGGCAAAGCTGGACCAACAGGGCAAGGCGTGCAACTATAAATCTAACTAACAACATTTATTCAAGCATAAAAGACATACAAGGCCTATAAATTATTATGTTTCATTATAGCTTAAAGTACTCTAAATACAAGTAGAGCTGAAATAATTCAGACAATTAGTCAATTGATCAATTAGATTAGATTAGTTATTTTTAATGCAAAAACATTTCACGGTTTCAGCTTTTTAAATGTGATTCACTGCTTTTTACTTTTCATTATTTGGATCACTTTAATTCATTTATGATCATTTTGAACATCTACCACTAAGGCTACTAAATGACAAAACAAACAATCAAATTGACTAATCAAGGAAATAATTAGGACATTAACCAATAAGGAAAATAATTACAGCAGTAAAAATCAAATTCACATTAATGCATGGATAATAATAATCTAATAATTATTATATATTTGTTACTTTTTATAACAAATATACACTAATATTTATTTTTATTTTGAGAGTCTTTGGATTATACTTACACTTACTTTAGTTACATTTTTAATGCAGTATTTTTACAGTGGTATTATGACACATATCTATGTGTATATCTGTTCAGTCATTATATATACATATTATTATATTATTAAGTGTCCTTGTCCCACTAATGTGCACCTTGTCCCTTTCTGTGTTTTTATTTTTTTCTACCTCAGTATTTTATTCCATTGTATTTTTATTGTATTTAAATATACCTGGCTAAAGTGTCTGTATTTTTCCGTCAGTTACGGATGCTTTACGGCTTTGTTGACAAATTGACTAAGCTCTTAAAAACTCGTTTTATCTGCCGATAACTGCATTATGCGTTATTATGAACTACCTGTTGGTTATGTGTGTGTGCAAACGCTAAACGTGGAGCGGTGCTCGGTTTGTTTTCAGCTTTTCCTGCAGAGATATTTTGTCCTACAGTCAGCGCCGTATATCGTCTGTCACATGACCAGCAGCGTTTCCTGTTACTATTGTATTACACTTCCATGTTTTTCACCTCAAACTGCTGCTGTCATGTAAACTACAGCGGACTAAAAAACTGTGACCGTTGCGTGATTCGCCCCGCATAGAAAGTCAGATCAACGTCCCGCCACGTCAACTACAGCCGGGCCGAGGTGCTAAATCCGAGGGGGGGGCGCGCAAGATGGCCAACTGTGTGGCTTTCCAGAGCAAGTTAACCTCGATCATGGAGATGCTGGCTAAAGCTGCCGTGGTGGAGATCAGTAAACTGTGGGAGGACGGCTTCACGCTCGTACAGGCCGAGCTCCGCCGGAGGGAGAGTGAGATCGAAGCCCTGAACAGGAAGCTGATGTTGATGGAAAACGAGCGGTTAGCGGTCATGTCTCAGGCTCAGGCTGCGAGTCTGTCTTCATCATCTTCCTCCAAGAGAGAGCAGCAGAGCAAGCTGCTGCCCTCCACCGGTGATGGTAAGAATAACCTCACAGAAGAGCTTTTTACTGTTATATATATCATTGTAGACCACTATATTTTTATTCTCAGTTTATCTGGCCCTTATTTTCCTGATAAAAAGATTATTTGTTTGGTCAAAAGTCAACTTTATTGTCGATGCTGCCACATGTGCAGGACATACAGAGAATTGATATCCTTGGTGCAAACAGCAATACACATGAAATATAAAATATATACAAGTAAAAATATATAAAATATAGCAGTATAAACAGTGATATCTATCAAAAATAAAAGATGTGTACAGTGTAAACAGTTTTTTGAATGGTGTACAGCAGTTGACTGTACAATTGTACAGAAAATGTCACAAAATAGTGAAAAATGTGCAACATGGCACTTTCAGATGTCTTGTTTTATCCAATGAACTGTCCCAAACTCAAAGATATTCACTTTACTATCACATATGTCAATCCTCATATTTTACAAGCTAAAGTCAAAGAATGATTGGCATTCTCGCTTGAAAAATTACTTGTTTTTCTGTTAAATAACGTTTATTTTCATTAGCGGTTTATCTGACCCTTTTTTTCTTGATAAAAAAGATTATTTGTGTGGTGAAAATGGCAGGAAATTGTGAAAAACTGTTTCCCTCCCAGAGCTCAAGATGACGCCTTCTAATTGTTTTCTTTTACCCGACCCGAACAATGCAACATCCAGAGATATTCACTTTACTGTTACATACAACAAATCCTCACATTATACATAGAAGCTCAAATCAAAAAATGGCATTTTTGATTTATCATTAAATTGTTTCAGCTCTAAACAAGACCACCACCCCACAGCCGGTTTAAAACCTCTGCTAAACTTCAAAAATCCTTTCAGTAAGGTCGATCCATATTTAGATTTGATGATTATTTGTCCTTTTTAGAGATATGACTGCATCTAAACAACATTTTCAAGTTCGTGCTGAAATATGAGTCGATAGCTTTGGGTTTTGGACTTCAGTCAAAAGAAACATCACAGGCTCTGTGAATCTGTATTTTTACAGACTAAATGAGTAAATCTAGTTATTGGAAAAATAATTAGTAATGAAAATAAACTGTATTCCTTTCAGGAATGTTTTAATTGTTGTTGAGGCTCTACTAGCATCCACAGTTTGTAATGCAGGTTTGTTGTGTTTGGCATGTGTCGCAGGCAGTTTGGCTCTTTTGTACCTGTTAATCTTGTTCTGTGTTGTTTTGAAAGCTTTGCAAACCTCACTGACTCACTTGTGTAACAGCCGTTGTCAATCACAGGGTAAATAAAGGTTAATAAAGTGCACTTGCTCTGTCGTTTCAGGCCCGATAATAGACTCAGTCCAGACTTTGTCTTCTGACCAGAGCATGAGAGAGAAGGCGGACTCCTCAGCCAATCACAGAACACCACCACCTCCTCCGCAGACGGAGGAGAAACAGTGCGAGCAGCTCAAGTACGACCACTGTGAAAGTGACGGCAGAGATGATGACGAGGAGGATTTGATAGTAAAGCTGGAAGACGAGGACGACGTCCAGATTGTGGAGCAGATCGTGGACTCTGATCACAGTGTTAACGATGGAGCAGGTCACCATGAGATGGAGCTGAACCAACTCCAACCTGCCGAGGTGATGGAGGAACAAGAGAGCCAGCACTGGTCGTCGGTTTCAGTGGGAGACAGCGACACCGCCGACGACTCAGACTGCTTCTTCGAACCAAAGCAGCCGTCACAAAATCTGGACTCCGAAATCCTGCTCATTCAGAACGCTTTGGACATTTTTGATAACACAGCAGAGACGGCGTACTCAGACAGGTTTACGAGGGATAACGGACAAGGTGCGTCAAGCAAATCAAGGGCTCCTGTGACTTTTAGCCAAGCTCAGCCAAGTCAGCCTTTAGAAGCAATAAATCCACCAGAGAGAGGAGTGTCCATCAGATTCCTCACAGAGAAACAACCACAAACTAAAAACACGTCCGATTTCAACCCGGACAGCAGATTCTTTCTCTTGAACGACCCCGAGTTGCACAAAACTATAGCGAGTCGCCGCATAAAGGAGAAATGGTTCATCTGCCCGTTCTGCGGCAAGAGCTTCGATCGCGTCAGCCATCTGGAGATTCACCAGCGGATTCACACGGGGGAGAAGCCGTACACGTGCGACACGTGCGGCAAGTGTTTTTCTCAGAGGAGTAACCTTCGCACTCACCAGCGGACTCACAAAGAGGCTCTAACCCAAAATGCTGTTTGATTCAATAGATTTTGAAGAGTGAGAAAAGTTAGAAATATCTATCTAATGTCTAGATTCATTAACAAATTCTCTTTGTATTTTGATATTTCTGAAAAGTGTGTATGTAGCCGACTGATTTTACTGTGCACTCCTGTTGGGTTTTTTTTGGATATTATAACTTTGACATAGCTTTGATTGTAAGGACTAATTTTGGTACTTATGTACTGTTTGTAAATCCAGCCAGTTCAGAGATTTTTAAAGACATGTAGGGACTTCCAGCTCCAGTGACGTAGCTGAATATTGACTTCTACAGGTTATATATACAGACACGTATTGGTGTTTTAATATTTGGCTGGTTGATGTGAGTCACTGTGGATCCGAAAGGGTTGGAGAGCAAACGTCTTGTATGTATGTATGTATGATCACTGGCGTGTGATTCTCTGATATCTCTCAGCGTTACCATTACCCCATCCATTGTCCATTATCAGGTAGAGCAGCCCAGATCTGCATCTAAATACACTTAAAACATGTATTTCCTTGACCTGATGGAAAGACAACCACAACACTTAGAGGATGAGCCTGAACGCACACTAAACTATGGCATAACGCAACAGTAGCTCGTTACACAATGACCTGAATTGTTGCGTTGTCTTGGTAATACTCTTCCTTTTGTAAAGGAAAGTCACGTACATCTAAAGTTAACAAACAGGAAACAAAGCTGAGCACTGTAGTAATTCAAACTTGCATCATTGAGGTAGTTTACAGGCCAGGAACATCAGATAGGAACTTCCCTAATCAGAAAAAAAAGTTCTTAAACACTCGTATCTTTTCGGTAACTCACTCTAGGGCTTTCCCAAGTGACACCCAAGGTGCTCCATGGCATGCTGGGAGATGTAGGTCTTCTTGAAGGTGCAGAAGTTAGATGAGAAGATACTACTCTCATTATCTGTACGGTAGATATGAAGCTAACACCAGCAGCAGCTCAGCTTAGCTTGGCTTATCTTAGCACAATGACTGTAAACAACTAGTCTAGTCCTACCAACGCCTCTAATGGTCACCAGTAGACCTTTTTTCACAGCAGCCATTTTAGGGTCAACGCAGGTGTTTCCAATGATACTAATTAAGGTTCAGTTCCATTTATTTATTGAGTTTCCAGTGTGCTAACATGCACTACAGCAGCACCCTGACCCTGTTTGACCTGAATGGAACAGGACCTTAATTAGTATCACTGGTAACACCTGTGTTTACTCTGCATTGTCATGTCAAAATGGCTGCTGTGAAAAAGGTCTATTAGCTCATGTCTCATTTGTTAGAGGTGCTGGAAGACAAAGCTAGGCTAGCTGTTTCCCCCTGCTTTCAGTCTTTATGCTAAGCTAAGCTAACTGGCTTGCTGGCTGGCTTCTTATCTCACCAAAAAAGGCAAAAAGAAAAATTTAATATAGAGGTTCTCTGAGATTACTGAACTCATCACACAGAGTGAGACCAGCCACCCTGTGATAATGTGCTTTTTTTAAAGTAAACCAGGAAATCACTACAGCCCGACACAAACATGACATTACTGCTGCAGCTGTGATTAATGACGCCCTTTAACCTCACGCGGGAGCTGAACCAAGCTTAAATGTCCCAGGTTATAATAATAATAATAATAATAAAGAACAGTGACTTTGTTTTTATGCTGTACTTTTATGAATAAACATTTTAACATTTTACATGTCAGTTTTCTTTTCCAACACTTAGTGGATATAAAACTATTTACAACAACATATACACAACCAGTTGTGCGTTGATACAGTTTCGTCCAGCCTGTACACTGCTGTGCTCTGTCACGTTGATGTAGATATGGTTAAGTTTGCTGCGTTTATCCATGAACATCCACCAGTTTGAAGACTTTGTCCGTGTCCATCAGATCTGCAGGTTCAATGGCCTTTTTTTGACCTTTTCGGAGTTTCAGGTAGCTTTTAATTACAACATCATAAACATACAGTAGCGCCTTATATCTCTTCCTTACATATACATATATAATACATACATACACTAACTTCTTATACACAGGTGCATCTTATATAACAGCTGGAAATATTACTGAAGCTTACAGGTTCACATCTTCCTGTTTGAATGTTTGTGATGTAAACAAATCTCCGTTTGCAGGATTTATTGAGACCTTCCTGTTGTGAATTTAACCGTGTGTGTCCAGCTGTAACGCAGGCAGTGGTTGTGAAGTCTTACAGATAATACAGTAAACATTGTGTAACAGGAGCCTTTGTTCCCTGCACGTTGAAGGAGAGAAAGATGGCGGTCATGGTTTGTGGGAGGGAAAAACTCGCCTGTCATCTAGTTCTCCATCTTCAAACTAATTAGGATCAAACACTTCCAAATTACGGGGCACCCCGGTGGCCGTGAACCGCAACGTCCCTGGTTTGTGCCCAGGCTGGAGACCCCATGCTGCCCATGACATTCACCAACTCTCTCTCATCTCATCTCCTGTTGTGTTCCCACTGTCAGCTCTCTAATAAAAGGCATAAACGTGCCTGCAAAAATATTTCAAAAAACATCCCAGATTATTACAGGGTTAGGATAAAAGATCAAAAACTCAGAGGAAAAAAATAATAAAATTTTTGGATCGTTCTTCGGGGCTAATTACACGCTGCAGTCACTGTGTACAAAACAAACATCCCATTACAAAGAATGAGGTCATTTTCAATGCAGCAATGCAGACAGGCTTTCTCTCTTCTCTCGTGCGGGTGAGAGTCCTCATGTGGTCTAGATGATCTGTCCTCTGGGGTGCAGCAGAATGGCATTGGAGTGTTGCTTGGGCCTGAGGATCCCGTTACTGTAATAGAAGTGATTGGTGAGCGCCTCCGATATCTGGTAGGAGCTGTTGTCTTCGTCATCCTCGTGTCCCTCCTCAGCTACCGACGGCGGCGAGTCTCGCTCCCTGAGGTCTGGGTCTCTGGCCTCCTCCTGCTGGACCTTCACGGGAACCAGGGAAGAGGGCAGACCTGAGTCCTGGTAGAGTGAAAATTTACTGATTACTAGTTTTCTGATTAAAAAAAGATGCTAAAATTGAAGTGCTGAATGTAGATAAAGGTATTTTCCACAGACTACTTAGGGCCTTTTTATTGTCCGTACTCTTTTGTTTGTCGTCCCTCTCTGTCTCCATAACAGTGACAATGCAATTTCAGCAAATTAAACATGATACCATGACACATTGCAAACGAAACTAAATGCATTTCAGCCTAATCTCCAAGCTGTATGTCTCATACCAGTGACATGTTGCTGCTCTTCAGGTATGACTCCACCCTCCTCCTGCGCTCCTCGCTCTCTCTGTCCACGTCTGCTCCTCTCAGGCTCTCTCTGCCGTCGTGCCACACCACGGGACGTCCCAGTTCGTCCACCTCCACTCCTCCGCCAGGCCCCCATTTACCGCCCAGTGTGGACTGGCTGCCTTTGTAGATGGGTCTTTCCTGCAGGCAGGGAGGTGACCAAAACAGTCACAACACTGATGACAGCTGTTTGTTTATAGGACAACAACTATGCAAAGCAACTGTAATTATTCTTTTCTTCTAGTATAAAGTAATTTAAGTTATAATGGAGGACAGAAAGAGGGTGATTTTTATTTCAGCATTTACCACAGATGTTTATGACATATATCTTTTTTTGGGACTTAATGTCACCATTGACTAAATTACTTAGTAATTAATAAGTTGTGTTCATTGAAATCACCCAAACCACACTGGAGTGATTTCTGTGTGTGATTGTCATTCGATAATCACATTAGTAGTGATGTAACTAACTCATTATTTTCATGATTAATCAATTACTTAATCAATTTCAGATTAATCAATTACTACAATTACCTTTATATTCTCTAAAATGTCAGAAAATAGTTCAAAATGTCTAAGTTAAAATCTTATTTAATTATTTTATTTTATTTTTAATCATATAAAACAGAGAAAATACCACAACTTCACATTTTAGAAGCTAGAATCAGCTATTTTGTGACACTTTTGCATGATTAAAGGCATGTAAAGAGTTATTGTTGATTAATACACTGGTGCCCAAACTTTTTCTGGCATAAATCCATTTAGAAGCCAAAAAAATTAGGCCACAATCCATTGAACTTGTAACAACATCCAGGGAAACTAGTGGTAAAAAGAGCTTAGTTAAGTTATATGAAGGTTTTATAAAATAAATTTTAAAAAAAAACATGAATTGCATGTTTTTCTGTTGCACAAATGAGTTAGATTTTGTCCACACTGTGATTTTGTACACATAAAAGACATGAGGATCTCCCGCTAAACTGACCGTACTCATTGTCATTTTTTACTTAATAAACTTTAATAAATCTGAGTCATGTTAGTCTGGCATGAATACTCATGTTTTTTTTTTATGTAATCAAATCAATCAAACTCTTCCACTCAACATTTGTCATGTGTAGCCGCCCCCCCCTCTCGCTCTATAGACACTCAGTGTTTCACCATCACTCAGTCTTCTCCCAGTGATGAACTCACATCAGACATCTCGCTGTTTTTCATTCGGCTGTCTACTCTAAGCAGCGCGTAATCTTCAGACTGGGAAAAAAACAGAGAAAGTGATAGAAAGTTAACGAACATGACCATGAAAGATAAATAAAATGAATCACCTGGAACAGGATATTAATAATAAGTATCTATGAACACTGCATGCTATTTGATTGAAGCTGCAGCAGCCTGTAATCATCGGCCTCCACGGCAGACATAGCTGCTGACTTTGCCAGCGGCTCCACCCCGGCTACGCCCGGCAGGGGCGGGTGTGTCGACCTGGTTTCTCTCAACCCTGCAGGTTATTGTTCTCAGCAGGAGTGTGTGTTTGTACCTGCACTCTGGGGTCTGAACTGACAGAGTTCAGTCTCCTGAAGGAGGCTTGTCTGGAGAAGCTGTTAATTTCCTCCCTGGGAAAAAAAAAAAAAGACAGCACATTTGAAGGATTTACTGAACAATAGTGTCTGAAAATGTAATTTCAGAAAATAGGTCATAGTCTGCAAACAGTTTAAATAGCAGTTTACTAGATTTACAGTCGTCATCAGAGATGGGGCAATAAATAAAAGTCTTCTCGTTACATCTTTTTAAAAGAAAATCTGGGTCATCTTACGTTTTTTCGCTGAGCTCCATCTCCAGTTTTTTGTTCTTGTGTCGATGGTAGCGGTTGACAAGCAGCACCACAATGACCAGGATCATGACCAAAGCTCCGGCTGAAGCGCCAATAATGATGAGCAACTGGTTGTCAATGGGGGACCCACGCGCTTGTGGACCGTCTTCTGTAGGAAGGATGATCAAGACAAGTGATTTAATCTCTTTCACACAGCAAGAACTAGAACGACATGTTTCAAGTAGCATCTTTTCATGCCTTCTTTCTGTCACAAGGGGGCAGCAAATTTGCACAATTCCTCAAATCATAAAGAGGAACTTGCCCTTGACCACCAACAAAGCTGAAATTCTTTGCATTTACCTGTTACTGCCAGTGTAAAATCTGCTTTTGAGACTCCAACGTTGTTCCTGACCACACACTCATAGACCCCACTGTCGTTCCTGCGAATGGGCCGCCCAAAAACAAGCTTTCCTCCAACCACAGACGTCCCATCTGGCAGAGCTCCTCCTCTCCTGTGAACAATCAAGAGGGGAAATGTCATCATTAATTGACAATGATGTATCACGGAGGTGAAGTGATGGATACAGAAACCAATGACTCACTGCTTGAAACAATAGCTGTGACTCAGTTTATTGTGAAACAAAATGAGTACAACAAAAACCCACATTCCAGTTTAAAGTATTCCTGTTGACGTGTCAAACAGGCAAAAATCTGAAAACATCTGATCTAAAACAACAGCGTAAAATGCAGAAAGCTGGTTTGCGTTACGGATGATTTGGCTGAACAAGCACTACACAGGATCAGGTTCACCCGAGTGTAACCACCAATTCACGTGCACCTGAACCAAAACCTGCAAGGCTTACAAGTGGCACCCATTGATCTGAATAGGCTGAATAAATACTAGGTTTGAGGGATTTAATCAAGTCCACCTACTGAGTCCCACACTGCAGCTAATGCCATCACAGGCCACATAATGGAAAACCAGTTTCTGATCAAGTCCACTGAGAGGGGTCATGTTGCCCCCAGGTTTCACTGTGTGCCGTGGCAGCTATTTAAATCGACCTCCCTCCCACCCAAAGTGGGGCCAGCTCAGATTTCTTTTCTCAAAACCCCACCTAGCTTCTCTAAACAGTCCTTTATAATGGAGTCACAGGTGGAGATTGAATCTGACACGGAGTAGATGGTTGAAAATGATAGCGATAAGGCGAGTAATCCACCTTCAGCAGCCAAAAAGATTAGAGATTCAAGGCCACGCTAGCTGTTTCCTCCTGTTTTCAGTCTTTATGCTAAGCTAAGCTAAACGGAGCGTTATCAACCTCCTCATCTTAACTATCAACAAAAAAGTAAATCAGTGCATTTCCCAACATAATGAAGCATTTCTGCCTCTGTGTGTGTTTAAACAATGCTTGTCCACACCAGTCTGAGTTTGTACTGACGAACGCGCCGAAGGGTCTGTGGTTTTGAAAAGGTTTAATCCAGAATAATCTTAATATTTCAAGATTGTCTCAGGGCTGAAATATTTTTTTCTCTCAGCACACACAACATTCGATCATTGTGTGTTCAGTCGTAGCTGTAATGGCTGGTACAGTGTCTCTAATTAAAGTACAGACCCTGTGTTTTACCAGGCATTAGAGTGATATTTAAAGCATGGCACTATGATTAAGTGCTTAGCAAGTGTCTCCTGCTCTTCCTTCTGTCGCTTACTCCCTCCCTCGTGTGAAAATATCTCCCTGACTCTTTTTTCCAAATTCGAATTGCGCAACGCGACACCCCATAGCTTTTCATCCCGCGATGAATCGAGCCAGCCAAAGAAAGGCGCCCTCCTTCAGATTGAAGCACACTTCTTTGTTGTTCACGAGTGTGTAATCCGTGTATACGTGTTAGCGGTGGCTTATGTATGTTTTGACACACATTCCAGTGCCATGTAAAGAGCTATTTAGCAGTGCAGATAGTATTATGGTGGGGTGAATTAACATGTAATTGTCAGATTCTTGCTGGCAGCCAGACAGACAGAGTGTAAAGTGTAGATACGTATGAGCCAGCAGACAGGCTGATGACGCTACCATGTCCAGGTGATGTTCTCAGGTTTGGGGTATCCTCCGCTGTTGCAGACCAGCTCAGCTTTCTCCAAACCCACGAACCACTTTCCGTTGTCGGTGGAGATGGTGGCATCTGGGGGGTCTGACACAGAAACAGGACAGCAGATATGAGCATTGTGACACAAAAATATTTACTCGTATACTGCATGGCAGAGCAAAGAGAAAGACTCGTATGTCAGGAATTTTATCAGCAGAGATGGGTCATTTGAAGCAATGTGTTCACACACACACAGATACACACACAAAACAAACAAGGCTGTTTTTTGTCTTTATTTGTCTAAAGAGGAAGTTGCCTCAGTATCAACACCTATTTCAACACTGCTTTATGTTCTCATGCTGATAAAGTCTGCGCGTGTGCAAGTCACAAATGCGTCTCGAGAACTGGCTGTGAAGTCCCGAGTCTAAACTTTGTATTTTGAGTCCTAAACAAGTCGGTTTGCCCCAAATTTAATAAAGTTTTAACAGCAACAGTATATTAAACTCACGGAAACTATGAGTTACTTCCAAATGTACTCTGAACAGGGGTGTTCTGGTACAGTTTGTTATTCCAGTCATTTCTGAGTCGAATGTTTTGCATGTTTGCTGACGACAGCAGAGTGTTAACATCTAAATGTGACAATCAGAGACGGTATCTGATGTCTGTCTTCTGGTCTGCACTGCCAAGCGGATATTTTCCTGCTCAGGCAATGTGACTGGCTGTCAGACGGATTAAAGTACTGTACATGTGTGGTCAGAAAAGTTCAAAAAGTTGATTTGATGCACAATTATTTTTATTTTTCTGTATTTTTTTAATCTTCGAGCTTGCAGAGAATGTATAAAGTCACAAGTAATTTGCATTAAAGTCAGATCTGAATCTGCCTCCAGTCCACTCCTCTGGACGTCATTTAGCTGCCCATTACACTGGACAAAGACTGAAAGAACTGGTTTAGGTGCTTTCTCTCTGACCACACCTACAGGAGGACGTACCATTAGTCATACACTTTCCCAGCAAAGGGATCCAACCTGCCAATATTGTCTAATGTTTAGTCTACTGTCACCATTTATTTTCACAGCTGGAAGGTTAAGCTATACAAATATATCTCCTCAGGGAAACTAGAGGGGGAAAAATGTCATTGGTTTAATTATTCATTAGCAGGAGGAGCTTAAAGAATTGGCCCACAGCCAAAGTGGAGACAGCTGAACTGAACATACAGTATGCTGTGTCCTAATTCCACACTTCCATTTTAAGCAGATTTAAAACTTTATAAGAATAAAAGGTACTCAAAAAGTCTGTGTGCATGCTAAAATTGTTTGATTTTTGAATATGGCGTACAAAGAAAATAGAGTTAGAGCTCAAAACTGCATAAAAAAAACCTAAACAAATCATGGACGGTGGTAGAACTACTTCTAGTTGACCATTCAAGTTCAAACAAGCTCTTGGTTGGCTCATTTTGGGAAGCCTGCAAGCTACTAACCTAATTACGTAAGTCGTGAATGCCACAGTCATGACAGATAACATGACACGTCATTTATATTTTTCTGTGTTTTGACTGAAACCGGCCTTTTTTCACTGCAGACGTGTTGACACGTCACGACAGGAAGAGCACCACTGTAGCTAATTAGATTAATTACTCATTTACTATCATTTCTTTTGGGCTGTTCCTGTTCCAGAGCTCTGGTATGACTTCCTCACTGACACACCTAAATCAAACAACATGATATGTGATATTAATTCTATTAATGTTAATTAATGAGTTACACTTGTTTTTGCCGAGACATACCTGTCCCTCCTGCTCATGAGAGGTTAAAACAGTGTCTAGGTTTTTACATGTTGCAGAAATTCCCAGTAGATTTTGGGTATGAGGAGCGTAGGCGCTAAAAAACAGATCAGATTTACTCAATAGGTCAGCGTGCTTACTGTAAAAAGACTTGAGGAGCTGCAAAACAAAGGGCCGAGACACCTCAGGGAAGTATTACATTTCATTTGAACACTTCGCTTTCTGTTTTGTCAAGTTTAATTGACATGGACATTCACCGTCTGATTGATTATGTCTGCGGTTGTACTGCATATTTCCTGCGAGCACAAAATGTACAAGTATAAAGATTTCTTGTATGCTAAAAACAAAACAGTACACTGTGACATGGGAGATAACATCTGGCCTTAAACTCAGCATCATTATCAGCTGTACTCACATTGAACCACCAGGCGGTTTGAGATCCTGCGTGGCTGCTCCAGGCTGGGATGCCACACCAAACAGTCCAGCTTTTTCCCGTTCATGCTGCGGAGCGGGTGCAGGGAGTAGTAGCTGGACACAGACCCGCCTTCATTGGTGCGGTTCTGGGACTGGCCTGGCAGATCCGTGTCCCAGGAGAGACGGGGAGGCGGGCGACCCACGGCTCGACAGGAGGCTGCCAAACGGAACGACTGGCCCTCCACCAGCAAAACAGGCTCCAGGGAGGAGATGGGTGAAACTAAAAGAAGAGGAGGAGGAGGAACACGTTTAAGATTTCAAATGCTTTGAGGGATTAAATACTTAAAGTCACTCAAAAATGTGTTTTTGTTCTTATCACGTCAGTGTGCAGAATGATGTTTGTGCCAAGATAACATTTGAAGGGTGTTTCCAGGTTCATGTGCTGAAGAGGAAAGTTTCTTCGTGCTCAGCTTTAATCTTTTTTTAAGAGTTTAACACGAGAATGTACAAGTAGGATTGTGTGACATATAAATAGTTTGGAAGCCACAAACACTGAGAATGAACAGCAACGTAAGAGACGTCTTGTGTCCGGCAGTTAAACTTTTGAAATTAATATCTTAATATTAATAGAGTTTGTGTTTTTCAGGGCGAACAAGTATTCCAAGCATTGATTTTTTATCTGCCATGTCTGGAGGGTATTTTTAAGTTTAGACGGGCTTGCACTTTTGCTTACGGTTCAAAATATCTTCCATTAAAAGTAGGTTAACAGTTAGTTTCAGTGACTTTAATACAGAAACATGTGGTGGTTTAGAGAATTTCCATCCTAATATACACAGAACCAGTGAAAAAACGTAGTATAGTGGTGAAAGTTTTGCTTTCCCATTTCTAACATGTCTTTACTGTTGTGTTTTATTCTGTTTCAACTTTGTTCTTTTTATTTACCAGATTTTATTCAACCTTGAAATGTTTTAATCTAATTTAATCTTTAATTTTTCTGTGTGAAGAACTTTGTAGCATTTTCTTTATGATTTGATTTATAAAGACAACAAATCAAAACATACCAGGCCAAAAAAATCAACAAACCTGTTCAATGTTTTGAAGTATAAAATAAAAAACAATTAAATAATTTAGGAGTTTCTTTGGAGGAAGTAATTACAAAAATGAAGGTAATAACAACAAACCGCTAACAACGGTTACTCCCACCATGTAAGAAGGAGTGCTACCACAGCTCCTTCATTCCAGCAGCTGTCAGACTCTTTAACACCAACATGACTTCATGACTTTTTTCTATATATTTATTTATGAGTAATTTTTTTATCCACCTTGTGTATACGAGCTACTGTGACAAGTTAATTTCCCAGTGTGGGATCATAAAAGTCTGCCTTATCTTAAAAGGTCAACAATTTTTAACACACCAATTTGCTTATTTGTTTAATTATAGTACTTTATCTGTGTTGTTTATAACTAGGCTTTTGACAATAACTATTACTACTACTTACTTACTTACTACCAGAAATAATCACCAAAAATAGTCCAACAGAACAATAGTATTGACATTTAAAAGGTCCACTGATGAAATGTTAAGCATAATAACGGAATAAACAGAAAAAAATCTGTTCATAGGTCCAACAGTTTTCACATTCCAGTGTTTTACACCCATTTACAAAGAACTGGAATGTGAAAACTGTTGGACCTATGAATAGATTTTTTTCTGTTTATTCCGTTATTATGCTTAACATTTCATCAGTGGACCTTTTAAATGTCAATACTATTGTACAGTTTTCACATTCCAGTTCTTTGTAAATGGGTGTACCATTTACAAAGAACTGGAATGTGAAAACTGTTGGACCTATGAACAGATTTTTTTCTGTTTATTCCGTTATTATGCTTAACATTTCATCAGTGGACCTTTTAAATGTCAATACTATTGTAATTTCACATTCCAGTTCTTTGTAAATGGGTGTACCATTTACAAAGAACTGGAATGTGAAAACTGTTGGACCTATGAATAGATTTTTTTCTGTTTATTCCGTTTCAGTGCTGTAAAAACAGACTGCAGCTGTTTATTTAGGCCTGCAGTTTCTTGTAGCGTCATGTTGACTAAACTGTTGGTGACATTCCTGCATAAACAAACACGACAGGTAACATCAAGGTCAGCAAACATGATCGAGGTCTAATATATCTTATGATAAGTCGATATCATGACAGGGGATTTATTGCACATATATTGTAATTATTGCACGATAAGTCGATAACATAATTATCATGACAGGTTTTGTGTGCACTATTTATTAAAAACACGATAAAACAGTGTTAGTATTAAAAACGAGGAGTTAAAACACAGCCTGTGCAAGTATGCATTGTTACTGCATTAAGATTTAATTAATACTTCCCAGAGCCTGCTGAAAGCTAATTTGTCTTTCCCTTAATTACCTGAAGTAACTGTAATTCAATCTATTGAAACCAGGATTTCACTAAATGTTTCTGTGTGTTTGCACAGTGACTGTCATTGTATGTCAGGGACAAGTCTGAGCAGCAACGAGCTCTTCAAGACTTTGTTGCTGGGAGATTCAGATAAGAATATTATTATGAAAAAAAAAAGACCTTAAATCACCCTGGAACACGGACAAGACCGTAATCAGGGAAACAAGGTACCAGCAGGATCTGAGCCTGAGGAACTGAGGCTTCCATGATGGATGATGAAGAGCTACACTGATGACTCCAGGCACACATTCATAAATCAACAGGAGTCTCCACGATGTCCACATACAGGATATGAAGGTGAAACACCATCGAATGCATCATAATTGTGAAAGGGGACACCGCGTGAGCAAATGTCACCCGTGATATTTTCACACAAATACATTTCTGTTTAGTTACTCTCCCGTCACCAACTGGTTTGACACGATTCTGATTCACACCCCGCTCATGAACGCCTGCACTGTCGTAAACACTCAGCGGGGTGAGTCTTTCCACCGGTGTTTGGATTATTAACACGGATGAAGACAGAACAGGTAGTTGGCATTAGCAGAAATAGCCATTATGGATTAAGGCACAAAGAAAAGGGCACCAGCTGTTGAAGCTTTATAAACAGAAACTACCCATAAAAACATGACTTCATAGTACCGCCCTCAGGGTTTGACTGACAGGCGAGATCTGGGAAGAGATTTCCTGCAGGGAAATCCTGCACACTCCAAAGAAAATCACAAATGAAGGGACAATTTTATCTTTCAGCGAGAGGTGACAGTGACTCATGACCAAATAAAACCAACCAAATAAAAGACAGATTCCACAGAGTGGAGAGGATTCAGTGTCAGAGCATGTGAGTTTCTGTTGGTTTGTCTGATCTGTTGCGTGTTAGGACAAGCTCGTGACTGAGCTGTCACTGCCGATGACTGGCAGCCAAAATGATAAAGTCATTCAGAACAGATAGCATCACACAGGGTTTGATTTCACACATGATCCATTAAAAAAAACACACAAAAAAACCACAGCATTCCCACAGCTGCTGTTAAGGTTTCACTGAAACATTAGAGACATTTCATCTGGTGCTGAATTGAAAAGAAGAATTTAAGTGTTTGCAGTGTAAACATTCTTGTTTTGAGGCTTTGAATGTGGAAGGAACTGTTTTCTTGAAACTAGTAGTTAGTAACTCATCTTAGTTATTTCCAAGAATTTAGAAAAAAGTAGCTCTGAAAAACAAGACCACTTTTTACTGATGTTTGTTGGTACTTTTTCATACATCTGCTGCAGACCTGTGTTGCTCCTTTTTCAGGGAGTCTCCAGGTAGGAGGTGTAAAGCCCTTTGAGGAACATCTGTGATTTCTATAAATAAAACCTGACTTGACTTGGAAACTTATCACAAACTGAATCAAACTCTGTCGTTGAAACTTGCCTTTTTATTATCTTTTATCATAAAACGCCTTCTGCATTTTGCCTGGGCACAAAATCAACTTTTGACACTTGAGCTACTCTCTAACCGCGGTATCATCAACCAGATATGACACCGATATGCACCGACTAGAAAACTGTTTTCACAGAATATCATGCCGAAAAGCATGCTTGGGGTAATTTAAATATATTTATTAGATAGTATATTTGTGTTTTTATTTATAATTACTAACTTCTCAGTGAAGTTCCAAGTGAAACTGAATTTTCAACAATAAAGTGTATTGTTGGTATCAGCCCCAAAAATCCAGTATCAGTATCAGGGTATATTTTTGCTTTTTACATGAAATGATATGTACAGATATTTGTGCAGGCTGTCTAATTCACAAAATGGCATTATTGTGGTGTTGACCAACCCTGATCTGAACTCAATCAGGTCTTCATCCAGTCTGTGGAGCCACATGTGCTCAAGTTTGTAAGTGCAGTAATTTGATTTCCGTCTTTTAAATATAATGACACATACTGGTATGTGTTGCCTTGTATTTACTGTTTTTTATATTGAATTTTTGTATATATTGTCTGTTTTTATCTTGTGAGATATTGAACCTTTCTACGAGTGTCCTTAATAAAGTTAAGTAACTTTTATTTCATTTATTTATTTGTATTTTTCACTTGGTATGAAGCAGTTGAAGGAGCAAACTGTTGCAAAAATCATGTTAACTTTTTGCTTTTCACCCACTCAAACTTTAAATCTACTGTCTGTTTGTGGCCACGTTGGCAAAGCTGTTAAATTTCCCGTGGTCGGCAGTGCTTTTTCTTGAAGATGATTACGGTTTAAACGTCATTACAGCAGCTCTGATAGGATTAGGAAGGTGTGGGAGAGAAGAAAGAAAAAGCGAGAGGAGGAGGTGGAGGAGGAGGAGGTCTTACTCCAGACGGTGAGCGTGATGTGCCTCTCAAAGTTTCCGTTGGGGAACGTGGAGATGTGGCAGGTGTAGCTGCCTTCGTCCGACTCCTCGGTGCTGGGGATGAGCAGAGCCGAGTTCTCTGTGGGGCGCCCGCTCTCGAACCTCACCCGGCCTGAGTAACGCCCGAACTCTAATATACAAAACAAAGACTTGAGATCAGATAATTCATCCATCATTTGTTACAAAGCTCAAACAGACAAAACATGACACTTTACAATGTGTTCCCAATGACAAATGCTTAGTCAAAAGCATTAACTCCAAGAAAGGAAATAGACATAAACCAGCATTTATCCAGTGACATCACGACCCCACCCTGCAGACAAATAATCCTGGTGGAAAACTACACCGTCTCCTGACATGATCTCATTTCAAATCACAGTGTTGCCACATTTGTAAACATTTATGAGTCTTTTATCACAGAGCTACGTCCGAATGTTAATTTGTACAGTGTTCAAGCTGGTTGTAATAAACTGGGATGACATTTGATGGTTATCAGTCATCGCAGATCAATCGATGATTTATTTACCTAAATGCTGAAATTTCTTGTGAAGACTGTGGTTTATCTTAACAGGAACCAAAACTGGTCTGTCATCATCCACAGAGTGACTGCTAGATGATTTTGTTGTTTGTAGCAGAAATTTTGATTTATCATTGCAGGAAAGCACTGTCAATTACAGTAAGCATCGTGGCGATGCACGGGTTGATTTTAAGAATTTTGCTTCCTTATCGTCTAACATCTCTATCATTAAAGTGTTTATTCTGTTACACTGCTATTTGTGTCTGTAAATTTCACCAAACATTAACATTAGACAATGTGTCATTTGCATATTTAAACATACAATCTGAGAAAACTACAAAATACAGTACAAAAAAAATATCACTTAATCACTTGTCTTAAGGTAAATCTTAAATACACCAATCCTTCCAGGTTGGTTCTATCTATATTCTGAAAGTTTCTACAGAGGACGTTGTCTATATATCACTCACAGCCTGATTTATGTCACATTTAATTCCTAAAAACGTCATAGCCATTTTAAAGGCTATTGACAGTATTTTCTAATTTATGGAGTGATAAAAAGATAAAAGATATCCAAAATTCCCTCTGTAGAAATCTTTGACTTGAACAAGAATTTTGAACCTGGCCAGAAAATGTATGTTAATTAGTACATTTTTAAACTTTCAGAAAACTTGTGATACTAAAAATAATAATTATTTAAGTTTCTCCCTATTCACCTGTAGTGTCATTTTCTACTAAAGTAATGTGACTTTAGTTAAAACGGAAATCTTGTTTTCAGAGTCATCAATGTTGTATTTATTTTAAATAAAATACTGTAATAATATATTTAAAAGAGTACTTTTGCTTAAAGAGGATATTAGTCAAGTAACAGTACTAATTAATTACACAGTGGTCATAAAGTTGATTATTAAGGTTAATATCTAATGTAACAAAACCCTGATAAGGACAGTTCCCAGGCCTCATGTCCAAACAGTACAGTAACTGTAGCTGCTCTCTTGCCTACCCGTGTGGCCGTCTACAAAGTGGGCAGTGATGATCTGCTCTTTGCTGCCGTCTGGAAGCTCCTTGAACCAGGTGACCTGCACCACCTTCTCTTCATCCTCCACCTCATATCGACAGGGCAGCCTGGTCTCACTTTCTGCCAGGGAGCGCTGGGAGGTGACGGGCTGAGGAGGCTCCACAAAGACGCCCTGTGCACACACCACTGAGGAGAGAGGGAAGGAGTGAGAATCTTTATCAAACAAAGATGATTGTAAGAAGTACGTGGAGCGTGCCGTGAAGTGCTTCAACAATTAGTCAATTATTACAGTTCCAGTTCAGTGGATAGTACCATGTTTTTGTTCTACTGTATGTTGGCTTTTAAACTAGTGATCCATTCATTTTAGTGGTGAAACAATATCAATTAAACCAAAAAGGAACCGATTCATCATTAAGTCATTTATTAAGCAACAAGACAAAGAGTCCAAATTCGTGCAAGCAGCTATTTGAGGCTGTAATGAGGGAGTACAGTTCTTTAAGCTGAATGCTAACATGCTCTCGATTGGTGAGCACTGATGTGAAATGTCATAAGTTCTGCACTTTGTACTGTTTTACCAAAGTAAAAGCTGAAAGTGGAGCTAGATGAAAAGTTGGGAGCTCACTAAAGTTATGACGGTTCATCCTGAGGGGAACATGAATGTCTGTACAACATTTCAGGACAGTCTATTCAATACTCGTCCAGCAAAAAATGTCAACCTGCCTTTGACCTCAGCGGAAAAAATCAGAAGGCCACCAAAGTCAGTAGTATTCATCATCTGAACAAATTTCATGTTAATCCCTCCAATAGATGTGTAGATCTTTCAGTCTGGATCAAAGTGCAGATTGACCGACTGACTCAAACATTTGCTTTTCCAGTCTTTAATTTTTCTCAATTTTAACTGTAAAGTGAGACACATTTTCTTAATTCATTTGCTTAATAAACAGTTGATCAATCTATTTTCTACACGCCGTATACTGTTAAAGAACACAGTTATCCGATAATGCATTGGCGGAGAGGTGGTGCATATCCCAGACAGGTTTGTCTATAGACAGACAGTCACATTCACATCTACGGGCAGTCTGATTCACCTAACCCGACTGTCTGTTGACGTGCAGACACAGTGAAGACATGTAAATGCCACAAAGAAAAGGGGTGGGGGGCCGTTCAGGATCTTCATGCTGTGAGGCAACAGTGCTAACAGTCTGAACAAAAGAGCTTTTATCTGTTAATTCTTTCTTCAAGTGGAGAAACATTTCCTTGTTGGTGAACTTAGAAAGAGCTACTGTGATGGAGAGTTTTAGTGTTATACGGCGGTTTAAATATGATAATTTAGGTGCTGTTTTTCCACATTGACTGATATTTTGCGTCATAATGATGATTCTGTTTTATGTTTTTATGTTGTTTTGAGTTTATTAATGATATAATTTGTTTATTTTAAAGGACTATATTAACTATTTCTAGTTTGGATGTGAGATAAAAATAATTTGTTTTGCCCAGATATAAAATAAAACTTCAAATTCTTGACATCCGTTTGTCTCTTTTTGAGAATATTTTCATCAATTCTGGATGTGGGAACTGCCTCAGGTATTTATCTTATCTTACTTTATCTTATCTTTATCAAACACAGTGATAACACTGTGCAGGAATTCACCTTTTTCTTGCAAATGCACAGGAACAAAATTGTGCACAGAAGCACTGGATGGTAATCCATTCACTGGCATGAAAATTAAAGATTGAATAGCAGCTTTATGCAGCTTCCGTACGCCGTAGTAGTCTCATATCAGTGAGCTGTGTACGTCAAAGGATGCCGACTAATGACTAAGTCTGAGTGTACGTTGATCACACCTGGTTAAAAGCCTTTATCTAAATGTGGGACACACTTGAGTGAAGAGGGTGTGAGTGTGTGTGAATGTGAGAGAGAGCAATGCACCAACAACTCAAACAGGAAAAACCAAACATTTGCCCTTTGATTTGTAGGTTGAACGCACGTTTTTTCTTTTCTGTGGTTACTGATTTATGAGTTCAATTAATGATTATGAGACACAAACTCCCGCCGATGATAGCCCACGAAGTTTTTGCAAGGACACATCAACAAAACGGTGACACAGAGAAAGACAGGAAACAGATCTCTTCACACACACATACACACACACACACACACAGAGAAAGTTTAAATTTGGACAACAAAGAAGTACAGTGTGGGTGACCTAAATGGGGAGACAGAGTTATAAAAGGGAGAAAGACAGGGAGGAGTAAGGAGAAATAAAGATGTGAGCTGAGAGTGTGACCAAACTGAAAGAAAGCATTAAACACTTCACGCAAACTCTAGACAAACACAAGCTCACTTGAGCGTCACAAAGGCTGCCATACAAGCTTTTCCTGTTCACTCAAGTTGAGAGTAACTTTATCACACTTGTGGCAGCAGGTTTTTAAAAAAGAAACAATAGTGTAATATGTGCATCTGTTTTGCTTTAATTGGACATCGGGGCAGTGTTCCACTTTAGTCAGAGTTTAATCTCTCCACCGAAGAAGGAAACAAAAGCAGCCGTCTACAGAATTAGTCAGAAAAACAGGAAGGCGCAGGTTGGGCAATAAGTTCTGATTCATGTTTACTAAAAGTAAGAATGTGACTGAGCTACATTCTGTCATGCTTCTTCTTTCTCCACACCTGCAGGGACAAACAAACACACTACAGGGCCAAAAGCCTTACAGATAGATAGATAACTAATTTAGATAGCCTCACAGCCTTATGTGATTGGTGTACATTTTGTTCCAAACCTGAGTATCAAACTGCTGCAATAACTCTTCCGTGAAGGATTTCCATCAGAGATTAGCTCCAATTCAGTCACAGAAGTATTACTGAGGTTGGGCATGTGATGTTGGACGAGAACATCGACTCAAAGCTGCAGATCAGTCAAAATCTTCCACTCCAAAGTGGGAAAACCTTTTTTTTTTTTTATGTGCACAGAAGTTGATACAAGAAATAGCCCTCCTCAAACTGCTACCGCAGAGTTGGACGCACGCTACTGTCTAAAAATAAGGGCCTAGATCATAGATCATGTATGTTTGGTCATTATTCTGCAGAAAAACTAAAGAAATACACAACCATACATGGGTGGTATCAAGATCGAGGGTGACCACATACTTTTGGGCATGAAGTGTAACTACAGACAACAATAGCATCCAGGGTTACTTCCACCGGAACAAGGAGGCCTAGACGAGACCATAAAAACAGCACCAGACTAGTGTAGTAGACAAGGGTGTGCGTGTATGTTAGGCCAAAGAGTGTGTACTGCAATGTTTCATCATTTATGTAGCCAAAAAAGGAAGAACGCACCATTACACATAAAAAATGACACAGAATACGCACAAGATCTGCAGTGTCCTCACACTTTTGGCCATGCAGTGTAACTACAGACAGCAATATTCAGACGGTAAACACAGAGCAGAGACAGATTTAGACTAAACATAAGCACAGACGCCACACACACCACATTTGATCAAAACATGATCTGAACTTACAGGCCACATTCATCCAAATGGGACTTTTATAGAAATATCATCCACATATTGAAGGATTGTGTCATTAAAAAGTACCAAAAAGTCATCATAGCATCCCTGCAGGTGCTTATAGGAGTACTATAGTGTGCGTATGACTGAATAAGAATGGATATGAAATGTAAGAGCACCATAAGGTTGCTATTTTTTCCACTTTATTTCCTCTTTTCGCGTCTGTGAAAGTTCAGTTTGCTTCTGTAGGCTATTTAAAGCTGCTTACTTGCTAGAAGCTCAATTCTTTCCATGATTGCAAGAGATATTATAGACGTATTAGTGACTCTATAAAAAAAAGTGGAAAATACAGTAAACTCTGTTAAATCAGGATTTAGAATCAGACATACTGCCACTAATTTTTTGTCACTTTTAATTAAAGTGCAAGAAGCTAATTTAAATATTTGTCAGACTTTCAGTGGCCTGTTTTATCCTGATGACTGTGCTTGTCATGTAAATGAGTGCAACTCAAAACTCACCAACTAGTAAAAGCAGCGCCAGACACATTGCCCTTTGCCCAGTCCACTCCATCTTTAGTCCAGAAAATAAAAGCAGGTCTGAATCAACTTCCTTCTTCTTCTTCTTCTTCTCCTTCTTCTTCTTGTTGTTAAAACTGCAGATATTAAACTTTCAGTATCGATATCTGTTTTCAGTTCACACAGAAAGCAGAGTCCAAAAAAAAAACACACACCTGTAGACAGATGCACCAGGTGTTTCCTCACATATGATGCGTCAAAACATAAAAATCCTCCACTGTTCTCCACAACTCACACAAGGTGAATATTGTTTAATTGTAAACTCATTTAACTTCATTTCGCGTGCAACAAAAAGTCACGTGCGGCACCTGGAAAAACAGCTCAGCAGATTAAAGGCAAACACATGCACGGAGACACTGTGAAGTATATTTGAGTTGACAGAAAAGAAAAATAAAGCGACTATTGACCCAACAGAGACTCGTTCCGTTTGTCACGCACACGCAGAGGAAGCTACAACACAGGTTTGGAGCCTGTACACCTGTCTGGCGAGGCTCCGCCTATTGTGCCAGATAGACACGCCCACTCGGTGCGTTCGCGTGGTGTTGGGAAAAGTCGGTTGGAAAATGATAATAAAAAAAATAGATACACACAGAAAAGATATCCTCCTAGTTAACATCCATCCAATTTCCATTACTTATCCTTACCAGTGGAGCAGGAGGCTGGAGCCAATCCCAGCTGGCATTGGACGAGTGGCGGGGTACGCCTTGGACACCAGTTCCTTCTAGTAAACAAGCTGGTTTTAATGAGATTTATTTAATAAACCAATGTAATCAGACAACCTCATAGCACTTTTTTACACAACAAAGAGAAAAACTGAACAAAATAGAGAAACTAATGTGAAATAAAACCAAAAATTTAAATAAAAATTCATTAAAATGGTTTCATGATGCACTTTGAGACAACTAAGTCCAAGTGAGGCTTTACCAGAAGCAAACAAGCTTATAAGTAACACAAATGTGAATTTCCCCACCACTGTATGAATATTAAAAGGGTATTTTCCTGTTTATTTAGGACTATATCTTAACACTGCTTTCTGATTTTGTTATGCAGCTTTGAGTTCCTTCATTACATGCTGGAAATATCAGAATTGCAAAATGAGAGCACATGAATGCCCCAAAAATAGTGTAATTAACAGGAAGAGATTGTATGTGGGGAAAAACGTAGATGTCCATTTTGGTTCTATAGTTTAAAAAAAAATGATAATGGCACGGATACTTTGTGGCCTTTTATACCAAAGTATGTTGCGGTTATCAGATCAGAAAAACGAATATAAAACTGTCTCCCCAACATCCTTTCGTCTTAAAAGTTGTGTGTTGATGTGGTTTTTCTGTTGCTACACACCACACGTGATACTAACAATTCTCACGCTTGAATTTCCCAGGAAGACTTGAATGCAGCACAATCTCGTGTGAAATTCAAAATGTATTCAGTTCTTCCAAAACAGCCAGATTGTTGTTGTTCATGCTGCTTTTCTTTTGATGCTGATAAGAGACCACACAGTGACAGGTGGCTTTATTCATATAGATCTATAGGTAGGAGTATCAACTTGATGCTTTATATCTGTGTTAAATGAAAGGTGCATTGAGAGTATTCATGCTGAAAAAAACACTCAAGGCAAAACAGTTTGTTCAAAGAGTGATTTTTATTGTCTTGTTGCAAGAAAGAAAAATACTTATGTTACAACATGAATAAATGATAATTAAAATATGATCAGTAGCTGAGGAAACATGTATGTTAGGCTAATAAATACTCATTTTACCACAACCTCCAAATACAGCTACGGCCCCATTATGTCAACCTCGTTTGGCTTTCCATGTTAAGGTGTTGCAACACACATCTGGATGAGTGAGTAAGCTTGTCGTGTCGTTGTGAAGAGCCTCGGGGAAAACAGCACAGAGCACACACGTTGTTATGAAATCTGATTTGAATTTTTCCAGTTATGTTTCTATGTAAATAAGTGAGACATGCAGGTAGAAGGAAACAGGTTTTCACAGTGAAAGAAAAGAGATGTTTACTGTCTGGGTGCTCAACATGAAAACTCTGAACTTAATTCTGGTCAACTGTAATGTTTATTTATACAGAAACTAATTTTGGTGAAAGATTTCTTCAGAAACAACAAAATTAACAGGTAATAATACAATGCTACTGTTTCCAGCCATATACATAATCATAGAAATATATATTATATTAATTAAAAATAGAAGATGAGATGTTTATATTCAGACACAGCTGAGTGATTAATTGCAGTAATCAAATGTTTCTACAGACATTAAACTGGTGTGTGGTTCAAACACTGATATGATAACCAGCTCGATGCTTCAAAGTTTCAAACAAAATTAACCTGAGATTTGTTACAATATGTGAAAAATATATCAATTTGTTTCTTATGCTCACGAACAGCTTAAAACCTCGTTTTGGGCTCATCAAATCAAGTTTATAAGTCGAGTCTAGTCAAGCAATAATGGATATTTTGCATAATTTTCTCATTTTGTACGCCAAAAGATGAATCAAAAATAATCACCCCTTGCACCCCTAATTGATTTTAACGATTTCATGTTCACATAGAGAAGTACAAGTCCTTTGTTATTCAAAAAAGGGAACACATTAACCGAAGCTAAAGATAAATTCTAACTTGTTTTCACAGGCACAACCAGCTGCGAAACATTAAGTCTCACGCAGTAAAATCCATCCCGACATCGCCTTTATTAATAAATTGTTAAATTAATTTAAACATTTCATGCATGCATGACATAAAGTTTAGGAATAAAGGTAGTAGTATGTTTTTTGTTTTTTTTTACAAAAATAAAAAAAAGGGAGAACAATAATGTATAGAAACTTTATGCACAAACACCTGGCACAGGTTAAAGGTCCAGTGTGTGGGACTTAGTGGTGAGGCTGCAGAACCAACTGAAAACCTCTCTGGTTTTAGGGGTGTAGGAGAAACTACGGTGGCTGTGCAACAAAAGCACAAAAACATTCAACATGGTGGACTCTGTAAGAGAGAAACTGGTCTGTCCGTAGATATAAATGCTCAGTCTACAAAGACTTGTTATTTCCAGGTGATTAAACATGCTGGTGAATATTATATTCCATTTCTGCCAATAGGTCCTCCTAAATGTTACACACTGGACCTTTAACAAAACTTTATATACAGTATAAAGCTTCACAAGATCCGACGCTGTCTTTCTCTGCACCAAATCTTCCTCATTCGTCACACGATAGGCTTTTTCTCAATTTTGATGGTCTCGTACGTGTCAGTACTGTGCGAAGTCAGACCCTGCAGGACACACACATGAAGATAATGAGAACTAAAAAAAAAATACCTTATGTCACAAGTTTAAATACGTTTCTTCAAAACAGTGTGGTGAGCATTTCCTGCACTGACACAGAGAAGTGTGATTTTTTTTTTCTTTCTTTTCTGACAGCCAGATAGGTGATTTTAAAAAAAACAAAAAGAAAGTAGTTTACCGTCCGCCGGGCGGTAAGCTGTCACTTTTCCACCAAGTGCCTTTTTAAATGTCTTTTTAAGCATTACAATGATATGTCTCACCGCATAGATGCCTCCCTCTGCAGGCTTCTGTGGGACGGAAACAGTTCAAAGAGGATTACCAACAGTGCTTCAGTTCAGTAACAATCATTTCTTAATAAACACAACATATCTAGTTCATCATCATCACAGTCTGTGTCTTTAAATCCACACAGGTGTGAATATTTTATTCAATCTAAGCTTTAAGTATCGATTCCAGTTATTCTGCGTGGTGCATCGTAATACAACATTCAGCAGGAAGTGGGATCTGACACATTCTTTTGTGTGAAGAAATACGGGTGGAAACTGTGACTGCCTACAGTCAGTGTATAAATAATGTAGGTTGGTGGTCACATCAAGCTTACAGGAAATGATAGACTGACGTTGGCTTTAAAGCAGAACTGCAGCTGACACCACAAAACAAGCTTTAAAAAAAACCCTCTTCCCTGGCACAATGATAAAGATATATAACTTTAATTTTTACCTCAGGCTGATTGGCTGGCGTTTTGCTGGTTGGACCCATCTGTGAAAAAGGAATCAGAGAGTTGACTGAGTGATTCACATGATAGTTATCATGAGGCGTCAAGGCGGACTCCAATTTGTGAGATTTAACTGGTCAAAGTAGTGAAATATTCAAGACGAGGTGAAGAGTTTGCTTTTAAAACTGACAAACTGCTGAAAAAAGTCACGCTGCTACGACAAACATGAAGGTAAAACTTATTAATCTAGACAAATATCGCGGGAATCGGGTGTCATTTACGACAAAATGGTGTAAATCTTCTGAACCACACTCGTACTTTCGTCTGCATTTTTAATCCTGACAAACGCTCAAGAACAGTTCTGCATTTTCATCATGGTGGTGTGTGTGTGTTTTTCCTGTTTGTCTTACCCTCAGCCTGCAGTATAAGATGGTAAGAATGATGCCGTAAAGGATGAGAATCCCATCAAGGATGTAGCATATTCCCATGTTTCCAAAGGCCTCTGTACACAGAAAACACATCATCGTCAACATACATCCTCATCGCCAACTCCACGAAGAAATGTTAAGATGTTCTGATGCTGTTTCCAAACACCACCGAGAATAACAACAAAGACTTTTTAGTATTTTAAGTCTTAAAAAGTCTTAAAAGAACAGAAAAAAATACTAATCCTCACCGGCGCAGGTGGGATTGATGATCAGAAAGGCAGCGATGTGCAACGCTCGCAACATCTTACCGAGCGGGCTGTAGATAGGCTGAAAGAAAGGTCTGTTTTGTCGTTCCCTTGTCGTCTGTAAGTGTGATCTCTCAAAAGACCATCTGAAGTGAGCTCTGTGAGCAGAAGCGATGAGGAAGTCCGGTGCTCGCTGTCCGTTTTTTGAAGCTGTGAAACCACAAGCCTACCACAAGACCATCCTTCTTCCCCTTCACAGAGGTTCCTCTAAAACTCTTGTGAAAACAGTCCTCTGCTGTTCGCTGAAAACTGCTCAGATCCAGTGTTTCAACACCATTAATGGAACCCAAAAAAAAGCAGAACTACATGTAACTACATGACAAAACCAGATACAACCAACTAGATCTATACATACTGTTGATAAAAGATGAATCATGTATCAAAGATAGCTCTAGCTCCATATAACTTCCCACGCTCAAAGACAAAGTGACAAAGAGAGGACATATAAGGAATAAATGGTTTAATAATGGGGAAATGCCTAACACACTATACAAGCTACAGTTACCAAAAAAAAAAAAAAAAAAAAAAAGGAAGGAGATACAAGACAAATCTACAAATATTTTTTACAAGCCACTTGTTTTTCAAAAGTAAAAACATTCGAAAAAATTGCATCGTCATAACTTAGGCACCTTCAAAATGATAGAAAACAAGTTATTATAAAAAAGTTTTGGAGTCCGAAATAACTCTAGCATGCACTTTTTAAAAAAAACATCTGCATTTTGATCACTCGGATGAAATGTCGTACATGTCTGACCTGCTGTTTGGATATATTTAAGAAATGTAAAGGGCTTTTTTTTTTTTAAACCGTGTTTTCACTGGAAAGAAAAAGCAAACAGTTGGTCGTGTTGTGGCTCAACATACTGTAGGTAGATACAACAGAGGGGCTCAAGTCTCAACATCAGGCAAGTTTCAGCATTTAACAGTTGTTGTTTTTTAGGACCTGGAGAAGAAGGAGTCAGTGTGAGGACAGATGTGCCCCCCCCCCCCCAACATTGGCTGATCCTCCACATCTGGTAAGGCTGACGGATGGAGGCAGCATGTTTCACGGTGCTCGTTTCAGCTCGTGGCACAAGGCGAGGCGGTGATACGCTGCTACTGCTGCAGAGGAGCTGCAGAGAGAGCGAGGTACAATCGCACGTCTGGTTTGGGATTCTTGTGGAAATGCATAAAAACACACAGAAGTCAGCTCATAGTTTAACTACAGCTGCCTGTTCATGACTGAATGTATACATTGTTTAAAAGCCTGGAAAAGACCACGACCCCGTTCACACCTGGTATTAGTAAGTGTCTCAATTCTGCATCATGCATGGGTAAAAACATGTGAATTGGGTAGGTGAAACTCAAATGTGTTAAAGGTCAAGCGGAAAAAAAACAAAGCCTCACCATAAGGGCTAAATTACTCATTTCAAAAGCTTTCAACAACATCTCATGGCACACAGGTGCTATCTCGCCGATATTCACATCTTAGACTTATTTCACAACCATTGATGATTTTGTTTTCAGATGTTCAAGTAAATATCTTAATATCAGACCTTGGATTTCTCTGTTGGTGAAGTGTGTAAACGGCAAACACAACAATGGAAATAAGTCCACAGCTTTATCGTTCTGTCCCTGACAAACCGGGTATGTTGTATCATTAGAAAATATATTAGGATGACTCAATAAAGCAAAATAAATGTCTCAGCAGATTGAGTTCAGTTGTCACGGAGATAGATTATAAGTCATATATGAGGAGGAGAGTGTAACTTTCAGTTAAAGATGGCGCCTCCTCCTCCTCCTTCAGTGAAACCAGGTCAATTAAACTAAACCACTGTGATGAAAACTGGACATCTCCATCCACAAGAGCGAGGCCTCGAGATGTGTGTGAAAGATTCAGAAACAAGCCACCTTGGAAATGCTTTAGAAACTCTTTGCAACCTAACGATTAGGCTTGAAGCTCGACTTATTTTTCCATTGTTGTTGATTTTTGATTTCAGCTTCAGATGGCAGGAAGTGGTGGCCTTGGGTGGCCTTTCAGCCTGCTTGCTTTCTTTTCAACGTGACAAAACTGTACAGACCGCACACACACTTGCCTGACAATTACGATCAAGACCATTTCCAGATAGTCGAAAGCAGTTCAGCGGTAGATCGAGTAGTTCTGATTAGCATTATTTTTCCTGTTCTCAATAAATCCCATGAAAAGACAAAAATAAAATTAAAATGATGAAGAACAGTGAGTCACATTTTGCTTCATTACAAAAAAACACATGCACGCTATATTTCATTTTAATTTTATCTGCTTTACACCTACTGATCTAAAAACACTCGCTACTACGCAATATTCTGCGGCTTAAAATAGAACACAGTGATGGCATTAGTAGTTCCTGGTATAGTCGCGTTAGCTCAAAACTACAGTGTCCGGCTGTTTGGCTTTTCAAGGGAAATCCATGTTTGTGTTTGTAATTTCAGTATTCAGTAAATGAAAGCAACAAGAGACAGGCAAACACATTGTTGGTTTTCTCATCTTTTCATGGGATTTGTTGACAAAAAGTACAACAGTCTTATGCTTT
Source organism: Argyrosomus regius (assembly GCA_946959425.1). Lineage (NCBI taxonomy): Eukaryota > Metazoa > Chordata > Actinopteri > Sciaenidae > Argyrosomus > Argyrosomus regius. The sequence continues at coordinate 22,467,661 of OX336892.1, read as the reverse complement.
AACATCCTCGTCCAGATGTAAACTGTGTTAATGTTAATAACAGGTGTAAACGGGGTCTTTTTTTGTAGTCTAAAACTGTAAAATTAATAATTAAAAAATGCCAGTGTAGAATTAAAAACAAAATCTGCATATTTAGACAATCATGAATATACAGAGTCTGGAATAGCAACAACAGGAATGTACTTCCATTTTTCCAACAAAAAAAACATGTTGGCCTTCAGGCCCGCAGAAAAGCAACGTGTTAATTTCAATGCACATAATGCTACATTCTGTAAGTAAAAAAAAAAAAAAGAATAAAGTCACACCCTTTAATATATATAAAAAAAATAAAATCAGTCCTTGACATCTCAAACAAAACAAAAATACACCGACAGAAGAGGCAGTGGTACACCAGCGTTGCAGTCAGAGCTCCAGTTAGTGTGAAAGAGGAAGTGACAAATGTGATGTAATCCCCCCCTACCCCCCTATTCCCATCATCCCCTGGTGTTCATGTGTTGAGTCAGCACAGTAAAGTAGTCCAGTGGTTACAGCAAAAGAAGAGGCAAAAAGAGAAAAAGTCCCCCTTTTTTTTTTTTTTTTTTTACAGTGTTGTAAAGACAACACAGAAGAAGAAGAAGAAGAAGAAGAAGTCAAGGCATCTGTTAAACTCCAGGTTTGGACAATCGTTGAGCTGATCACAGTTTGATGTCAGATCATAAAACAGGAGAGAGGATTCAGACCCCTTCTCTCCTCGAATGGTTTCTTTGTCACAGACAGAAGCGGAGGGAGGGGAATGATTGAATGGGATTGGACCACATGGCCTCCGCATGTCCCGACAACAGGAGTGATCCAGCAGGAGCGAGCATGAAGAAGAAGAAGAGGAGGAGGAGGACAAATTAAAAGAAGTTGTGAAGAGTCTTCACACCGAGGTCTCCGACTGCAGCCTCATGACGAACTTGTGGCTCTTTGGGTCGATGAATTCCTCCCCGAGTCGCAAGAAGGGGAGCGGCGTCACCGTGACCACCAAGGAGAAGTCCAGGCGTCGCAGTGAGAATACCAGACCCTGACGCAGGGCTGTGGTCACCGGCTCCTCGCTCACTAGAGTCCACTGGCGTCCCCTGCCGCTCTGCTGCTGGTACTGCATGGTGGGGCCTGGGGTGAGGTAACGCTCCAGGAAAGCCTGACAGGGAGGATGGGGGAAGTTAATTACCATGGAAACACTGGAAAACTTGTTTTAATATTAAAATATGACTGTTGCTGCTTAAACTAGATCAATGCATGTAAATTTTATTCAACAAAAATGTGTCAACAGCTCCGCTCTCTGCTCCCGGGACTCGTTTTTACTGACTTTTCATGTTGCTCCCTCTGCCTGGAGCTTTCTGCAGCTCGACCTGAAATAACAAAACCTGCTCTATTTTTGTGATTTCAGACTATTCCTGCAGAAACTGTGTGCTTTCTTTGGGATATATTTTAGAAACTGCATGTTAGAATCACCATTTTTGACAGTTCTTGTGTTGTTTTAAAGATGCCATTTAAGCTGTTTTTACATGATTGTAATAGACATATTATTTATGATTTTATAGCAGCATTTCTGTTTAATTTTGTGACATCCATCTTATGTTGTTTGTCTACAAAACACTGTTATTGCTGCCTGTCTTGGACTCTTGTAAAAGAGATGTTTAATCCTGTTTAAATAATATAGTAGAAAGAAATATTTTGTAATCATAAAATGCATCTTGTGCATCAATTCCTCACTGCAGGATCGTCGTGTTTACACCAGTGTGAACACAATTTAACTGAGTATCTGTAGATCTGCATGTAAATTATTTTAACTACAAATACTTTTGATCGATTGCATAGACTAAAAGTGCACATTGAAATGTTTATGTACCGTGTTGTTAGAGCTGTAATCAGGATTTTTGAAATGCTGAAGCCATGAATACAAACGCAACCTCAACCTCTTAAGAAAACTTGAATTAGCCATTGATTTTTTTGTTTGTTTGTTTTTTTTCACATTTATTTATTTATTAAACTGTGCAATAGTTAGCTGTTAACTTAAGTCATATCAAGTCATACCCATAAAAGTTCAGGACAGAAAAAAAAGTCAGATTTAAAAGATATTGAATCTAAAAAAAAAAGTCTTAAAACACTCAGCATGTTTCATTTGTTTGGAATTAATGTAAACAAACATTTAACATGTTCAAACCTCACAAGCAGCTATTACTACTTGTCTGAATAAGAGGTGAGTAAGTTCAGGCGATCACAATTGTCTTACTTTTGGCGTCATGTTGTGTGTGATGCAGAACTGCAGGTGTGTGAGGATGCTCTCCATGCTGTGGAAGGCCTGCTGCCGGGTCGTTCTCAGGTATTTCTGCATGGCTCGGGCCATCGGGGCGAAGATGGCTTGAGCCGCCTCCCGAGGATCCATCACTTCCCTCGGGTGTTTGGGGGACGAGGCGACCTCGTCTTCGTGGAGACGCTTGATGTGTGTGAAGGCCTCTTCCACCGCCACAACCAACCTAGAGGGACGAGAGAAAGAAGCATTATAGATGTTGTCAAATTGAAGATTCTGTATCGTGAGTTTGGAAGCAAAGGCATGAACAATAACACATATTGAAAGGATCGTAAACTTAGTTAATCTGAAACAGCATTTAACAGATCGAGATCCTCAGAAAACTGACAGGCAGGTTAATTGCAGCTAGTTGAGAGCCAGTGTCCTTTAACACACGTGACTGACTCGAGGCAGGTTCAGTACAAAAAATATGAACAATTACACCTCTGGGACTTTAAGGAAGTTAACCTGCTGTCCCCTCCCAAGCATTACAACCTCATCAACATGCTTGACATCCAAGACACTTCACTGATTTTGCATTACTCTGACGAGTGAGTACAGCTCACTCTCTGGAGCTCAGACAGCCCAAATATCTATGCTCAATACTGATGCTGTGTCTCAGTTTGCATCCTTCCATACTTACACTTGCCATTTTGAATACATGATGGGTTCACACTGTCTGTTATGGCAAAATTCAGTGTACTGTGAGTACTCAGATGGTGCATAACGGTCAGACAGAGTGTGGAACGCTGGACATTTTGGCTGCATAGCAGAAATGAAGGCATGACCAACATTTAAAATTGTGGCAGAGGAATCTGCTGGAGCTGAAGCAGTTGTCTGTCAATATTAAATCTGTAACTTCAACAAATAATATAAAAACATTTTTAAGATGATCCCACAACTTTTTTTTTAATTTAAGAACCAAAAGGTCCAACAAGCGTACCGAGTCATTCGTTTCACATTTAAAGAATCAACTTGTTCTCTGGTGAGCAAATTAACAGTGACCCTCTTTTTAAGTTACCGTAAACGTATCTCTGTATCTGTAATTTTTGTGACTTATCAGCCATCACATGAGCACATACCTGTATATTTGTGCTATGCTAATATTGTCTGATAAAATCAGCTCAGCTGATGAATCAGTCGGCTTCTTTTATCTGCCACGACTTCTGACTTATCGAGTAACTGTTCACGCTCTCCCTTGCCCACTCTCTGTATCTTATGTTTGCTGTCCACTCATAGTTTCCACTGGAAAAAATCTTGACTTATTTTTAAAGCAAGAGGAGAAATTTAGAGAATGGAAAATCCAGAAACAAAAACAAACTATATCTTGTAATATGTCTTCCCGTCATCCAGTGTGCTCACTGTTCTGGCGACATGTGAGCCTAAACTGACCCATCGGTCATGTGTTTCCATCTGTTCGTGCACAGACAAAGACTACGTCTCTCTCTCTCTCTCTCTGTGCATTGTCTTTGTCTGACTCATGCAATCTCCACCAATCACACGTCATAATGAATCCCCTGCTGTCAGATCACACCAGGTATCTGGAACAAAGAAGTATCTATCTGACCTGGCCTTGCGTTTGCGGATCCTGCGGTCCATCTCAGCCTCCTCGTAGTAGAACTCATTGTGGGAGTTGTCTCTCCTCCGAGCGGCGGCTGCTATCATGGCCCGGGACTGGCCTGTGGAGTTATTGGTGGTGTTTTCTACAAGACAACACATGCAGAAGGGAGGAATTAGCTGATTGCATTTCAGGTATTTAGCTGATGCGTGTCTTCAAGTAAGAGCAGGAATAAAATAACATTCATATTTTAACTCTGACAGTGAGGTAGTTACTTTTGCCTCATGCAGATCTGAGTGAAGAAGATCGTTCAGCTGCTTTAAATCCTAAACCTCAGTCATTGAATGCATCATCTAGGTCAGACCAACAAATGACAATATATGTTATGGAGCCGTGATGAGGCTGTATTTACCGTCCAGGGAGTAAACCTTGAAGCCGGTCATCTTCTTGGACAGGATGGACTTGGGCAGGTTGAGCAGGGCAGGGTTGAAGACGGAGAAGTCGCTGTAATAACGGTCCAACACCCAGACAGCCGCCCGCTGGATACTAAAACACAAGTGTGTCAATCATCAATGCCACAGTAAGTACAGGTCCAACACCAGCTGCTGTGCAGGAACAAAAATATCTCTGCAGAAAGCTTTGATCATCTCACTAACCTGAGGTGGCCCACGTTGTAGAACTTGCTGGCTCCGTCCGTGCTCCGGACCACCTTAAGGCAAAAGGCCGGCTGCAGATGTCGGACCTCTAGCAGCACCAGAGCCAAGTACTGTATAAAGAGCAGGGCATCCACCAGCGAGGCAGCGTACTCCACGATCCCCCTGTAGTCCCTCTCCCTGGGCTCCAGCACCCTCACGCCGTAGAACAACCAGTACGACGCCACGAACAGGAACACCAGCACCATCAGCAGGCAGCGGAAGACAAAGAAGCGTGGCAGTGTGGCGCGAGGAGGCCGGAGAAACAGCGCCCAGGAGGAGATGAGCAGGACCAGGAGCTTGAAGGCCAGAGAGACGTAGAGGCCTTCACAGGGCGTGCCGCAGGGCTCGAGGGCGTCACGCCACAAGACTTGCGGGAGGATGAGGAAAGCTAAAGGCGTGACAAGGGCGAAGAAGCTCAGGCAGCCTCCCAGAGCCGGGCCAACGAAGCGTTTGCACTCCAGAGGAGTCGACTCCTCTAAATCTTTGGTGAGGCGGGTCAGGTCCTCGTTAGAGATACTGTGTTCTGAGGTGCCGGTGACGACCGTGGTGGTCTCGCCCCAGTTATCATCCTGTCAGACAAGGAGGAAGACAGTTAGTTTAAAGAAAACCTACAGGATAGCACCAAATGAAGACATGAAAATGAAGAAATACAAGCTTATCTGAGCTTTTCTGCAGATTTTTACTAGATAACCATTAAAATTAAGCACTTTGTGAGAATCTATTCTGCATAAACTCCAAATGTTTATATGAAAGTCATGTTTAGGAGAGCCTGAGCAAACAATCCTTCCTTTCTGAAAAGAAATTCTGTCCCTAAACTCAGTCACAAGTCCAGAAAAGTTCAAATATTTTATGAAGTTACCTCTCCATCCGTCTGTATCCGTGCACAAATGCCTCTTTACTATATAAAGAAAGGCGCCTCTTCACTTCATCCAAGAACAAACAAACAGCCTCTTTAATGAACACACGCCCTTTAACTTAATATAATACCTCTTCAATAGACTCAATTATTACAAATGTCAACACTGGCTTTCCCTAGCTGGCTGACAAGACAGACTGGGATTGAATTGAAGTGACTGACAGCTCAAACACACTTCAGGAGAACAATATTCTTTAAAGGGATCAAAATGCGACAGCACAAAGGAAATGTTTGGCCGGTCAACATACGTCCATCTACTGCATTTTAATAAGAACAAACACAGCGGTAAGGTCACAGTCTGAGGAGTGTGAAGCCTGAGGAAGTCACTCCTATTTCAGTGTGTTTATCCTGAGTTAAACATTTATCTATGCAATGAGGAACATGACGCTACAGTTTGACCAAAACCTGTAATCCCTGGTAGGAAATTATAGTTTCTAGATGCTAAAAGAGCTGAAGTACAAATAAATGAACATACCAGAGGTCTCAGTGGAGGTCAGTAATAAGTTGTGTGGCTGTAAAATGGACAAACTTTGCGTAGAAATCGGTGTTACTGACCCTTTCATCTCCGCGTGTCGACTCTGCGTCCAGCAGCGGCTCTCCTGGTGTCTGGATAGTTACTGATTTGTCTCCACGACTGCTGCTGTCTCGGCTCTTAGAGCGGTGACGATCCCTCCGATCCCTGGAAGACACAGCACATGGTTAGTGGATGTGTAGCAGCACTTGGTTTGTTTTACTCTCCCCGTGAGGGATGTTCAGGGTGTTTTATAGTATAGCTACTAAACATACAGTACAGGTTGTTTTTCCTCAGATCGTTCGCACTGATTTGAACAAACATTCTTGGTTAATGCTTCTTCAGTTGTAGCCCAAATTTTGCAGCTGTCCTGTGAAACTACATCTATAAACTGTCAACTAATACAGCTTTGCAGCAAAGCATTTTTTAAAGAGCTCTTTCTGTGATACAAAGTGATTCATTACATCTCTGGATTGTTTCACTTCAGAGGAGAACAGATGGAGAGCATCATTTCAGGTAAGTCTTGTCCTTGAAGTAAGAGGCGTACGATTGTTAGCAGTTGTTCAAGGAACTACCTTGCATTTAGAAATCTCTACATGATCATTAGGCGTTGAGATGTCTGATCGTCTGGCTACCTTCAACATTTTGAGAGGATTTGTTGAAGGACTGCTGCAATTTGTGAAAACTGTGTCCGATCTACCTGTGCTTGCGGGAGCTTCTGGAGTGTGATGACTTGTATGAGTAGCCCGAGTACTGCGACTCGTTGTCCATGTCTCGGGTCGGCGGTGAGCGGGCTTTACGAGCCCCGCCTCCTCCTCCACCCCCCGTGCCGCGCTGCTCGCCGACTCCTCCCAGCTGGCTCTTGCGCTCGGAGATGGACTTGGTGGAGAGAGCGAGGGGCAGCTTGAGTAGGTCAACCTTACTCCTGAGGGAATCTATCTTGGAGGCCGATGGGGAGGGAGCAGGAGAAGGGAGGGGGGAGAATGAGGGGAGGGGAGGCTAAAGAGAGAGAGAGGAGGAGAAGAGGGGTGGGAGAGAGGACGGTGGGTAGGAGAGTCGCAGCAGGGGAGAGCTGAGGTGGATGATCTGAAAGAGACGAGCAAAGAGAGAGTGATGGTTAAAACTTCGCCATGACTCACATACACAGCTGTTCACATTTTTATCTGGTTTAAATTATGGTGCACCAAACCGATTCATTCTGGATGATTCTGAACGTACTCATCACTCATAATTTATACATGTTAAGTGAACGGACACAACTAAAAATACAGACCGGGGTTCAGTTCAGTTCAGTTCAAGCCATTCCTATGAACTTCCTTCCTCGTGTTGCAGCTATCACGGCAGACCATCTCTATGAATGCACTTCAAAATGTCCCCTGGGTCTACTCCGAACTTCCTTTTTATATCATGCATCTTATGATCTACACGATAAACATCATTTGGAAACACTGACTTCACATCAGAGATCCAAACAGCTAAAATAAAGTTGATGTTATCATTTAAAACTTGACTTTGCAAATTTGAGGAGAAGAAACGACACAATCCTCCTCTTACAGACAGAAAGTTAACTTAGTGACTAATGTTACCGAACTTAAGATAGATTTTTTTATGAGTCAGTTCACTGATTTTATGGCTCTTTTCAACTTCTGTTACACCATGTTTTAACATTTACTGTATCATTATCCTGTAATTATCACTTTTGCTGCGACCGCAGTATCCAATGTTCAGCAAAAGTCACTTTTAATATGGAAGGATGTTTCTTTCATGTCATTTAGCCCCGCAGAGCTCACAAGTAAGGAAAAGACTAACTCAAGAGAGTTCCTGGTTAAACATTAAATTAAAAATATTACAAAAAATAATATAAATGTAAAAAATAAGTAGTGTAGCTTTAATGGTTAATGCAGCTTCTTAAAATACAACTTTATCTCACAACTTCAGTCAACCTTTTAAAATCTTTTTATGATTATTTATTTATTTTCTGATTATCATTACTATCATTTCATTTTCTTAGTCAATAAACTAAAACCTAAAATAAATAATAGTGCCAAATGCTCATTTTAAGCTTCATTGTAGCATCTCTGAACATGTAACCAGAGTATGTTTGGACTAATTACACGATTTAAATGTGAGGAAATAATGAAAATTCTAACTGTCAAATTTACAAATTATACAAAGGACCTAATCAATACTAGTTTGTCAATATATTGGGCTGATGCTGGACTTTTATTACACTGTCAAGTCATGTCAGGTCATCCAGTATCGATCTGTTGAAAGGTTGAACATCTTTGCACAGATTATATCTTCATTTGATTGTTTGGTGGTGGTGTTTTTTTTTTAATCTATAGGCTTAAATGTATGCCACAATTTCCCCCCCACAACTTAAACATCTTTAGTTTGAGCTTACGTTGGTTAAAACGAAGGATTATTTTAGTTATTGTCTTATTTGTTGATTATTTTCTCGATTCGATTCATAGTTTTTGTAAGAATGCCCATCGCGACTTCCAAGAGCATGAGGTGATGTCTTAATATTGCTCGTTTTGTCCAGCTAACAGCCCAAAATCCAAATATATTCATGTTACAGTTATATAAAACAAAGAAAAGCAGCAGATCCTGACACTGGAGCAGCACAAGCAAGCAAATGTTTGGCATTTTTTTTCTTCAAAATTTAAAATAATCAGTAAATTGTATCAGATCTGGTTTACATGGAAAGTTTTGATGCACCATAACAACATAAATGTTTCCCAAAAAAAACAAAACAAACGAGAATCTTCAGGAATGAAAATTGGCCAATTTAGAAACATCAGCACAAGAAAAAAAAAAAAAAACACCCAAACAAGCCCATCAGGATCAGGGTCAGGTTTCAGGAGGGCGTATCAGGCAGTTTAATTGTATAAATACAATACAATGTAAGACGACCCTTCAAATTAAGAGTCCATCTTTGAGGTTGTTGTGATCTCTCACCCTGGCACGCCGAGCACTGTGATCTACCCTCCTGAGTGACACACACACACATTAACCCTCTAAACCGAGCCTCTTGCTCTCAGCTCCGTGTTCTTATATCACGCCTTGCAGGTCTCGGGCCGAGGTTAATCATCACACGACTGTATCTCCTCTCACCAAGAAGCCAGCTTTAGCCGCCGTTAGCTCGGGCACAATGGCGGCCATATTGGATTACTGTGTTTTCACAAAACTTGTTTGCCCTCTCCCTCCCTCTCGCTGTCTCACATTCCCTCCCGCACTCCCCTCGTCCCCCGGGAAACAGGGCCTCACTGCTGCCATGGCGATGAAAGAGGGTGTTCAGCTGGAGGGGGATTGGAGGTTGACAGTTGCCGTGGAAACCTGACCTTACGCCGCCCTCTTGCCACTCTGTTCTCCACGCTGGCGAAGAAATCGCCAAAATAAAAGTGTTGGACATGACGGATGCTGTACTGTCATATGCTGGTTAATTGATAAAGGGCGGGTGAAGCTCGCTGGCTTTGATTGGCCCTCTGTGGGAAATGGAGAGGGACGTTAGCTGCCATCGCTGTCTTACAGGGTCCTGATGTAACTAAATGTGTTTTTTCTGCTCCAAAAACACTATTGTGCTTAAAATCCACTTCCCCTCGAGCCAAATCCTGCACTACAACATATCCGTCTGTGGGATTTCTGTAAGATTATCCTCATATTCCATGTGCACTCCTTTGTTTTACAAGTCTTTCATTCATATTTTGTCGAAAGGAGGAAGCGCCCCTCATTCAAGCGCCAATAAACTAGAAATCCCTGCAGCCATGTGCAACAACAACATGCCTGTTCCAAACCACAAAACTCAAATGACTAACAGCTTATTCCTGGTGTATCATCAGAAGCTTTTATCTTCAGTAACGGCAGAGGACTGAGCATCTTCTGTACAGAGTCGAGCTTTTCGTGCCATATAAAGTGCAGAAACTGGTCATGTTTCGTGCTGACCGCATGATATCTCTGCAACAGAGAGAGATCTGCCCCCTGAATGTCACACAAACACTTATTTTAGATGCTGTTACATGATATTAAACTACAAAAGCACATTGAGGAATGTCAGCATTCCAGATCTGTCCATCTCAGCTGCTTTGAGGCATCTTTGCAGACAGCACATCACTGCAGATTCACGTGGAGATTGAGCAACAGACCACATACCTTTAGACCGGCAATAGACTAAATCTAAACACTGTTTTTATCTATAAATGCTGTGAGAGTTTAGCTGGAACTTGTCCTCCCAGACGGAGAAACGTCAGCCAAAATAACAATCTGAATTCATCACTGGCCTTAATGTTTAGCCCGCCACCGCAGAAAAATAACAATTACAGCGATACTGCCCATATTTCAAAGTAATTACACAGCGAGGTGAGCCACTCTTTAACGAAGAGCAGCGCTCACTGATCCTGTCACATGTGGAATAAGGTGATCGTAAACAACACACAGGAAATGTTTTTTAAACACAAACATGCTGAATGTATAACTCATTAGCTAAAGCAATGTATGTTTGTATTTATTCATCCAACGGCCTTAGAGTGCGATTAAAGGACCACGAATAAACGTCTAAATCCTGTCAGTGACCGCTGAAGGTGCAACACAAACATGTTGAGCAGAGCAAACACTGAGGTGATAACCAAGTTTATTCTGAGGTCGGCACTACAAGGAAAAGTCATTCAAATTAAAACGGCTTCATCGCCTCACATTATCGGATATGTTATGTGCAAAGTTTATAGTTTGGTCTGAGATTATCCTCTGGGGAGCATGACAGTGCAAAATTCATTTATTGAGTGTAAATGGAGAATTTAGCCCAAACATTGGCCCAGCAGGTAAAGTCAGGTCAGGGTGGTCACCAAATGCAACATGATTCATCCTCTGGGGACCATGACTGTGCACAGTAGATTACAAACTTATTTTATAAATGGATTTGAGATACAGAAGGCTAGTGAAAAGTTTTTGCCCTGGTGGTGGGGGTCACCCCAAAAATAGATCAATCCTCTGAGAACCATGAATATCTATAACAATATTTAATGGTATTGTTGCCAGTTTTTGTCAAGATATCTAATAGGCAACCTGCCACATGAAGCACAATTACTAAACTGACTGAATAACTCAAGTTAAGTAAAAATTGGTAAAGTGAGTCCTCACTCAGCTAAGATATGGAGTTATCCTCAGTGATCCAGTGCTAACTCTGAGTGTGGTGTTCAGTACATTCTGGAAGTTATTTTAACATCAATAATTGCTTCAGTTTCTTTGTTCTACTTGTCTTAAGCCCGCCTTGTATACTTTTAATTCAGATTTTTGACGTCTCACACTGCGCATGACGAGATGAGACATTAATTTTACATTTATAATCAAAAGCTGTGTGTTAGGGACAATTAGAGTAACATTAATAATGATGCTCACCACTGCAGTATCTGTAAGATCATTAATCATGGTCACTAGAGCTTCAATGATTCACCAATGAATCTTTTTAAAAAATATTGGATGGCTTCAGTTTCTTAAATGTGAATATCTGCTGCTTTGCATCGTCTTAACATAAGACGGACATCATAAATATCTTTGGGCTTTTGACAGTTGGTTGCACGATAGACGTCTCATTATGAAGGATCACAATCTGATTATATGGTATTGATCACCCAGCTCTGTATGTGCACTAAATCAGGCATGTGTTGAATGATGATTATGCAAATATTATCAAACCCATCTTGTGGCTGCTTTGCATTCTTTTGAGCATACCATGTATGAAGAAATCTGGCTCTCTGCTGCATGTCGGTGTAAAAAAAAAAAAGAAAAAAGAAAGAGGCTTCACAAAGACTCTTCCGGTCTTCGTTCTGAAGGACTGACATCAACTCTTAGCATTGACCTTTCAGCTGAAATGTTTGTTTGAAATGACGTCACAGCAACCAGCGTTTGACCCACATCCACATAATGTGAAACATATGGTATGAAAAGCATACGAAGAGTGGTTTGGGTGGTCTTTTAAAGCAGAGAGAGTACATGACACTCAACGTCTGACAAAAGAGACAAAAGACTGAATAAAACAAAGAAACAGATTTGCAATTCTAGCCTAGATTTGTCTAATAGGACAGGATATGATCTGAAATCTGTATCACAAACTGTCACGTTCACGTCAGTGACAGTAAATGAACTTTTTGGTATATCACTTTATCATTTCTAGTATTGGCCTGTTTGTGATATTTTAGTCCTGAATGACCAGTCGAAGAGTGGATTTTAGGCTGATTTGGTTAGTCGTCATTGCAGCTGTTGAAACTACATTGTCCATTAATTAATAATGACTCATACCTCTCAGCCTATGAAAACAGTAGCAGTCTCCTGAGGCTTCGTCAAGTCTAAGAAAATTACCCTGATGATGTCACAGTGATGTCATTATGGTTACCTCAGCTTATGGCAACAGAAAGTCTCCGTTACAAACAAGAGAAAAGGACTTGGGAGCGTCTTATATAACTATAAGTATAAAACTATTCAGTTGCATTATGGGAATTGTAGTATCCAGTTTTTTGGAGACCCTCTTTAAAAGGGAATAGTTTGACATTTTGGGAAATACACTTATTCACGTTGTTGCTGTGAGTTACATGAGAAGATTGATACCACTCTCATGTCTGTACAGTAAATATGTAGCTGTAGCTAGCAGCTGATTAGCTTAGCTTAGCATTAAGACTGGAAACAGGGGGAAACAGCTAGCCTGCCTTCTGTCCAAAGTTAAAAATAAACACACCTAGCAGCAACTCTAAAGGTCACTAATAACACATTATATTTTGTCTGTTTAAACAGTACAATAACTGAAGTTGTTGATTTATGTGGACGGTTTCTTAGCCAGGATCGGTTGCCAGGGAAACTGCTAAACAGCCACGGACCAGTCCATCATAAAACCTCCATAAAAACTCCAAATTGTGGTTTTATACTTTGTTCTTTGTACAGATTAAACAAACAGTGTGACAGTGTGTTAATTTAAAAGGTGTTGTTACCTTCTGCCAAAGCCAAACTAGCCTGTTTCCAGCCTTTATAGCTTGATATTTATTGTACAATCAAGAGAGTGGTGTCGATCTTCTCATCTAAGTCTGAGCAAAACAACAAATAAGTATAAAATCTCAAACTACTGCTTTAACTGAAGGTAGCTGTGTGTATATTTATATCTGTGAACGTGACATAAAACCAGCAAACTCCATATGTTTGGTTAATTATGCAGCCCTGCCATTTAATCTGTAATTATACAAAACATAACCACTAAATGCCTTTACCTTGTACTTTATGGTACCTTAGGTTACTTTTCTTACCCTGATCCCTGAGCAGCATTGTTTAAACACATTTACAATACAACAAGGACAGTTTGAGATGAGCCTGTCTGCCAACCTGTCTGTCTCTCTGACAGACTGTTGGTGAGAATATGACACAAACACTTGATCTACAGAGGTGTGGTCCAGTGTTGAGACGGATAAGGTTTCCTATTCATCCCAGTGTCCTATGGCCTACTTAATGAACTTCACCAGGACTCTTCAGTCAGCGGCATTAAAGTTAAATTACGGCACCACCGTGTAAAATAAACTGAACACAAGCGAGCGCTAAAGCCTGTTCTGTAAAAGCATAACCCCCGTCATTGTTTATGGCTTTTGATCGGCTTCTTCTATGAACACTCGGGTTCATTTCTTTTCATCCTACTCGCTTACTGTTCCTGGACGGCCATTGTTAAGCAAACAGTGGTGTGATTCTTCTGGTTATTTCATTTCTCACAAACCCAGCCTCAAAGTGAAAGTCTGATCTCCACTCTGGGCTGAATTTAAAGGCCAACAACAGGCTGCTTCAGTAATCTATGTTTGTGTGCGTGGTCTGAGATTAAACAGTTGTGATGTTGAGCCAAAGAGAGAGCGTAAACTGTTTAATATCTATCATTAACTGATAGCAAAGATAACTGTTTTCTGCACAAGGTGAGCTGATGAAAGAGCCGTATTGTCGGTATTTTAGAAAAATACTGAGGTCATGAGTCCAAAGTCCTCCAACACAACCCCACCCACCTAAGCAATCTTTGGCTAGGCACCAACCAAACTCTGTAAAATCTAATTTAACACGTCCTATTTTCCCACGTTTCTGTGTACAAGTGACTTAAATTAATCAAGTATTGAGGAAGCTCTCTGCAGCCGCAAAATGGGCTGCAAGGACAATCCTGCACTGTCATTGTACATCCATTAGAAATGCTTGTTTTTGCCAGGCCCAGACTTTTATTAAGTGTCTGACAAGGTTATGGAAAGGACTCCTCAGAGATAAATACAAGTAAGATCCTTTTTGTTTAACCGGAAAAAGGCTAATATCACTCTGCTGAAAGCCAGACTCCATTGGGAGGGAGTTGCTACTGCTGCATCATTTGGTTTATTTGTGTTATTGTACGACTTTGGTGTTTTAACGTGCTAGTTTGAAGCACTGACAGTACAAAGAGTGGACAGCGTATGTGTGATGTCACCCACAGGTTTCTAAAGAGACGTTTTGAAGCCCGGTGTGGTGGCTCTGGCTGCCACCATGTTGGTAGTCGTTGCCTCTTTGGCCTACCGGTGGACCTGAGCTGGGCTGAATGACGCCGCAGTGCTCAAAAAACCCATCTGTAACGACACCTACCTGCCAATCAAAGCGCCCAAGCTGTTAGTTATGCATAACTTTAAGCCTTAATGTAATCTGAACAGGTGAGTTGTATAAAAATTCACCCTCAGTACAGTTGTCATGAACGGGGAAATTAGCTATAGAGACCAAAACTGTTTTTTGTACCAGGCTGTAAACATGTTTATTTCTGCTGTGAAGTTGGACATTTTAACATGGGGACTTATGGAGACTGACTCACTTCTGTAGCCAGCCTCAAGTGGACGTTTGAGGAACTGCAGTTTTTGGCACTTTCGCATTGAATTCACTTCACAGCAATGGAGGTTGCAGCTTGGTTTGAACTCACTAAAGTCGCACAATAACACAGTATAGAAGAACTCTAAACAACCCCGGCCCTAATCATGATTTTAGCTTTCAGCTTTAGCTACTGTTATGTCTATTCTCTGTCATAAATTCTGTTTGAGTGTTTAATGCATGTATTTCCAATCTAATGTCTCCTAAGCATTGTGAATTGTCTTCATGTCGGAAATGTGCCCTATAAACAACCTCAGCCTGTCTTGATAAAGTGAAGATGTTGATATTACATCTTAAAAAGGTCGCTGCTTTTATGCTGCTCGTTAAAGTCGCTCAAACTACCAATTATGGTGGATGAAAGGAACAAAAATTAATCAGGAATGCTTAAAATGAGCACATGTAGGATTTAGCAGCCTCTATTTTTCCCAAAGGCAAAAAGAAATCAAGCTGTCATCAAACATTTCAAGCTGCTGGCACTGAGACAGCAGCTGTCAGGGTGGAGAAGCAATCTGGGGCCATCTTTGAAATGACCAGCTCTATTCAACAACAGCCATTTGAGGCCTGATATACCAACTGTGAAAATAAGCGTGCACACACCCAGGGTCCGGCAGGGGAAGAGGCTCGTCAGTGTCACCAGGGCCACACACACACACACACACACACACACAAACAGGGGCTGACCACCACCCACTGCTGCCTGCGACGACATCAGTAAAACCAGAGAAAAACAAGACAACTGCTACTGTCAGCCTTCGTGCACACATGGCCAGCAAACTGGAGCAGGTGTGTGTGTGTGTGTAGGATATGGTTGAATCAACAAGCATGTCCTAAGCTCAGTGCTGTGATTCAAAGAGACCCCTGCATACAATCTGTCTTCATATCCAAACAAAGTATTAAAGGAGGCAGGAAGTGGCTCAACAAGCTGAGATCAGATAGATGTGGTTCAGATACGGGACCGAGAATCCATTAGGCTGAGTGGGAGGTGGATTTTCTTAAAAATCCAGTAAGACAAACGTGTTAAAAGGTCGGTTCAACAATAATTCCCAATCAGTCCTCCAGTGATGTCTGAGCCTGCAGTCTCAGGCTGAGACTTTCCACCCCACCATGGAGCTGAGAGCTATTCAGTTTGTGGTTCAAAGCATTTAAAAAACTCAACAACAACAGCAGCAACATGCCTTTTTAGACCAACTACAGATGTAACAGATTCATTGGGAACTACTTTCTACCAATTAAAAACAGTCAACACGTCATCAGAATAAACATCAGCTGTTCTTTCAATGACCTTTTAATCCACCCAGGTTTGAACTAGAGTTGAAATAATTTGTCGATTAATCAGTTAGTTGGTTGATGAAGTAATATATATATTTGTTCGTTCTAGACTCTCAAATGTTTGAGATTTGTTTTGTCACTGTAAATTCAAGATTTTTGAGTTGTTCTGACAGAAGAAGAACAGTTGTGGTCGTCACCTCGAGCCTTCGGGACTTGTGACATTTTTCACATTTTTCTAAGTGATTCAGCTGAAAACTGAAATCAGCTGACTTAATGTGAGCCGCAAACTTAGTCTGCACCTTCATTACATTACTGTCTCCTACCAAACATGTCAGATTGTCCACCTTTAATATAATTTCAGAGCTTTTAGTTCCCGTTTTCTACCATTTCTTATGTCAGACATTGAAGATCTGTCGGTCATTCAGGACTTTATCGTCCTTTTATCCGTTAATAAACTAAAACAATAGATGATCTGTGACCTGATGCTTAAACACAGACAGGCTGGGACTGAAACAGTCGATTAATTGATTTGCATTTACAATCAATTAAATTTTCATGGAGCAAAAATGTCATAACGTGAGGATTTGATGTTTTTTTTCCTGTTTGTCTTGAACTTCTCACCAATTTCTGACATTTAATTGAGTCAATAATAAAACAAATAATAAAGTTAATTTGGGGCATTAACATACAGTATCATACATGTACAAATCTTTACACGTGTGTACCCGGTTACTGTAAAATCCTGTTACAGCTGATTTACAATGAGCCTCTGATACTTTATGGCATTTTTATGTCCTGTGTTATCACTACAACAGTCCCACTGGAAGCACTTTATAGTTATATTGTAGTACTGTGACTCTAATTAGTATTTAGAGCATTATATTGTAAAGAAACTCTGATCTCTACAAAAAAATAAAGCAGTTGAGCTCAGCTGGTGTGTGGAAGCTTCACTTACAGATGAGCAAATCAGGGCCTGTTGCTACACTTTGAATTTGAAAAAAAAAAAAAAAAAAGCCATTTGGACACATTTTATCGTCACACTAATGGATGTGGTAACATGGATCATGAGTCAAGCTGCATTAATAATTCAACAATATTCCACATGCAGTCACAAAAGGCTACCAAATGGCTAACTTACTGTGAGGGGAACCAGGGCGATTATAAGGAGGTAAAAAAAAAAAGAGTTGTGCGACCTACAAAATGAACAAGGAGGGTGTTGGAGCAGGGCAGGACAATGGGAGACTCCCAGGCCCCACTGGTCGCGTCCTGATGCCAAATTATCCCAAAATTCTCGTTCCCCTTTCTTCCCCCCCTCACTGTAAATGAATGGACTCACTCACCAATCCCCAGATTCAAAAAGACCTTCGGCCTACAATCAAACTGGACGCGATTATTCCTTCCATGCGCATCGCATCTCCCTCTCTCTCTCTCTCCCTCTCTCTCTCTGGATTTAATCCTCCAGAAACACGCGTAAACACAACGCACGTCCTCCCACGTTTTAAAATCGCCCCACAGAGCTACGTGGCCTCGGTTGGAACAACAATAGGGTCGATGAGGGTCCTAAACTTCCCTGCGGTTTCAAAAAAAAAAAAAAAAAAAGGCGACCATCGCGTCCTGTCGACTATTGTTTGGGGAAACCGGAGATCTCCGGCGCCCCAAATCCTCCAACCTCTCCTTGCGCGTTAAAGCCCCCGCGCACGGACCCACACCACCACCGGCAGCATTTCAACACATTTTCCACAGAAATATACTACTTACTTATTCCAGATTGTCCATTCAGGTATTTTCTCACTTTCCACTTTCTTTTCCACTCAGCCGTAGCACCGTGCGCCCCGCCTCCGCTCCTACTTTGGCCCCTCCTCTGTTTCCCTCCCCTGGGGGGGAGACAGAGAGAAAGAGAGAGAGAGAGAGAGAGAGAGGGAGAGACCGGGGCCTGTGTGAAACCGTGTGGTTGAGCCACAACACATTTATTACCGCTGTGATGTCTCTGTGTGAGTGAGTGCTGCACACTGGATGGTTATAATGGCACAAAAAGTGAGTGGTTTCCACAAAAAAAAAAAAAGGCTCGTAAAAACAGAGGGACAGTTTATGGAGCCAAAACCATCATCATCATCATCATCATCATCATCAAAATGTTTTTTTAAATACAGCCTGACCTTTGCGGAGCTGTGAGGAAACATCTGTGTGTTCACACCAGCAGAATTTAAAGTTTAGACATAATAACCTCTCTCCAAACCAAAGAAACCTTCAAATATGTAATTTTTCCTGTAATACTCCAACAAAAGTTTTAAATTAAAAACAAGTCCTGTCCTCACTTATCATCATAACACACACTTTAGACGAGTACCAACATGAGAAATCAGTGCAAAAACAGCATTATAGCTCACATATCTTTCATTTAAAATCAAATTATTTAAAGGTCCAGTGTGTAGGATTTAGTGCTGATTGCAGCTGCCTTGTTTCACCTTCACCTTCCAAATATTGTACGTACAGCAGAGCCTTCTGGGGTAAATGTTTGTCTTTATAGATCTGAGCAGCCACAAGATGATAAGAACATTTAGAACATTTTGTAGTTCTTCTTCACAAATGTATTCATAAACGTTTCTTTCAGACTTTTATCTTTGCTTTTTTGGTTAAACACTGGATAGTTTGACCTTGTCAAGCTTAATAACATGCTACGTTTAAGGGGTCAAAAGGTCAAAAGGGCTGGACGCCACTCATTTAGATAATGTGACTGCACAGATTTTTAGACTTTTTCTGGTTAACAAGCAGCCGTTCATGCATCCAACGTGAGACAACTGGGCTTTCTCTGCACGATTTAGGAGCCATAATGAGGTGACAATGTATGGACTGTGACTGAAAAATCTGAATATTAAGACCTCGGTTTACCATTTTTATTTCTGACACGACTGGCATTTTGGCACACAAGCCTTCTATAAAGCTCAAAGTTATCGTTTTTGATGAAGTGTATATTTTATATTATCGGCCTTTGTGGAAACTAAAGTATCTCCCCAACACACCCTGTGGATAATCTCTTATTCTCTCTAAAGGAGGATGATACCACACTCATGTCAGTATAGAAATAAAATGTTAAACTGAGGCCTCAGTATTTGATTTTTGTATTTTTGTAGTGTGTCTACCCCCCTTCATTTAGGCTAAAACATAAATTATATTCCAGTGATGACGAACGAAAGAAAATCTTGGAAAAGAAGCATGTTTATTTCTTCATCAAGGCATCACAATTGGTCATTGATTCCAGCCATTAAATGAACATCAATCATCAACAACAACAAAAAAATTAAAACCACCTTGCGTGTTGTCACGATTTTCAGAAGTTATCATTAAAAGAAACCTTTATGAAAAAGGTCTTAACCCCCAAAAAAACAAAAAAAACAGAGTGCACAGCCAGAGTACCAGCGCATCTTCAGTGTCAAAACACAAGATTTTCTGACTGGATGTGACGATTTTTATTTGGCAGCTGATTGATATGAATGAAAGTGTTTGTCAGCCACGCCAGACTCCTCGGGAAAATTCTTCTTCTCCACGCAAATATCGCAATATGTGAAATCTGCGGTGGGTCGACTGCACAACTACATACACGCGTGTGTAGTTATATGTGTGTGCTGGGACTGAACAATATAAATATTTTGGATTGTTGTCGACGTCCCAGGATGTAGAACTTATCAAAATACTTCCACCACGCGTTTCCAGATTCTGCATAACCTTAAATTTAAATTTTTTTTTTACTAGTTGTTCATTGACTCAAAAAGTGGTTTCTTATCATAAGAACTGATTGATAAGTTAACTATATTGACAGAGAAGACAGCTACAGTATTGCACATACCATCGCGATCCTCATACAAAGTTCAGACACACACACACTGTCGCTCATTTGTTGTGTTCACTCACACTGACTCACTCACACACACATTTTCACCACTCAAACTCAAAATAATGCTCAATGTTTAGTGCCTATCCCATGACACAGTAAACAAAACATTCTTTTACAATTAAAAAAAAGGGAAAAAAAACCTAAAACAAAACAAATATAAACATCTTTTCCACGTGGAGGGGCCTGCTGGTGCCTGACCAGTTTTTTTTTTCTGACCCTGATGAGTCCAGATCCATCCAGGCCAATCCAGTCCGGTCCAGTCCTCACGTCACGCCTCACCTGAGTGAGTCCATAAACATGGAGTCGTCGTTGTCGTCGTTGTTTCAAAAAGAAAAAAAAGAGAGAAACCTCTGCTGCTGTGTCTAACCTGTCTGTGTACCTACATGTGTTGTGTTTTAAAAAGGAGAAAGAACCTGTCCGTGTCTGGTTGGGATAGAAGTAGTAGTTGTAGTAGCAATGGTAGTAGTTGTTGTAGTAGTAGTAGTGGTCGTGGGCCTGCGTCGTCTCTCCGTGTGGATCAGTAGGTGGCGTTGGTCGGCTCCCTCCCCGAGCTGAAGAGCATGTCGGCCTTTGAGCTGATGACGTACGTTAGCACGAAGGATGTTAGCAGGACGGCGATGCCCACACCCAGCGTCAACATCTGGAGGAGTCAAAGGGACAATTTTATTAATTAGTACCAAACAACACATTAAAGTAGCATTAGGTCTATTAGTTTGGACATTTGAGGGCAGTGTAGACACCACTTGTTAGCAAACAGTTGCATATTTCCATATCTAGCAGTCACAGAGCAAATATTTTATCTCCTTTAAGCTCTATATTGGTCTCCACCAACACCTATTTGGCTCAATAGCTGTAAAATGTCACTATGAGTGACCTCTCACATTAAATGCACTCATTTGATAGAGTGTTAGTTTAAATATTTTAGATTAGTGGAGCTCTAAAGTCACTATGTGAATCATTTTAACATCTGACTTTGGCACCCCCAAGTGGTCGTTTAAAAAATGACAGCAGGGGGAGAAAGCGATGCATGCTGCTGCGCAGAGATCCATCCATCCATCCTTTTTTTGTCCCCGCTTATCCTCGTCAGGGTCGCGGGGGGGGGGGGCTGGAGCTGATCCCAGCTGGCATTGGACAAGAAGCAGGTTACACCTTGGACAAGTCGCCAGCTCATCACAGGGCCGACATATGCTTAATTCACGCTCACATTCACACCTACAGGCTGTGAGAGGAAGCCCGAGTACCTGAAGAGAGTCTTCTTGCTGTGAGGCGACAGTGCTAACCACTGCGCCACCGTGCCGCCCTAGTACACTCAGATGAACAGGCTGAAAACTCCTTTCACCAGACGAGCCTCATTTAAAACAGTGTAAACTCCACTACATAACATTGATTTCAGGTCATGATGTCTCTTTAAAATCCTGTCAGAGTATAATGAATTGCGTGAGGAAAGGTGTGTTAAATCTGTGTTACATGTGAGTGAGTGGTTTACCTCCAGGTCGTGACTGGCCACCAGGAATATGCGTCCTTTGATGCTCTTCCACCGGGACTCTGTCCACGTTGAATAATCTTTGGAGGTGTACTCCCGCAGGTCGAAGGCCGGGGACAACGCTTTGGACAGACGGACTGTGGAGCGTACGCAGAAACCGTCCCGCTGTGTACTGTTGGGAGGCGCCGCTCCTTGAACCCACATGTAGTAGTACATCTGAGGGAGGAGGCAAGGGAGGGTCACGGGGTGGTTGGAGAGGGGAAATAAATCTTTCCTACTTAATACTAACAGAATACAACAATTCATAATCAATTTTCAACAATTTTCTGACATTTTATGGACCAAACAACTAATTGATTAATCAAGAAAATGAACGACAGAATAATCCATAATGAAAATAATTTCCTTAATAATAATTTGTCTCTGATTAAATGACCAAACAGAATCAAAGTAAATTAACAAAACTGTTTTAGGTCTTACGTGTTTGCTCTCTTTGTCATTCTCATCCTCTCTCTGGTTCTGGCAGTCGTCCTGGGTGACGTTGACGGTGCTGCCAGTCAGGTTAGCCAGCAGATGCTGGACCAGGAGGGTCGGCTCGCTGAATTGCTGAGACACGCCGACGTAGAGGTTTGTGGGCCTGTTAGCTGACGGACGGAAGACAGAAGAAATTAAGTTTTGTGTCTGGAAATAATGTAGAGATCAATAATGTCACCTCTGGACACCCCCTGCTGGCCAAAGATCCACCACAGCAAATGTACTAAAGTCTCCTCTGCTCTGTCCCTGTCTCAGTTCAATAATAAAAAAAAAGGAAAGCTGGCTGCCTCTTTGACTCTTTTAATAAAAAGCAAGCAAGAGCAAATACACCAAAGTACAGAAGTAACATTCAACATCCCCCGAGCAGCTTCAAATCAAAACAGTATTCTCTGCCACTTTTGTATGAATCCAGTTTTAAAAAAAGGGATGAACTTGTATCATAACGTACCCAGATGGCTCATGAGGTCAGAGGGGAGTAGCTGCTGGAACCAGGAGTTATTTGACCGAACAAGGAAACCGTACAGCAACCGGGTCACCTGAGGGAGGGAAAACACAGAGTCACTTCTGCTCGGTTACAAAATAAAAGACACAGAAAAACCCTTTAAATGAATGATATTATAAAAGCACATTTCACGAGACTGAACCAAAGAAATAAAGAAAATAAAAACAAACAGGTAGGAAGGCGAAGGTTTGAGAAACCTCAACAGTGAAGACAGGATGTCTGCAAGTTAATCAGCTCCTAAATATAAAATATAATCTGCATATATAACAATGATTTTACTGTGTTCAAGACTTTAAATTTAGACTGCCGATGTTTTAATTTTAATAACAGGTATAGTGAGCTTGTAAACATTGTAAATAATATTGAAACATTTTACGAATGCCCAAATTAAATCTTACTATATTAGGGTCTGCGCTAATGCTGCTCAGCTGAGGTTCTCCTCCTCCTGCCTGCATGTACAGAGCCCGGGCCACCGTGGTGGCCACCTCCGTCAGAGCCTGAAAGAGAGACAGTCTTAATTAGATGGTTCCCAACAACATCTGTATGCAGTTGGAATAAAAATTAAATGGTTGCATCGTAAAGAGAACATTCTTGAGTAGCAGCAATACCTTTGCAGTCTCTGTGACATACTCTAGCTGCTCCTCTGGTGTCAGGTTTGGCGGGTAAGATATCTTTAGATATTCTGCATTATCGTACATGCTCTCATAGAACCTGCACACAGAACGGGAAAACACATTTACAAAACATGCTCAACTCATTAATAATGCGATAACAGTGTGTTTTTAAATAAAGCCTGAATCACCTGTTGGTGAAAGCAGACTGGTGATCTTCTATAACGACGCCAGGGATTGGCCGAGCTCGCAGGAAACGCTGGAAGGACGCCGGCGGGAGTGGCTGAGAGAAACTGGGTTCATTCAGTGAGATGTTTGACTTATTAGCAGCCGTTTTCAAGTTGGCGATGAGCTTCACAACCTGAAACAGAAAAAAATAAATGTTCCACATTACATATTGTATTGTATGCAAGACCACACAAACTGTGGGCAATTTCCACATGGATCATTGTACCTGTCTTGTGGTGGTGAAGCAGTACTGTATAAGAGAGGAACATCTTATTTATATACGGATACAAACCTCTTCATCAACGCTGCTGTTCTTCCTAGACACCGGATCGGAGTGAACCCACAGCTTGGAGTCAGCACGAAGTCCCACCTATGGTGAACAAACAAGGTACTGATTTACTACTCACACACATATACAGAAATATTATAACATTCAAGTAATAAAGGGCAATCACATATTCTTCACAGATTTTGTTGAAGGAAGGGAAAATTGTCTGGTACGATACCAACCTGTCCAATCTCCAGTACTGAGTGAACATTGTCCAGGTCCACGGCAAACTGACTGTGCTGCATATCATACACCATCCTCGAACTGCCAATGTAGTCAAAGGTTTCCTGGAGTCACACAAAACATGAGTAAGGCTCGCAGAACAACATCAGACTTGGCACGTTGATCAAATATAAACGGTGTGGAAACAACTGACCCCTTGAAAGAAGGTGTACAGGATGGTGCGGTTAGGCTGGGCCTGCTGGGTGGCGTTACGCAGTGCGTGAGCTGCCGCCAGCAGAGTGACGAACCCAGAGGCGCCGCTCTCTGCTCCCGGAGCAATGTCAAAGAAAAAAGATCTGCTGTCCAACTGTGGAGAGGAGGGGAGGGGAGGAGATAGAGTATCTAGGTAAGTAGTTCAGTTCAGGATTCCTATGACCCATTTTTATGATGCCATAAATCAAAATGTGGCTTCAAGCTATGAGGAAACGCAGCCTATCGAGTGGTTTACCTTCAGTTTAATGTATTTCTGTTGTGCTACTAATCTCACAAGTCTAAACTTGTTTGCAAAATGTGTACAATCCCCTTCAGTCTAACTCTTGTAGATATAATTTAATTATTTCCTGATTTGTAGTCACTATAATTGAATTTGTTGCTCAATCATGTTCTCACAGTTTCATAATTGCTTCCAGTAAAAGCTTCGGAGGCAACATGTCGTCTTCAACTTGATGTTAATCTCACCGTACAGCTCTATCATCACTTTCATTTATGCGTTTTTTCTCCATTAACACAAAGTAGGAAACAATTTAGACGAGAAGCAAAGCGTAGACGTGACTGTGAGGTTGTTAGGTCACGTGACGCTCAGCACAAAGCGGGACTTATCTTGAACTTGGCTTTTACACTGGAAAGCTTTCAAAGTGAGTGAGATCACTGCAGAAGCTGGCTGCAAAACCGTTTTCATGAACTCGCATGCTAATAACTAACAAATGTTGCACTGTAGTGAAATATTTTCGCTTAAACTCAGAAAGGACTCTGTGTGATGAAACTCACCCTGGCTGCTGCTATGACCACACTCTCCCACATCTTGTGGCCCTTTGCTGTGTTGTTGATAGGCCTGGTGGAGGCCCAAACGTTATAGTCACCCAGTGGGTCGCAAACCATCTCTAAAAAGAAGACAGAACAAGATAAGTAAGGTCAAAAACTGCTGTGCTGTGTGGCCTTATGTGCATACTCATATCACCTTGAATACTGAGCGTGTTGTGTAAATACCTGGGCTGATGCTGAAGTTGATGTCGTTTCTCCTCATGCATGTGGCTGTGTCGGTGACAGCGGACATGTGGGAGTACAGCTGCATGGCACACAGCGGGTACTGAGGAGTGCTGCCGTTCTTGGGCCGGTTATGATCCAAGTAACACTGCAAAGGAAGAAACTTATGACGTCCATTCATGTGTGACACAGAAACCTGCCATTTCTTAAGGCATTTTAATGAATCTCAAATTGTTTCCAATCTTTAGGACAAGTTCGAACATATACAAATGGGTTGTGCTCTCGCACAGGGGAAGGTTCATGCACAGTAATATTGTAACCACCATGTCTGGGACTAAATGTATCACTGTGACGTAGTAGCTGCACCAAGGATCAGACCTCAAACCACTAGGTTACAGAGCAGTTTCCTTCATCTACCTTCTTGCGAGTTTGAAACTCATACAAAGAAGCTGTGACATGAATATAGCCTCTGGTCAAAAACACCAACGTAGTCTTTCACAGAGAGTTTTAAATCTGAAGTTATCAGTAAGCTGAAACTCAAAGCTGAGATAAAACAGTACCGAAAGTCGCAGGTCATGTTGCAGCTCAGCAGTGTTAGCTCTGTTCTGCTGAGGAGGAGAACCGTACGCACACTGCACTCCATCAGAGGAGGATCATTTAAAACATATGTAACATGATCTGTCTGCTTTTGTCACATACAACGGTGGAAAAGCAGCTAATGATTTGTGGGTTCTGATAAATCGTCTCAACATAATGTGCCACAACTTGTTGGCCTTGGAAAGAAGACGAGCTTTAGTGCTACGGAAACTGATTTTTTTTTGGCATCTGTCCTATTTTCAACCACTTGTGAGACAAGTTCACATCAGATGTTATTGCAACTGTCGTTTGTAAAGGATTCTTAATCACCAACACTGGAGGCAACTCGAAAACAATTAGACATCCATTTTGTGCTTTGACTGTACCTGCCGTATGAGCTGTGTTTCATTGTCGTCTTTCAGAGAGAAGATGGGGAAGTCGAACTCCTCGTAGGCCAAACCATTTCCCAGAGGGTTCCACACTGTCTTGTTGCAATGAGCCATGGTTGGATCGTAGCTCTCTGAATACACGCCTGAGGGGAATACACAGAGCGAATGTCAACAGCCACTGAAGACACTGAAGCAGGCCCTCATGAAACAGGTAGTACATGAGCACAGGTTGTGTACACAAACTGAAGCTGAAAATGATGCTGGTATCAAGGGGTCAGGTGATAAATCATCAACATGTCTGATATACATCTGAGTCTACTTTACAAGACTTTCATATTTCATTATTATGCATTAATAATAATAAATGTTTCCTCTGTTTATCAGTGTCGATACAACAGTTGCAAACTTGGCCTGGAGGCAAACGTTACATTGATTTTCTCTAGAAACTAAAGGTGACTCAAAGTTGGACTACTTGGGGGGCAAGAGCATGAAATTCTTTGGGTTAAATTGACAGAACACATGATAAAAACTTCAATTTACAAGTCAGTGTACATCAAAACTTGAGGGGAGAAGGTAGCTATGACTCCTGAGGTGCATTACGAGAAGAAACATCCAATCAATGAGTTTAAAAATTCTGCTAATTATCACAGAAAACTAAACTGACGATCTGCAGCTTAGATTAACTCTCTTTTGCTGTCTGAGTCAATTCTGGATTGATTCAGCAACCATGGCGCCGTGTTCTGTTTACAACTTCAACGACAAAGCATTTTTAATATACTACAGCTCTGATTGTGCCTCTGACTGACATTAAAGATTTATAAAACAGAAGATAGCCTTTTACAATCTGCCCCGGTGATATGAAATGGTGATGATTCAGCACCAGCAGAGAGGGAAGAGAGGCCTGTGTTGTCAGATCTCACGGGAGTGCGTTGCTGCTAAGTTAATTTTGTCTGAGAAATGCAATTTTAATGTCAGGAAGATGTGTGGCTTGTGAAAAATGAGTTCAATATTTACTTCAGTGACTTCACGAGAGCTGCTGCTGGTCTCCTAAAGGGCAGCAGCAGCAGCGACTAAACACACTTAACACAGGAAATGACACTTCAGTGCGCCCTCTCTGCTCTCAAACATCTCTGCTGACATCTTCTACAAAGCAATAGTGCAAGAAGCTCGTGGGTATTACAGCCGTCCTCCAGGCTGATGAACATGTGATTTCTTAGAAGCTAAAGTTGAAATTAAACTGACTAAACAAGGAAAATGAGGGGAGTAAAAAGACCTTCAAGGGGCAGAGGCCAATCCCACATCACAGCTCTATTTAACTCCTCTGTGGTTTAACATTTTAAAGTAACAAAACCTGAATGAATTTGCCTTTTAAGCCTCGCACTGTGACCTTTACATCATGTGCCTGAAGCCGTTCTTGCCCAGTTAACTCCAGCCACACATGCTGCGTTGAATTTATGACATCTTTTTGTAGCATTTCACAGTAAAACATGAGGAAGAAATATAAAGTATAAGAGGCAAGTTCAAACATGATGATGCAGTGACACAACAATGTTGCAGAAGCTATTCACAGAACATGAAAACTGAACCAACTACAGCTTGTAATTTTGCGAGCTGTGCCGCCTGACGATCATAAAACTACAATTAATTACTGTAGCTGGTGTAATACAGAGGGACAAGTCTTAGCAGGCGAACCACCCACCCATCGACCTACCTGTGTTCTCGTTGGGACAGGTGGTGTGCGGAGAGAAGCCCTCTAGCGGGTTCGAGTTTGGCGCCACGACAGCAACGCCAGCCACCCTGCCGGAGCCGTTCTTCAGCTTCATCATGATGGATCTGACAGGCAGACAGTTGGCACGGGGCAGTGGAAACGATATGGGTACAAATGCAGGTCAGACGTGGGTTTGAAATGTGGTTTCAGTTTCTTTCCTCAGGGAAGTTACACAGATAGAATTTGCCAAATATGATGTACTGTACAGCTTATAAACAAACAGGTTTAACCACCATGTCCTGATGGTATTATACCCCCCACCACCAACCATCTGCTACTCTAAAGAGAAAATATATGTAATTAAAAGAAAAGTCTTTAAACTACTGACACTTATTTTAATTACTATTTAATAAATTGACTGTTTTTTATGGATTAAACAAAACAAATGTCTGGTAAGAGTAGATGAGAAGACAGAAAGTGAGAGGCCCTCACTCTGATTAAGAACTACTGTAACTACTCCCTCTGCAGGATGAGACGCGGTAACTGTACCTGGTAAAGAGCGGGGACTCCAGGATAACAAGATAAGGTGGATTGCGACCAGACTTTAGGACCCAGTCCAGGTTTTCCTCTGACTCGAGCACATGTAGAACGCCCACGTTACCCGACAAAGAAGCTGCAATCCGAAAAAGGAGATTAAATATCAGCATCTAGATAAAAAGCTTAAAGTGCCGGGCCTCTTCTCCATTACTGGGAAGGTTCTATGATGATGTTTTGACGCAGCAAAGATAAAATAGGATACGCTACACCCTAAAAGCTTTTGTTAATCAGATATTAAGCACAGAAAACGCAACTTGAGCGCCTTCATGTTCTTTAGAAGTTCATTTTTTGACCTTCAAAGCTATAGAATTTATTTGCAGGTTTCAAAACTTGAACTGCCTGAAGCAAACACACAGAAAACTCTCTGAAAACAGTTTTTAGTAGATCATGTAGTAAGAATTTTTCTATAAAAATCAAGGGAAAGAAGGACACTCAGAAGCCACTAAGACACAGACTTTACATTTAAGATGTTCAAACTGTAACAGGTATTTTTACTTGTCACGAGTGTCCTAGATACATCTCGGACTCTTGAGATAAGCACATCACTTTAATCTATTGCTTTACTCACACTGGCAGCCTATTTGATGTGTTGCGTTGAGCAGTCGCACACAGGAGACTGTGTAATTGAGATGCACATAAATCTTCTTTTCCACTGAATTACAGCTGACACCTGCAAGAGAGAAAAAAAAGAGACATTAAGGCATGGCTTTTACTAAGTCAGCAGTATAAAGAGAGAATATGATAATGTCACAAATGAATGTTCAGATAACGTGAAACGAAACTCTGACTAGTAAAAACACATTGCTAATTTTAGAAACCAGCTCACAGTCAGGATGTGGTAGTTACTATCTACATTAATTTGATGTTTGTTGTCAGTTGCCAGTTTATTAGGGAGACTTAACTAAAACGAATACTGTATAACACAACAGCAATAAATAAATAAACATGCAATCTGTGCGATGTTAATAATAATAGTGTAGTTTTTTTTGTTGACACAGTTGTTTGTGGTGCTGCTGAACTTTATTATTTAGCCTACCCTTATTGATATAAGTAATATAATAATAAATAATGGAAACACCAATCAGTGACCTGTAATGTGGGTTAAAACAAACAAACAAACAAACAAACAGGGACCATGTTGCTCCATGTAGGCCCTTGGATTAAATACATTTTTAATAAAATAAATATGGGCAGATGACCTTTTAATTTCCTCTCAAAACAATAAAAATATGAACTTTCTATACCATGAGCCACTTTAGATTGCTTGCACTTTATATAAACTGTTATAACTTTCTTCCAAAAACAAGTTTTTCAACACAAATCCTCGACTTGTTGTCGTTTTCCACTAATTTAAGAGCTCTCATAGAAACAGCAGTAACATTAATGTAACGTTAAAGAAATTGTAGTTTGCGGTGCTGTTGAACTGTATTGGTGTTTTTCTATTTAGCCTACCCTCTTTGATATGAATGGGGTGGACAAAATAATGTAAACACCACTCAGTAACCTGTAACTTGGGTTTTAAACATTTTTATTGTGTAATTTAACTTTGTTGGCAACAACAAACTGGGACCATGTTGCTTCAGCATGTTGGCTCATGGATTAAATAGATTTTTAATAAATATTCTTGCATATAACCTTTTAATTTCCTCTCATAATTGTATAAATATTAATTTCCTATAGCATGAGTCAGTGTTGAGTGCTTAAACTTTAAAGAAACTGCTATAAATTCCATCATACGACAGGTTTTTCCTCGACTTGTTGGTCCCAGTAACTTCAGAGCTCTCAGACAAACAGCGCTAACGTTAACGTAACATTAAAGCAACATTTAAAAAACCGTTTCAACGGACACAAAGTGCTATTTTGGTGGCTCACCTGTACGCCAGGTCACCCTTATAGTTTGTAAAGCGACTTAACTTGTGCTTCAGCTTCTTTGTGTTCGTTACAGACAACTAAACAAACATTAAACTATAAAATATTGGATGTAATTTGACGGTTTGGAGGTTGTAACGGTTAATCCCCCCCAACGGAGCTCGAGCTGCTCCGGGCGGATCACGAGCAGTCACGCTGATGCTGAGTTTCTCTTTAGCAGGAGGAGGGCAGAAACCAATCTGTGACTAGCTCGGAGAAAAGTCGTCAAAAAGACCTAACAGAACAAGTATATGATTATTTTAAGTCTCCCAGCTACTGTAAATGAGTTTAAAGTCGCTGTAACGTTGAACCTCATTGTAAAACGCCAGTTAAATCACCCGGCAACGGCAGATTTTGCTAACGCTGGCTAGCCTAGCACACGGCTACCTTACCGAGCACAAAGAAGCCGCCCGGCACACAAACACACTCCCGCTCACTAACTAAATACGTGGACACACGTAAAGGAGCACAGCTGGAGCACAACTCACCGATAAAAAACCAACAAAGTAGCAAATTAACGATCCATTTGTTCGACAGCAGATCCATCTTCCTGGTTTGGAAAGCAGAAGAACACACAACAGTAGGTGTTGACATGGAAAAACGTCCGGGTTCCGCTGTTTGGTTCCGGTCTCCTGTCAAAATGGCAGCTCTTGAGAGTCTCCACAGCGGGTTTAATTTTATTTTTCTGTCTCTATAAATGACCCTCTGCTCAGATTTAACACACCTACATGTGTTAAACTACCTTTTCTCCTCCCTACTTGTTTTTAATTCATGGATCAATGCAATGCCAAGCAAGGAGTGACTCAACTCTGTACTCTCTTTACATGTGATGAGTCAACCCTGTAGTGCACTTTGGATTCTCCTAAACCACTGAACATAATAAAACCACAGTTAATCCCACGTACCAGATTAAATAAAATAATACACAACCCACACAATCACACACACTCTGCGTCTCCATTGATAAACAGGCTTTATTTCCTTTTTTTCACCCCTCAAATACAGAGCAGTGCTGCTCACTTTGAGTTATTCATCTCATACAAGTGAGTAAAGAGACATTAGTTAGGTTTACAGCACAGAGAGAGAGAGCAGCACAAGAAAAAGCTTTTTGCAGGATAAGTAATGCATGGAATAAGATTAAAATGATTAAACATCGCTGTGAGCAAACATATAGATCTCTGGTTTCAACAGTTTTTATTATTTCTACAGAGTAAAGTGTGGATGTGTTTTTCTCTGAACAGATTCTTCTTCTGTTCGCCTCGTCTTCTTCGACTCCACCGCCGCCTCCTCCTCCTCTTAGCGGAACTGAAGTGGACTGACGCGCAGGCCGATCACATCCTTACCGATCTCAGTCACCTGGAAAATAAGGTGAGATTAAAGATTAAGAGGTTAGTGGGTTACAAAATGGAAACAAAGAATAGGATCATCACTAATTAATCACTTTTCCTAGATTTTTGACACAGATATACACACAAACACTTTGATGTCCGTGACTACTCCTTTTGATGAGACAACAGATGAACACTTTTAAAGATTTATTTATGCCATCTTAGTCTATTAACAGCTGTACGTGTGTTTTTCATTATTGTTATTACTTTACTTCCTCCTATATGCGGAGAAATTAGTCTAAATACTAGTGACGCATGCGTATTCTGGTTTCCGAGTTGCGACCTACCTGTGTGACCCTGCAGATCTGGCCTTTGTACGTAGGGCAGTAGCAGGCTCCAGACAGAGGGCACTTCTCAACAGGGCGTCCACGGTACAGAGGGACGAAGGAGGCAGCGCACAGGTCGAAAGGATTGTGGGGGTCGTAGTTCAACTGGTGGGCATCTGTCAGGGTCTTCTCACAGGCCGCCAAAATCTTGCGGGTCTGAATGGTAGAGAGACATTTGACATGACGGTAAGAGATGATAAAACTGTAACACGGAAAACTATTTTAAATTCAGCTAAATGAAGCTACAACAAACCTGCTGTGCAACATTTGGATTTGGTCCCAGCTCGAGCAGGCGTCGTGCAAAGCCGGCAGCTGTCTTGAAGTTACGGAGTTTGAAGAAGAGGTTCAGAGCTGTGCGCAACACCAGCACCATGTGGACTGGCTGGAGGTTGCAGTGGGTGAAATACGCAGCCATCTGTAAGGGAGAGAAAAAAAAAACACATATGTAAGGAAATCAGGCTTAAGAATGAAACCAAAGTATGAAAAACGATCACTGTACAGACACACTTTGGTCAGATATTTACCTCACACAGCCTCTTCTGCTCATCCAGTGTCTCTTTAGGCAACTTCTTCCTTTCCGTCTCCATGGTCAGACCCACTATGTACTCTTTGCAAATTGTGATCAGCTGCTGGGCCTGAAACACACACACACATCCCAATCACGCACACATTTAATACATTTCTAAACATATCTAGGTGTGTGCGTAAATTCGTGTGCATGATCAGCTGCCTGCAGCAACACACGAGATTCTGTGCTCACCTCTGCAATCTCCTGCTTGTTATCAACCACCAGCAGAGGTACAGATAGCAGGATGGCTCTGAAGCGCTCGACAGCTTCCTCAAAACGCCCGGACGTGGTCAGCTGGTAGCACTGCTGTAGGCGGGCGATGAGGTCGGAGAGGCGCATACCCACAGCGGGCAGTCCCTGCTTTGCACCACAGTCCTAAAAAAAAAAAAAAAAAAAGTCAAATATTTGTATATTTATATATACAGAAAAGCAGGAACTGTTGTAAACGAATATTAACACTGAACAAACAAAGAGCTGTACCTTCCAGTTTCTCTGGGGATGGCCGCGCAGGCAGGGCAGTGAAGGCAGCCCGAGGTAACAAGTGCGGCCTCTGGACAGTGTCTGCATGAACAGCGACTTGTAGGGGCTGAAGTTCACAACTCCTACCTGGTCGTGGAGCAGCTGTGGTACAGATGAAGAACAGTAAGTGTCAGTATCATGCACAGAAAAAGAAATACTCAGAAAACAAATATCAAATTTTTTACATACTCTCATCGCAGTTTCAAAAGATCCAGCCAGGATGTGGTCCACTGGCAGCTGAGAGTTGTTGCACCACATCTGTGTGGGACTCATGCCCTTGGTCGGTGGGACAAAGAAACCGTCTTCTGCTCCTCCACCGCCACCTGCCGGAATGTCCTGATGGTTGGGAGAAACATTGTAAATAAATAAATTCATGAGTCAAAAAGACCTGACATGAGATTTATCAACACCATTCTTGTGTTTAGCATGTTTTTTTGGTGGTGGATTTGTTATGACGTAGCTCTCCTCACCAGCTCTGGGGGAAGGTCCAGGTCTTCCTCCACCTCCCAGCCGCCTCCCTCTTCTTTCCCCACTCCTTCATCCCCTAATCCTTCCTGGGCATCCATGAAGCCATCTAAGAGACAGAGGAAGGTGGGAAAGATAAATATTAATTGAAGTATTGATAATATGGCCACATATGCACATTGAAAGGTCAGATTTTAAATATTTTTACGCTGAATTTACCTTCATCCAGTTGAAGCTCTGCATCATCTCCCCAGCCCTCGCCTCCTGGGGCATCCATGTCCAGGTCGGCAGCCATCTGACCTGCCTTCCCTACAGCAGACAGATTTCCACAACTTAGATGAGTAATTTCATTTTATTACAACTTTTATGATATGTATTGCGATAGCAGATGGTATATGTGTATGTGCATGTGTTGTATGTCAAGACTGATGACTCACCCTTTGCTGCAATGGCTCCCTCAAAGAAGCCCTTTGATACGGTGAGCAGAGGCCAGTTGGTGTCCAGAGGGTTGATGGGTGGAGGAGGCTGCAGCAGCTGTGCATTGGGATCAACCTCTGGCACCTACAAGACACAAGATCCACCATTCATTTATCACAATTATGTATTTATCCACCAACATGAGAGTGATTTTACACGTTACGGTTGTCATTATGTGTATGAAGGTACTGGGAATGTTTTCTCAACACACCGTCTCCTTTTCTGGGTCAAAGGTCTCCTTTAATGCCTCAGCCTCTTCATCCAGCCCATGAGTGGCTGCGGTCAGGTAAGCCAGAGACTCTGGAAACAGACACATAAACAGTTACACACATGTTCCACTGTTAACCAACCAACAACATTACTTTGGTAAGCACATGGCTGTTGTGCTGCAGAGTGAAGATGATGAAGGAGACACTTGAACTCACTCTGTCCACAGTTCTTCAGGATGCGGACCCGCTCACTGACATCTCCCAGGTAGAGAGCTGCCTGGTAGTGACCACTCATGTCCTTCCTGATCTCAGCTAAAAACACACAAATATTAGTTCACCAACATACAAACCTTCAACCAAATCACCAGATATTTGGCACAACTAAAAATCATTAAACATACCGATCTTCATCATCTTGCGCAGCTTGGCCAGGTTGCCAGTGATCAGGTAGAGGAAAGTGAGCTTGTCAAAGTTCTTGGTCCTCTGGTAGCACATTTCAACGACCTGGTGATGACCCTGCAGCAGTGCTGCTTCACCAAGACGCTCCCAGCAGCTGCGCTCATCCAGAGCCTTGGCTGCCTCCAGAGCCACCTGAAAGTAAAGATGAAGAGAAATGTTTAAGGAAATGCAGACTTGAAACTTTAGGCTCAGCAGAAAATACAACAGCATCATCGACATATATGCAAACAAGAAAAAGGAAAAGTGCACGTTGTAAATTAGAAACAGCATCCTAGTCCAGCAGCAGCTTACCTCGATGTTTCCACACTCCAGAGCCAGACTAAAGCGTGTCTTCTCATCTTTGACAAAGTGCAGCGCCACCTCAGGGTAGCCCTTCTTCTGCAGGTAGGCAATGATGGACTGACCCACCAGTTTGGCGTTACGCACCATGTGAAGCACCTGGAGGGACAACGATATGAAGTTAAAGAGGCCAGAAATGTATGAAACTGAGGTTAGAGAAGCAAAATCTGCATTCACAAAAACACAGACCCACCTCATCGTATTTACGGTTGACCAGGGCGAGTTTGAAGCGGTACTCTGTGGGGTCGATGGTGAGGACGCGCGGCCTGCACTCCCTGTCCAGACAATAAACACTGTTTCCTCTCACACGGGTCACATAGATGGGCAGGTCCAGGGTCCTGATGATGCCGTGATCGCTAGAGGAAAACAAAGGACGTATGTTAGATGTTGATATGCGTGTGATATTGCTTTTCTTGCTGTAAAACCTTCAAATCAAATTTGGCAGCAAACAGAAAACTTTTTGATATACAAACAACAAATTTGCTGTTAAGTGTCCAAAGTTAAAGTAGTAGTGCAAGATGAGTAAAATCTTTGTGTTGAAAGAAACTTTTTTGTGCTGCTGCTGGTTGCTTTGCACTATAAAAAGTGCTTTCATCTTTGAAAATCAGGTCAGTGAAGCACCGAATGGAAAATGTGTGCCTACTACCAGCCTGGTACATTCGCTCTCACCTCCAGTTATTACGTCAGCAACACAAACAAACCTAGTTTAATGATAAAAATGTTTAGGTCTGCTGCTTGTGTGCCTGTACAAAGTAGACGCAGTTTATCGGCCTAATAACAGACGTGAAGACTGCTTTCCTTAAGCAGCACATACCCAGATGTGAGGGCGTATTTAATGTGGTTAGATGTGGTGTAGATGAAGACTCCACTCTCGTCCCAGGCTCCGCTCTTCACTCGGATGTTCTCATGAATGTTGCACAGGCTCTCCAGCTTACGGTTGCAGATCATGATGGCTGAGGGATGAAAAAAAAAAAAAGAGAGAGAGCAGAGGAGATTTAAACTTTGCGCTTTTGTTGGGTTGAGACTGATAACAGCATCAATTCCACAAGTCAAGCATCGGGATCTTCTTCTTTGTGTGAGTTACTTGGACTTATAACTGAAATGTGTGCAGAAGCTTTTATGTATGTCTCTTTTGCTCTCCTGTGGTTCAGCTGTGTGGTTTGTCACTGGATTACGACTATCCACCAATAACTACTTTACCAGCCTCATGACAGGGATGGGTGAACTTAAATTGGTGCCTGCTGTCCAAACAGGCTCATGTCTCACTGATCTTTGAGCCCTGGCAGCATAAACAGGTTTAGAGGACAGATGAAGATAAAGATGTTGTGACTCTGTGACAAGTATCCTTGTCAGTAACCGATACCCGACACTCTTATCTCCACCCACCGTGTTTAGCCAGCAAAGCCACGTGGCTGGTGTCGGCGCTCCACACCACGTATTTGACCTTGGCGATCTTAACGGTGGCCAGAGAGCGTTTCTGCTGCACGTCGAACAGCGTCACGCCATCGGCGTCGCGCAGCAACAGCGAGCCCGTGCCAGCGTAGAAGATTTCCTCGCAGCTCGGCACCTGAACTTTCTTCACGATTTCATTCTTGAGGTTCTTGATGAGCAGCTGGCAAAGGAGAAGGAAATGTTATTATAAGAGATGAAAAGAAAATGACTTTGTAAACTTATATCAACTGCTGCTGTCTGTATATCCCCAGTTTGAATTCCATGATTTTACACTTCAGACTTCATTATTTGAAGATTAATGCCAAGATATTACTCCGTTCTTTTCTGAAACATTTCCAAACTTTCTGGACCTGGAAATTAACTTACAGAGTGCATACGGTCCAGGACGGCAAATCTATTCCTGGCCACCCAGACTGCAGTCAGACCAGAGGACCTCTTCCCCTCCGGTGCTGAGAAAAAAAAAAAAAGACATACAGTTTGTTTTAAAAGGGATCCAATTTCTTGGCATCCAATCAACAGTGTACAGCAATGATACAGCAGAAAGCACAACCCAACATTTAACTACACATAATCACGATAGAGAGATTCAATAAACAGAGTAACTTCAGTGAGGCGTTTCTTTACCATCGGGGTTCTGGGAGTCACTCTCTTTGGGAATGGAGTACAGGTCATAGGTGCTGTTCTCCAAGTTGGTCGCCCTCTGCAGGAGGTAAAGAGCATTACATCAAACATGGAAAACAATCTACTTGAATGACTGTAAGGTATATGCCATTTAGGGATTAACATGTTTTGTTTAAGAGATACTTACAGTGCAGAGCAGGACAGCGTTCTCTGCAGGGTTGTAAGACATGCTGAACACCGGGAACTTGGACCCACTAGGACAAGATAACATATACAAAACAGCATGTTACACTCACTAGTATCCAAAAGCCTTAAATGAGTCAGAAAGGTGGTCGGGTTTAGTTGCATTGCATGTAACAAACAGGTGAAGTGACCTACCTGCGGAGCTGCATCACAGCAGTGTCCTTGCTGCTGTTGAAGTCCAGCTGGCGGAGGAAACGGTCCTTCACGTAGTACAGCATGTTGCCGTGCACGGCGTATGCCGGACGCTCGCGCTCCAGCTTGAACACAATCATGCCGCTGTCATGACCTGAAGGAGACAGAGACCGTGTCAGTGTAATAGTCACTGTTACACACCTAAAACAGGAGGAGGGTGCCATTCTCACTAGCAGAGAGCCTAAAGCACAGTGTAGTCGAGTATCAACATTTTCAGATGATCTCCAGATGTTCCTTTGACTTTGTTAACAGATGCAGACCAGTATCGCCATCCACCTACCAGCAGCAAACAGGTTGAGGTTCGGGTGAGCCCCGAGCACCCAGAAGCGATCGTGGTCCCGGCGGAAGGTCTGCACTCCGGTCCTTTTGGACATATCCCACACCCGGATGCTCTTGTCCTCAGAGTTGGACAGGATGAGCTCCTGACGCGGGTGGAAGACGGCACAGGACACGTTGTTGTAGTGACCGCGGCATGTATCGAGCTCCCACGCCTTGGATTCTGGACCGTGGGAGAAGGAGAGGGTGGAAAGAGAGACAAGAGACAAGCCATGCTGAGTGAAAAGCATAATTTCAGTTAACATTTACTTTTTTTTATGTGAGTGACAAAAAGAATTCAGAAAATGTCAACAGGGCTTCAGTTATAATGGACAGTCAGTTTATGAACGTTAACTGCTGACTTACCATTCATTCTCCAGATCTTGACCTGCCTGTCGTCAGCTCCTGACACGATGAGAGGCATGCTGGGGTGGAAGGCAGCCCAGTTGACCCCTCGGTCGTGACCCTAGACACAGATACACAAAGTTATGTCACCCTTCACACAGCACTGAGGTAAGGGAGGGAAGGCTTCCTACTAAACACTGACATTTTTCTTTATTAATTAAATGTTTATGTATAGAAATGGTACATTGTAGCATCCTAAGTTATTAAAATCATCATTCCTTTTCATCTTCACTACACCTCCATCAAAAGTGGACACGTCCAAAGAGACGAGAGTGTGACTAAGCCTGGTTCTGTCCCAATTTTCCATTGCTTTCATTGGATGACACATCGCTGTTATTAACGTTCAAACCAAACCCAGGCGATGTCATTTTATTTCCTTGGGTTGGACATTTTTGGACGTCGAGGAGTAATAATTCAAGAGACAAAAATATACAGAAGGACATGATGTAATTTAGAGAGCCGTCTACATTTGGAACATTAAGCTGAACCAATTTAGTTTTCCATGAACTGGAAAGAAATTTCATCAGTAGTGATCTGGGAACTTTTTCTTTACAACATTAATTTTGTTTCTCTTCGACTTTTCAGTGGACAAAGCTACTGACATGGCATCATTTTACCACTGTTGTAGTTATTGGAGGGATTTCTAAAATATTTTAACTCCAGGCAAACAACCATTACAGTTAGAGTGGCTTTTGAAAAGAGCATGGCAGAGGCCATCGAATCCATCATCCCTGGAGACCAACAGGCACAAATAAATGTCGCCAGGGAGCACAAAACACTCGGCAGCTGAAAGTTGCACATTTCAATCTGACTTCTCACCTCCAGCACATGCTTGACGACAGCATCCGAGGCGCCGAACAAGTCGACACCAGAGATGCCGCGCACCTCCGTCTCCACAGCTCCCGGAGACAGGTTCTTCTTCCTCAGACCTGGAACCAACATTCAGGGGATCGCGTGCAAGGAAGGAGCCATATTCATGTTACACAAGGCACAACCACAGTACAGCGGGAGAGAGGGATGAAAAACATGTAAAACAGGATACAAATTAATAAAATAATCAATCAAATATGAAGCACTGTTGCAGGAGAACAGAAGCAACAGAAGGGAATTATAAAGGAGGGAGAACTGTTGGACTACTG
This sequence comes from Argyrosomus regius, assembly GCA_946959425.1. Classification (NCBI taxonomy): domain Eukaryota; kingdom Metazoa; phylum Chordata; class Actinopteri; family Sciaenidae; genus Argyrosomus; species Argyrosomus regius. Next base: position 22,428,214 of record OX336892.1, on the reverse strand, counting down.
AACACACACACAGGGTAAAAACACACCAACACAACCTCTGCTCTCTCATTCCTCGCCAACTTGAGTCTGGAAACAATCACGGCTCTAACATAATGTTGATTGGGTTAATGAATCACTTCCATACAGATCACGAGTTGATTGGACGGCAGTGAAAGATACTGATTACCTCCCAGACTCAAATTAGATCAGGAAAATTAATGATTGAGAAAACAAAGCTTGCATTCATGATTCTCGCCCGTTAAACAAATGTGGTGAACAGACAGTTCAAACAGCATGAAGAGATGACACAGGGGGGGAGAAATGACACTAGGAACCCAAGTGCAGGTGTGGATGTTTCCAGGGAGAGCATGGAATAAGGAGGACGCAGGGAGCGTGTGGACTTGGCTGATGGGGATGGGGTGGGTGGTGCCTGGCGTTGTAAAGAGGTGCTCTGATGGGGCGTTGGATGTCAGAATATGAGTTTTTTTAACTGTCTTAGAGGCTCATGCACAGATGTTTCTGCACAGTCACATGCAGAGTTAATAGAGTCTAACATGTCACAGTTTTGGGGTTAGGGATGAAGTTTGTAACAACATGGTGCCTTTAGCTACAAGAAATATAAACACTGTTGTATATTTGGTGTTATATTTGGAGTAGTAGAGCCAGCCATGCAAATGTCATGCCATGGAGGAGTGTAAAAACATTTTAAAGTCGCCACTGAGGAAGTTTAAGTTTGTAAGAGATACACGTTAGTTGGTCTTGGTAACTGGTAAAATAACAGTACGGGAAGCAGCATGGACTTTCTTTAATGAAAGCATGAGTGCAAAGTGACCTTTTCTTCATGGTAAAATGATGCCGTGCACGTATCATGGTGAGTGAAAAGTCTACGTTCTGCTATGACGTCTTATGATCTAGGAGCTCGGGACATGCTATGTATGAAAGGAACCATGCAGAAAGCGTTAAAGCATCTCAGGACAGTAGACGGTTGACAGAGTTATCTTATGCATGTTCACATGTAAGAGAGTGATAATAGATGTGAGACAGTTTAGTTAGTAAAAAGACAAGAAACAAGAAGCAACAAACATCATTAAAGATTTTAAGAGCATGCAGAGGCACAGAAACACCTCTCACACATCTTTTACCTTTTTAACTTCAGCTTACATCTCTCTGACCTTCAGAACACTTATTTACAGTGAAGTATTTCATTCACAAATACCACGCTATAAAGTTGTTCTGACAGTACATCTATATCTCTGTCTGTCTGTCCTGCAAGGAGAGGTGTTTCTGCAAACAGCCCACAGAGATTTGTCCTCTACAAGTAGGAGAGGAAGAAGAGGTGTGGCAGGACTTGATGTTGATCCTGTTCCTGCTTCTTCCTCATCCTTCCTACCACTCTGCCCTCCCACCCGTTCCTCAACCCAACCCAACTGTCCTCTGGGTCCACCGTCCCCAGGCCCTCACCGGAAATATCCCACACTCGCACGGTCTGGTCCAGACTGGCCGACACCACCAGGTCCTCGGATGGGTGGAACTGGGCGCACATCACGTAGTGATTATGGCCCGTTAGCACGCTGTGGATGAGGAGGAAAGAAAGGATGTATTCAGATCACAAGTTACATTATTTCCATAAGTTATATTATATTCTTAAGACTAAGATTACAGGATGCCATTAGAGGACTTGTGCAATAGTACAGCACAAGTGAGGAAGATTCACCGCTCAAACACTGTTAGAAATGTCGGGTGTTTCTGTTTGTTTTGTGTATAAAAATAAACACTTTTTTCTTTCTTTTGATGTATTCACTTTTTCATAGAACATAATGTTCTGTGGATCTTGAAAGATTTGTGAATATGATCAAAAATGCTGCTGGTGGCAATTAAAAAAACAATAAAATACTCCGATGGGGAAAGTTGGTGTTTGTTTTTAAATTGTGTCTCTCAGTGTGTGTCTTACCAAACGCAGGTTCTGGACTGCCAGTTCCAGATGCGAATAGTCTGGTCATCGGAGGCACTCAGAATCCAGGGGTACTCCTACAGAAAACAACATGATTAAATTAATTCAGTTCAGATTGACTTTTTTTTGTACGGACGACATGATACCAAGTCCTCGTCACTCTGTGCTCTGTAATCAGCGATGAAAAAGATAGGAAGGTGACGTATTTTAAAGAGGCAGAACAACTCACGTGGTGGAAGAAGGTGGTCCTGATGTAGTCGAGGTGTCCGAGGAGAGTGAAGAGGCAGCGCCTCAGCTTGTAGTTCCACACCTGGTCAAAACAGGGATTATTTACTCAGCACAAACAGACACAACCTATCGAAATAATCTAATAATGATATGATAGAAGTTTAAATCCACAAGACCATGCAGCAAATATCGCGTCTCTGACTTGTGTCAATATTTGCTTTATTTGCTCCAACCCGGTGAGCTTCATGACATTTCTAGGTGGTGAAATATGAGTGCAGACGCAGCCTCACCTTGATCTTGTAGTCATCTCCTCCAGACACAAACAGAGGCTGCTGTTTGTGGAAATCAATCCCTCTGACGGGGCCTGTGTGTGGGCCAGGACACATCAGTTACATCACACATGTAACAAACACACAGTGTGGAATAATAATGACATTAATAATAACATCACTGTCTTTACCATCGTGCTCGTCAAACTTGTCGATCAGTGTGCACATCCGATAGTCCCACAGCTGGATCACACCGTTGTGCAAACTTGCAAGAACCCATGGCCTCTTTGGGTGGAAACTCAGGCCTGAATTATAACACAACACAGTCAGTCTATCTCATAATGACAACAGACCATTAGATGACAAGTCAGCTCACTGTACATCAGCAAGGAAACCATTTTAGGTGGCCGAGTTTAGCTACTGAAACGTACAGCTAGAGTTCATTCATCGCTATGTTTGGACACAGGACGTGACAGAGATGATTTAAAGATAAAGTATGTGATACATAACCCTCTTAAAAACAATTAATTAACTCATAAACAGACAGAACATTAAAGATGACAAATAAAACGTCAGCTAGCTAACGTTAGCTCCTATGCTAACTGCAGCTTGCTCACTCCTACCTTTGACACGAGCCGACTTCGTCTCAAATTTAGTCAACATCGTGACTTGCCGATAAAAACAAGTCGTATTTTTCAATGCTGTGATCAAATGTGACTCCACACAAACTGTAAAAACAACTCAAAACGTTGCAGGTAGCTCAGGCGGCTCGTTAGCCTTCGCCCGTTTAGCCGATTCTCCTTTGACACGTAGCTCGTTTTGTCTTCCGGTTCGGAACAATAAAGTTTTGACGCAGCAGGACGTTTTTGACGCAGAAAGCTCCACGGCGGCGCCACTTAGAAATACAACACACAGACACGAGACCCTCAGTGCGAGCCCTGCGTACTGTATCAACAGGGCTTATCTATGTATTGTAGCTCTACACGGTCTGGTTAAAGAGACGGGTTTTCAAAATAAAAGTGCTTTTAATTTGTAATAACGTATAACTTAGTATTAAAGCTACTGTAGAGAAAATGGCGAGTTTGCCAAGTCATCATTGAATTGACATTGTTAAATTTTTATTTATTTATTTTTTTTAAGTATGTTTATTAATTTCAAAGGGTCAGATAAGGAGTTACAAATATAGAGGCATGATCAACATATACACCCTCTTTTTTTCTTTTTTTTTTAAACACACTTAACATAAACACAGAACACACTCCCCACACACACAAATAGACCAAAAGTAGCAAAGAACAAAAAAAAAAAAGACTGTTGCTCTCCAGTTTCATGTCTTCAGTCTTCAGATGTTTTATGATTTCAGTCTTGATACTTTAAGTGTTTTCTTTGATGTTTTGCCAGTTTTATGTTCTGGACTTACACAAACCTCATTTTACTTTTACTGTATTTACAGTTGAAAAGTCGAATAACCTTCAAACATCATATGCTATTATTGGATAGGATAAACATCACATTTTCTAAGATGGTTATTAGTTAGTACAGTAGTCGATATAGCTACATAAAAGAGCACAAGTATGTCAAAATTGCTCCCTACCTGCATACCTACGGTTTAATTAGATCACTTGCTACTACTTATGTGAAAGCGATGATGATTAATAATCCACAAAAACAACAACAAAATTTTGCATTGTATCATTATTTTATTTCATATATTTACAAACCAAAAGAAAATAGTGTCAAATGACAGGCTGCATGTTATTTTTAAACAGTGCTCTGGGCATGTTTGCATCGGCCCTGAGAGTTGAATAGATTGCACCCCTCCAATGAAAACCACAGGCCTTTTTTTTGTTTTTTTTAAATGGACCTCCACAGCAGCGTTTGATGTAAATCTGCTCACTCCTCAGTGCACGGCTGACTGAATCTTTTCACAGTACCCCTTTATTATACAGTTATTGATGAGCTGATTTCTAGACCTCTCTCCATGGTCACAGCGGTGAAATCCAGAAGTCCACTGGCGAGAGCAGCCGGTGAGAAATGACCACTGGTGTAAACAAACCCATCAACCCAAATGTGCCGACGTTAGGCTGCTTACCCAACGGTGCAATCTGGATGAATTATAGACATGTGATGTTTGGTACCTTTTTCTGGAAAGGACCTAATTTACTTTTAATGGAGGGTACAGGATATACGTACACGTTATCGCTGCCGTGAAAGTGTTTGTCTTTCCTAGCAGGAACCCCCTCGTCCAAAGAAAGCATCACTCTGCACGTTAAAAACACCGTGAATCACAAGGGAAGCACTTTGCACAGTAACTCTACACTATAATGATCACTGTAACCACTGCAAAGGCATCCGGGAATCGACATCTCAATCACTTCAAATCGACACCTGGGAATGGGGGGGGGGGACATCACTCGGGGAGGATTATTCGTTAACTTAGCTGGTTGGATTACAGTGAGAACTTCTTGCAAAGTACTCAATCATCTCTAGTCTTTTTAATTTTTTAAATTATTAACAAATGTACAGTCATTTCTTTTCAGTTTCATTACACGTTAATAATTCATTAACTCGTTAATTTAAATCCTGTACAGAAACAGAGGTGCTTGTTTGATGAAGTGGCAAAGAATTATCGCTAACTTGGTGCAAATCTGGGAGAGTCACACCGTTTTAAAACTATAATCTTCTATAAGTTCTTAGCTGAATCATAGCAACATCTTTACCTTCTGATGAGACCTAAAATAACAATTTAAAAGTCTTATTGCAAAGGCACTGTTTATACCCGTGAAGTGGATTGATAGATCTGACCATGAGGCTAAACAGCATTGTAAAAACATGAAGAACGGCAGTGCTATTTTCTTTTTTTTTTTAAAGGAATGCTGTTAAAACTAAACCATGAAGGAGGTGTGGCAACCGTTGACAAACTAATGCAGAGATGTTAAGATGTTCTCAGTGGTGCGTTCAGTGATTTTCAGACAGAAGAGAGTGTGTTTGTGTGTGTGTGTGGTTCCTGTTGGTTTTTTTCGTGCCTCCTCCGTGTTGTTTTGTCATCCACACACCTTCTACTTGAGAGAGAACGGTGTCGACAGTCTGGTCACGCTCCTGTCTGACCTTTGCTTTCACACTCTTTCACTTCTCTGCCTGTCGCTGACTGACGCACACAAGAGTGACCGCTCTGGCTTCAGTGCTTCTGATGGACCGCGCCGCTACGTCGTCACATGACGGAGCACTGCTCTGCCGCCCCGGCACCTCCGGCGCCTCCTCCGAGATTGAGGGACTCCATGTCGAAGTTAAAGCCCGGAGGCTGGCGGGAGAAGAAGAGACAGGAAGAATGCTGTCATGTTTAAGATACGGCTGGGTGAAATGACATCAACATCTCTGGGTGTATTGAGCAATCATGATCAATATGTTAATTAAGGAGGAAGAATTTTTATAAGATTAGTTTTGCACCAATATGATGAAGTACCTTTGTTTGTCAGGTATTTATAATTAATATAATTTCATATCTGGTCATTAATTTATACATTTTAAATTACTATGATATATTCACCTACAGTCTAAGCCATCTAATGCACCATATCTCCCTCACAGAGTAACACTTTTAAGTATTTGAAAACTCATTGGCTGTAATGAATGGCAAAACATACAGTTAACACAATCAAATGCTACTGTTCTGTGTCTGTAAGCAAAAAAGTAGCATGGATTTGCTGAGTACGACTGCTGTAATTCAGCTATTTTACTGTACTTTGTGGAGCCCCTGTAGTGCCAAAGGCTACACCAAGAACCAAATACCCAAAGAGGACTGTCCAAGTGTGTACCATGCAGAGTTTTACATTATATTGTGACAAAGATATAAAATCCAGCCCTGAGATGTCAAAATATTTTCTTTCACTTTCAAGATAGGAGTGAAACAGATCTTGTGCTGTTCACTAACAGCATGTATACGCTGCACATCCACTGTTTCTTACTGAAAACTTACCGCATCACCTGCTAGCTCTTTGGGTGGTTGGCCGAGGTCTTGCAGCTGTAAGCAAAAGTGTTAGAATCTGTGAGTTTCACTGTGAACAAGCCAAAGCACAAGTCTATTCACATGAAAGTAAAAAAATATAAGAGTTTGTAAGCTTTGCCGTCCCAGGAGAAAGACATTGTAACAAACCTACAAACAGACATTCACAATTAACTGTTCAACAACCAAGAAGTCAAATGCAGTTTGAGTGGAGTGCAGGAGTGTGTCTACCTTTTGCATCAGGTCCATGATGCTCTCAAACGTGCTCTCTTTATCTCCTGCCCCCTGTTCCTCCCTCTCAAAGTGGTTACAGATGTCTCCCATGATTTTGGCCTGCTTCTCGTAGCGCTGGTAGTCCTCTGGGCTGAGAGTCGGCTTGTTGGCATCCAGCCATTCTGGGTACTGTGAGGGTGAGTGACATTTATGAGCAACGCTTGGTAGCAGAACTGGAGACTACAGTCAGTGCTCGTAAAAACAGATGCAAACCTTAGTAGTGATCTCTTTGAGAGATGGATAAAGCACTTCCTTAGAGAGAAGGTTCTGCATGATGGACTGCATGATGGGCAGGATGTTTCCGTCTTCACCGCCCGCTTCGCCGCCCTCTTCCAATCCCAGGCCTTCTAGAGCCTTGACAAGGTCGTCCCCAGCTAGTCCTGAGGTCTGTAAGGGAACAATACAGACAGTCTGTAACCTCTTCAAGGTTTCACAACAACTGAATGAGTCTGATTTTACCGACCTGCAGGTTGTCTGCATTTTTGGCCAGGCCACGGAGAGTTTCTTTAAGACAGGACGTGAATTCTTGTTGGGATTCTGTGTCGGTGCCTGCATGGAAAACACAGATAACATTTAGGCTGCAGGAACAGCAAGCAAGCAGAGGAACACACATCAAAATCACAGATAATGCAAATTGTAGCGCTTACCAACTTTGCCTGCAGCCTCTGACAGTTTTTGGAAGTGCTGCAGTAACTCCGGCTCCTCGTGGGCCAGCTCAGTCATGGCCTTCTCCCACTCCTCCTTGGCTTGGGCAGCCATGTCACCCTCGAAGAGTGTCTCGAAGAGTTTGCAGTCTTCAAGCAGTGGTGGCTAAACGGGCACAGAGAAAACATTTAAAGTACCGTCTAGACACCTCGGGGGAGAACTGTGAGTTTTAAATTGTATCGAGCAGTTTTTTCATACTGAATAACCTCTTTGCTATAACAACTTTAAAATGTAGAGGCTGTTATGAACAGCCTGCTAGACAAGTCTTGGTAAGAATTTAGTTCCTTGTGCAACTGGGAAAGTACTTTTTGGCAGGCAGTGAACCTTTGAGGGTTGGGTCTGAACAGTATTTGCATGTTACACAATCAACAACCAGCTAATGCAAACATGTAAAAATAAAAGAAAATAGATGAACAGAGGAAAGAAATCAAGGATTAAGACAAACAAATGCTTTATCTTTCAGAGTAAACTACTGTTTTTATCTCTTTAACTAAACTTGGTATACATCCTGCTTGTTATAAGTGCTAGCAGGCTCAGACTTCTTGGTAGGAAAGTTAGTTTCCTTGTTAGTTTTCTTCATATTGACATAAATCAGATGACAGCGGTCCTACAGTAGTGGTGACAACAAAATAAAATAGTGAAGCGGCATCACCCCTATACAAACAACAACAAACTGACCTTCTCTGCACCGCTGTTGGCCGAGGAGGAGGCAGCTGCAGGTTCAGCGGCTGGAGGAGCCGATGTCTTGTCAAAGTCATCCAACGCACCTGAAAGAAAGGGATAACATTAGAACCACGCCAGATGGATTTGAAAGAGTTTTAAAGGAGCAATTCAACAACACAACTACTTATTCCCAAAAAAAACACTTTTCCCCTGTGTTATAATGAGGTGTTCATTCAAATTTATTGTCATTTTGAGAGGCTGTACTTTGTGCTGCTGTGTTATACTAATATAAATATTATGCAAATACCCAACACCGCAAACTACACTAGACAAACTAGTCTCCAACATTAAGAAGAAGAAGAGATACTTATATTATTCCCTTGAGGGGAAATTCTTTCTTTCTTTCACGCAGTTTTTTTATACATGCATTTTTAAGATATTTTTTGGCCTTTTTGACCTTTATTTGACAGAGACAGCTTGAAGAATGACAGGAATGTGGGGAGAGAGAGAGAGAGAGAGATGGGGAATGACATGCGGGGAAAGAGCCACAGGTTGGATTCAAACCCTGGGCCGCCACGGCAAGGACTAAGCCTTTGTACATGGGGCGGATGCTCTACCGACTGAGCTAAACGACACCCCTTTACACATGCATTTTAACCCTGACTTTTTTAACCCTAACTTCTACTACATGGTTACTACTTTTACAATATTATTTATTACATGGTCGCTTACATTGCAATATTTTCATACCATGGTCACTTTACCTCAAGTACTTGTTTTGCACATTGTCTGTTGTTTGTTTGTTTTTGTTTATTGTGTAGGTTATAAGACACTTCTGTCTGTTTGTTGTGTTGTTGCCCTTTTTCTACTTTAATTTCTGTAGTGTGTACTACACGTTTTTCCTTGCTGCTGTGATAAGTAAATTTCCCCGCTCTGGGATGAATAAAGTATATAATCTAATCTAATCTAAATACAACCACACACACACACACACACACACACACACACAAAGGGCTCATAGACATGCAAATGTGGAGAGAGATGGTGGAGTGATGGGCCAAGCCAAGTCCCTACAGACTGAGCTACAGACTGAGCTACTGCCGCCCTTTAAAGTTGAATCAACAACTTGTCACACAGTTTCAACACATAAATGTAACATTATAACCTCGATAAAGGTCAGAAATGTTGCAGGGCTGCTCTGTTAGACTGCATTAATTCATAAACTGGCAGCTTAATGTATGTGCAGCTGAGCCGTGCGGCGTTCACGGACACTTGTTTACAGTAGCTACACACACACACAAAAAGACATTCAACACATGAACGAGTGATAAAGGGGAGTAAATAAAGGCTGGAGGCAGAGACAGTACTATCACTGATCGTCAGGTTTTCATTAAATGTAACACAGACTGATAAATTCAAGGACAGAGACATCTGCAGCTGAGTTAGCCCGCATTACCAACACTGCAGAGTGAGCTACACGCAGTGACAGGCTGCATTTGGTTGTTTTGGTGATTGTTATGAGCCAGCAGCACTGACTCATGACCGACTGTCAGCGATAACTTCGGCTACTTTGTCGAAATTTGGCACCAAAGCGGGCGAGAGGTCCCACCGAGCCCACCGAGCCCACACAGGCTAACCCCTGACAGAGAGAGAGGAGGCGGGGGAGAGCGGGGATCGAACCGCCGCCGCCGCCGCCGCCTTTAACCACCGAGAGCAGCTCTTAAGACTTAATGACATCTCTTACTGTCCAGTAACTCGTCCAGTTCTGCGTCGTGTCCGCTGGACTGCTCTCCTGTTCCCGACGCCATGTTGACACCTTCACTGTGGTCCGCAGGTCTCCGAAAAATGACGTTTCTGTCTGCGGGAAATGTCGCGGACTCTATGACGCCATGCCTGCAGGCTGGATTTGAGGTCTAGTGCCACCGTGTGGCCGCGGTGAGAACAACAACACCAGATAGATAGATAGATAGATAGATAGATAGATAGATAGATAGATAGATAGATAGATAGATAGATAGATAGATAGATAGATAGATAGATAGATAGATAGGTGGGTACATAGGCAGGTAGGTAGGTAGGTAGGTAGGTAGGTAGGTAGGTAGGTAGGTAGGTAGGTAGAAAATATACATATTGACTCTTGTGCAATAACTTGTGCAAATGTGCATAGTGAAACTTAATTGGAGAGAGTGCAATTATGAAATGAACTGTTACAGGATGAGTCTCCTCTCTCTGCATAGGGGGGAGGCATACAGAGTAATAGCAGTTTCCTGTAACGGCCCTTTTTACGGTGGAGCTGCAAGAGTCTCTGACTGGAACTGCTCTGTTGTTTGAGCAGGAGGTCATGTAGTGGATGAGAGTTATCGTCCATGATACTGAGAGGTTTGTGGAGATGACTAAAAATGACTTTATCCAGCTGCTGACAGATTCATTTTTAAGTTTAAGGTTGAGTTTTGTTATTTTTTGACATTTCTGCTTAATCACGTCTAATTTTGCCAAATCTTTACCACTGGGTAAAACTCAACATCAGTAATACTTTTATTTTACTTTTATTTTATTTTATCTGTTTATTTTACTATTTTATTTTATTTTATTTTAGTTCAGTGTGTGTTTCTTTAACCTGCCTCGGTGTTTCCTCACTGCAAGATGTTGAGATGGCGCTTCCTCAGTTTGCACAGTTTGCATAGTCCCTTGTTTATAATAGGGTGGAGGTGGTTGTTGGGGTGGAGGGCTGGGAGTGGATGGGTGGTGGAGGGGTTTTATTGTGTGAAGCACTTTGTGTTACATATTTTGTATGAAAAGTGCTATACAAATAAAGTTTGATTGATTGATTGATAATATTTATCCTTAAATTTGGGCCTATTCCAAAATCTAGTTTGGACAACCCCTGACATGATGAATACATTTTATTTATCCACAAAAATGTAAAAGCCATTAACCCTTCTTAATTTAAGTTCAAGTTTAAGAAGTTTTTTTTATTTCACAGGTTATCATAAACACCAGTCAGTCCATAGATGTTGTCACATGTTCAGTTTCTCTTTTGCAGAAGTGGAATGTAACAAATTCTGTACTTGTTTGATGCAATCATTCTACATTTAATAGTTTAACACTTATATTTGTTAGTTTCTTCACCAGGGCTTTTCACACCAAACATACTGGATGATTCAAACATGATAGATGACTTTTATTTGTCATATTAGTGCTGCTTTTTAAAAAATAATCTGAACACTGACTTTATTCATCGCTACCTTTTTAAACAAAAAATATAATATCTAAGATAAGTGTTCTTATTGTCTAAATACAAGTGGTGGAATGAACATTTACTCACATACTGAGTACACTTAACTTTGATACTTGTACTTTACTTGAGCATCTTCTTCTCTAGTATTAAACTTTAGTTACTAGTTTCTTTGCACATTCAGAATATTAATACAATCAACTAATAAATTATGATGTACATGATCAGTACATGGTACTGATGATAAAGCTGAAATCAGCAGAACTTTTGTCAGCTAAACTGAATCTTACACTTAAGACATCACTTTTTATAATTCAATAATATTTCATACATGATTCTGAAGCAGGCCACATTTTACTGATATTTTAAGTGTTTTTTAATAATAATACTTTTGTGCTTTTAGACAAAACTCCTACCTACATCATAATACCTTTACACTGTGGTTTACATCACTAAAGTAAACGATCAGAATACTTCTTCCACCACTGCAAAATACACACACACACACACACACACACACACACACACATACTAGATTTCTATAGCGGAATGAAATGTGAGCAATTCAAGAGAAATGAACTTATCTTGTAGGAATGTGCATGTGATAGCAGTTCTCTGTCTCTCTCTGTTTCTCAGACTCTTTTCAGGAAACGCGTCAATTTCGTCTCCTGGTAAATATGAGGTGGTTGTCAGGGGTTACAGCTGCCGAGCAACGAACACAAATATAGTGTAATCTGTGAGTGCGATGATTCAGACGAGGCATCACAATGACAAATATTTAGTATTAGGGGACTGTGTCGATAGTAACGATGATGGAGACGTAATTAAACAAAGATGACGATATTTTTTATTAAAATGACTCGATGGGGGGTTTCCAGAACGGAACCAGTCCACTTTTTGTTAAAGTCAAACAAAGTTATCATTAATTTTTGCAGTTATTAACAAACCTCTCTTTATATTTTAAGATTTAAGTATAAATTTAGATTTTCATGAACCAGCCATTAGTTATAACACCATTTATTTATTTAACACATATTTATTCAGCCGCAGTGTCTCCAATCACATTTAATGTAAAAAAAATATTTTTCACGTTTATTTCCATTAACATGGATCAATACAAATGAATCTTTAGTGGTTGAACAGAAAACAGCCATCTACAGGAGCGACACATTCATAAAACATAAATCAGATTTCTTCTTTTTTCCTGATGAAAATGTATAAAATTGATCAAGAAATGTCATTTTAAAGGAGGGTAAACTTGCAGCATTGCAAATGGGTGTGTCAAGCAGCAGTGGAGTCCCGGGTTGCAGTGCTGGAGGAGGTGGAGGAGGAGGTGGAGAGTTCATACAGATGTGAATAACGGTGCAGACATTCGATGCCTAATTTGGTTTGCTGGGCGGGGAGCCGCTCCTCCTCTGAGCTGCACCAAGTTAAGTCTGAGAGCTGAGGAGTTTCCAATATACGATTCTCTGGATGTCCTGCAGAACAGACATCATCCACAGCCAAGTATCACCAGACAGAGAGAGAGAGAGAGACAGGTAATCGACTTTTACATCCAGCTGACTTTATGCGGTGATTTTTGCGGGTGAATGTTGCTGTGAGCTTGCACAAGGAAAATACTTTGGCTGCAACTTGTTGCATCTTGCCTGCTTCATGTGAACAATGTGATTATATCAGCAGCTAGAGTGTTTTTATTTATTTATTTATTTATTTTGCATGTTTGAAGAAATGTTCACAGTTTTTAGAAAGAAAATGAGCTTTTATTTTGAAAATTAGTTAAAAAAGAGAGTGTAGAATGGGATGAAAACGTATAAATTAACGTCTAAGATGCTCTTTTGTGAGTTTAAAGCAACTTTAATATATTTTTTTAGCATTTTATGTCATAGTGTTTTTATTGTGGGTGATTTCCAGACATTCAGTTATTGAGTTATGTTTAAAAAAAGAAGAAATTTGTAGTTTTTGGACACACATTTGTGTGTTTTGTGTCTGTTTTGCTGTAGTGTGGTGTGTGTGTGTGTGTGCGTGTGGTGGGAGTAGGGTGCGGCAGGCGGCACACCCACCTTCTCCGTCAATGAATGAACCTCTGCAGGAACACACAGCTGTCACGCTGACACACACTGTTTTTACAGGGACTTTTACTTTTTATAGTTTTGTGGCACATGCCTGAATTGTGTTGACCGACAAGCTCCTCGTTGTTCTGTGTTTAAATGCTAGATCTGTATCCAAGCTTCACTTTTTTTTTTTTTGCTGAGTAGGTGTGGCATGCCTTGAAAAAAAAAAAAAAAAAGTGATGACCCCTGGAAAAATAATCAGAGTGTGTTTTGTTAGAGAGATTTACTCAACATTAGATTGTTCTCCAGCTGAACAAGAGAGGCGATCTGTGCTGAAAATGCCTGAAAAGGTCAAATGTGAGGATGCATTTCCCCCTCGAGAACACACACAACAACAGTTGCACACTAATATACTAATATTAAGCTCACACACTCACACATACACACATTGGGATGGTTTGCCAACAGAGCTGATCCTGTGCTTCAACCCACAGGTCGCCCCTGTAAGTGGATTATGGGTGAAATTGAGTTAGTGACGTTGTGTCATGACAACCAAACAAGCAAACGCACATGACCTCTCTGCCTGAGACAAACACTTGTTTCCTGAACATCTCAATGTGTGTGTGCGTGCGTGTGCGTGTGCGTGTGTGCAGGATACACCTCACAATTGTTTGCATGAAAAGTGACCGTGCAGGGGAGCATGACGGTGTCACATCCTCTCTTTTTTTTTTCTCTTTGCTGTCCTGTTACGTGAACCTATTTTCAGCACTTCTTCCATTTTGGGGAAGTGGCCCCCTGTTTGAGTGATCCTGTCGTGTTTTCCATGCTGTGAAAAAACATTTTTCCACACTTCTCCCTCTTTGTGTGTGTGTGTGTGTTTCATTTCTCTGCCATTTTCCTCTCCCATTTCTTTCCTGACTTTATTCCATAAGCAGCAAAGTAAGTAATGGCGGCGGGAGTGGCGGCATTGATTTTTCCATTACGACCCTCTGTATACGTTTATTTTGAATGGTTTACATGAAGCATAATTGGTACCCTGACTTTAAAGCTGGAGTGGGAGTATTGAGCTGGGAGGGAGAGAGAGGACAACTGATGGAAAAAGGGAGGGAGTAGCCGCCAAATGAGACTATGAGTAAGGAAAGAAGGAAAAAAAAGAGAGAGAGAGGAGGGGAAAGAAGTTGGCAAATATGACAAAGTTACCAGTTGTTCAGCAGCAGCCAGACTGCAACACATCTGGAACACATCAGTAAGTTGGAAAATCTTACAAGAAATAAAGGAAGAGAGGGGGGCTCAGGGTTGGAGGAGTGGTGAAAGAGAGGGACCTGGTGGTGACTCACTCCTGTGCTATTCCACTCCATCACTGTGTCCTTCTGCGGCCGAGGTGCAGGGCTTCCCCCGTGTTCCTCCCTCTTTTTTTTACTCCAAGTGAGTCATCCATGCTCCAGCACAGTTTTAGGGGTCTCTTTTTCCATTTCTGTCTCCTTTTGTGCTCAACTTTCTATTCATACCTCGCTACCAGTTCAGCTTCTCGCCTCCAGAGCCTCCACTGTTTTATAGGTGTTTAATGGGACTAATGTAAACAGGCCCTTTCTCCTTGTTTATAACTGTCTCTCTGGGTAAACTGGGAACAGGGAGTGCAGCTGTTGTGCAGCCAAGGAGGGATGGGATGGGATGGGAGTAGTAGGGAGGGAGGACAGCCAGTGTGGTCGTGGAGTTTCTGCACTGTGAAAAAGTCCACCTTATCTTCTTGATTGCCTTTTTTTGTGTGTGCGGCTTGAAATGTTTCTCTGAATGCAGATCAGATGGTTTCCAGACTTTCCTTGAGTTTAATAACAGAAAACATTCGGGCGGCATCAATATCAGAGTTCCCATTATGCACCGACGTTCAATAGAAATCCATCGTAGAGGAGGAAGAGGATATCTGCTGTACTGCACTAATGATAGCAGCCTCATTACATCACTGCAAAATGCAGCTGCCCTACAGGTTGCGGTTTGAGTCATTTGTATTAACTGGAAAAACCCCTTTAGTGCCGTGCAGTAGTTACAGCTAAATGCAACCATTTCACACCTGAGCTCATGTTTCTATATGACATCACCCATCAGTTTCAGAAATAGGAAACCGAAATTGGGTGTGGAGCCTTTTTTTTTTATAAGAAGAAGAATTTGGAGTAAAAAAAAATGCAGTAAGTAGTAGTAAAGTAAAAGGGAGTAACAAACCATGCTACTTGTTATCAAGTAAAGCAGAGCGGTAAAGATGTCAAATAATTGACTAGATGATCACAAACAATTTGGATAATGCAGTTTGAAAAAGTTATTTATCGAGCAAAAATGTTTGGTTTCAGGTTTTCAAATGTGGATTTGCCAATTTGAAGATGTAACTTTCAATTTTTGCAAATTCTGAGGGCAATTTTTAAAGATTTTTGGACATTTTTTTATATAAAATAATAAAAGAATGGACAAACTAAGCCCTTGCCAAAACACATTCCCATGTAAGCTTAAAAATTAGTGTAATTTGTAGAAGCACATTTATTCTCTTACAAATAAAAAGTTAAAGATATAAAACACACGTAATAAAACACACATTTACTCAATCAAATAGTCTGTTTGTACGTTTTTTGCTGCTACAGCCTTACTTGGTCTGGTATGACCAACCTTAACTTACTGTAGCTTGCTTGAGAGTAATTGTTGAAGTGTAGGAAATCACTCCCTGAAGAAGAGCTTGAAAAGACAATTGAGGGAAACTTCTACTTTGATAAAGTACAAAACCTACATGAGTGAAGGTTACAATAGTAATCCCTACATCTTTAAAGTCTCTGAAAACTGCAACTGTAACACAAAATATTCCTGACTAAACGTTAAGTTTGTACTAAAACATCTTTAGGTATTATTTATTAATAATTTATTAATTTTAAGACGCACTTTTCTTTAACAAAGTTCAGGAATGAGCAGCCAGCTGCACTACATTTAAGGCGGTGTTAGGATTACGGATTTGTTTGCAGTGTAGATAGGGTCGTTGGGAGTGGAACAAGTGAAGAGGGCCATGTTTAGAGCACGATGACAGACACGCTGTAAGGGTCGCGCCACCACGCCCGTCACTGAGGACATGGGCATGGAGGAATGTCAGAGTGAAACAGTCTGCACTCAGCACAGAAATGTTGTTGAGAAAGCGGTCTGGAGTTTAATACGAGGCATAAAACTACCAGAGAAAAAGAGGAATGAGTGTTCAGCAGATGATTCGACCAGATGTAAATGTAATGTGACCACAGTAGATTCATTTTTTGTGGTTTGAAATTGTGTTTTCATGGTCTTACTTGTTGTTTCAACCATTCATAAAAGTACAATAACAGCATTGTGTGTCTCAGAAAATCGTATGTAGGAGTACATAGCCTGTTTATGCAGGTTTCCAAGCTGTTGCCCTCATGTGGTCGTATCTTGTACTTCATCTAAGGGTCATATAAAATGACATAAAACTCTAAAATCTTGCTTACTAATCTCTTTTCGATATCTTTTCTTCTTACAGTTTCTCCACCTTCTCTGTGTTGCTGATCTGAGGAAGTGACTCCCAAAAAGAAGAGACTTGTATCTCACAAGAGTTTCAGCTTCTCTCATCACCTACACCTACATCTCGCATCATGGCTATAGTCCTCCACTCCAGCCCCCTCCTATGGACACGGTTGGCAGCCATGGTTTTCGCCTGCGTGGCCTTCTCTGTGGCCGTGCATGGTGCCCAACTCAAACACGGCACCGTAGACTGGTGCATCTTCTGCTGGGCCTTCAGTTTTGCCGGGACTCTCCTCGTCCTCCTGGTTGAGCTGTTCGGCCTTCAGACCAGAGCCCCAGTTTCCTGGAAGAACTTCCCCATCACCTTCGCCTGCTATGCCGCCCTGCTCTGCCTGTCCGCCTCTATCATCTTCCCCGTCTACTACCTCAAGGGCTCCGCATCCCAAAATAAAGTCCAGGACTACCGCATCGTGTCAACCGTCTTCTCCTGCTTGGCTACCATCGCCTACATGAGTGAGGTGAGCATCAGCAAGGCACGTCCAGGAGAGGTGGCCGGCTACATGGCCACAGCCCCTGGCCTCCTGAAAGTCTGCGAGACCTTTGTGGCCTGCATCATCTTTGTCTTCATCAGCGACCCCGTGTTGTACGAACGTCACGAGGCATACAAGTACTGCATGGCCGTCTACTGCATCTGCTTCATCCTGTCGGCGGCCATCATCCTGCTCTGTATTGGCGAGTGCACCGGCTGCCTTCCCTTCCCGTTTGCTCGCTTCCTGTCAGCTTACGCCCTGCTGGCTGTGGTCCTTTATCTGTCAGCAACCATTATCTGGCCCATCTTCAACTTTGACCCCAAGAACGGTGGATCAAAAGACAGGCCCTCCAGCTGCAGCGCCGCGATAGGGCTGTGTATGTGGGATAAGGCCATGACAGTCGCTGTGCTCACAGCTGTCAACTTCATCCTATACCTGGCCGACCTGATCTACTCCACCCGCCTGGTGTTTGTCAGCGCTTGAGTGAAGAGAAAGGGTGTTAGTCCAGCAGTATGCTCCAAATAAAATTGAATTTGGCATGTTCTCAAAGGCTGAAAGGTTGAACTGATGTCAAATCCAGTGCTGTGAGAAAACGCGACTCTGCTCTGTTTGTTTAATGGCATTTCGCATCAGTTGGAGGAGCTTGTGGGTCATAATGGGAGCAGGCTGTAGAGTTAAACCATAACTGGTATAGATTATTGAAATATTGCAATCTAGTGCGACTCCATTTGTTGTTTGAAATTTGCTCTGAAAATTAAAAGATTTGATTTCACTGTAGTTCTGCTAGAACAACATAGTAAGAAGTAGGAAACGCCCAAAGTACTTGTGTAATGGTTGACCCAGGATGTACTGTAGATAATGTATCAGGGGCAGTGAACATGGACATGGCCTTTTAAAGAAATTAACAAGTTCAGCTGGCCAAACTGGGTTTATCAAACCAAAATCTTGTGGTTCTTTTGGATCACTCACAGTTTTGCCTCTGCAAACCTGCCAAATTTGATTTTGTGCAAAGTATACTGCCAACTCGAGGACTGTACAAGGAGAGAGAGAGAGAGGAGAGGTTGAGGTCAACGGCTATGTTTACATGTACAACAATATTCCTTCAATATAAATTACCGAGGCTTTCTGTTCATGTGTTGGAGCAAGTAAATGTCAAACCATTGCTCCCAGTGACCTGGAAATAGTCACTCATCTGGATTATGAGAGACCTGAATTTGTGATTGCTGGAACATGCTGATATTACCCAAGAGATCTTTTTATCAGTTTTAATGGCAGATCATTGCTCTCTGTAAACAAACACAAGATTATCTCATGTGATCTGGACATGAGTAAGATATTAAAAAATTCCTCCTGAACAAGACTCTAACATCCAAAATACTGTGTGCATGTAAACATAGTCTGTGATGACAAATGAAGAAAAGATAATGGCGGCTTATTGTTTTTTTTGTTAGATTTTTTTTTTTTGTATAATGTACATTGTCAATGCTCTGCCTTAAGTTTGTTTTCAATTTGATTTCAGGTATAAAAAAGACAGTGTTTCTGTTTTTAACAGCTAGAGGACAAAATGTATAAAAGTAATGAATATTAGCTGTAAGGAGCCGAGATTAAGCTAACGGGAGGAAATATTTGAATGCTAGAAATTTGGTTAAAAGTTTAAATTTCTGTTGTGTTTCCCAGCAGTATGCAGAGCAGCTAATCAGACGGCATCATTTGACTCTTTTACACGGCTCCAATGTTTTTAAGACTTGAAGTAGTGCGACATAGCTTACGATGAATGCTAGGCTGGCTTTTTTGCTCTCGTTATGATATATATGTGTATCTGTATCTGCAAGCTACAATCAAGAATATAGAATATAAATGTGGAAAGAACATATGCAAGATTGTAGATTTAAAAAAAAAAAAAAACAAGCAAAGTATGTTAAAAGTGCACTTAATATTAGTATTTTCTATGTTTAAATTTCTGGTGTCTCCAAATAGAAATGCATCTATTAACACTCCAAACTGACACCACTAAATTGATCCTGTTGATTTGGTTTATTGGTTTTGTACTGCTGTAATAAATACTCAGAGAAAGAGACCAAAAAAAAAATAATAATAACAATAAGATGCTCCTCTCTCTAGATGTTGTTAGTGTTATATTCTGCAACTTTTTTATATCCCACTGTTCATGTTTCTATCGTGTATTCCACGCATCAGCGTTTCAATAAAACCACATGGTAAACAGATGTGTTTGTGTTTGGTTGTATTTTATGTTTTAGTTTGGTTAAAGGTGCCATAATATCCACTTTTATTCATCTTTGTAGCTATAGTAGTGGAGAAATTCCATGGCAGTTTGTCCACCACTTTGATCCAAACTGAAATATGTCATATATATCAAAAACTATTGGACATTCATGCTCCTCAGAGGATGAACCCAACTGGCTTTGGTGATTCCCTCCAGTGCCACCATGAGGTTAACATTTTTGTTTTAAAGTAATATGCCTAGTCAACTAAGCCTTTAAACTTTGTGCAGATATTCAAGGTGCCCAGAGGATGAATGCCAACGACTTTGGTGATCCCCTGACCTTTTTTTCAGTGCAACCATGGGGTTAACATTTGTGAAACATCTTGACAACTACACCATGAAATTTTGCACAGATATTCAAGGTGCCCAGAGGATGAATCCTAATGACTTGAATAAAGGGCCAGTGTGTAGAATTTAGTGGAGAATCTATAAGTGGTGAAGTTGCAGATTGGAACCAACTGAACGCACTTAACGTGGAAAACGCGAAAGGTCCTATCTAGAAGCCAGTGTTTGGTTTGTCCCTTCTGGGCTACTATAGAGACATGGCAGACTCTGCGGAAGCAAAAACATAACAACTCAGATAGATGTTGGACTAGACTTGCATGACCAGCAGTTCAGTTTCCACTTATCCAGTGAAATAGCTCGACTGCTACAGATCTATTTGATGGATTGGCACAAAGGTTTAACAAATTTTGGTTCCCTGATGACGTTTCCAAATGACTTTGGTGACTTCCTAACTCCTGACTAGTGCAACCAAAAAGCTGACATTTTTGCACTATTTGCGTCTAATTTGGTTCAGACATTGATGCCTCCTTGAGGATGAATTATTGTGACTCCTTAATTTTTCATCTATAGCGCCATCCTCAGGTCAAATACTTTGGTTCATGACCAAACATTCCCATTACAAATGCTAGCATCCTAGCATGCTAAACTAAAATGGTAAACAAATATTACCATTAGCTCAACATCAGCCCATTACATTGACTTTGTGACGTTAGCATTTAGCTCAAAACACTACTGTGCCTGAGTACGTCGTTGCAGAGCTACGAACATGGCTGTCGACTCCTCATTTGTTAAATATCTTAAGGCTGCAAATAGATGTAATTTAAAGTGTGTTCAGTTGCATTCATTTCTACAGATAATCTGCATAATCCAGGGTCCTGCTGCAAACTGGCATGGCTGATCAGATTACAGATCATTTAAGGATACAATGATGCAAAGATGGTGTGTTTAGAGTATTATTATTATTTATACTGGCGTTGTTAGTATTGCAGATACCAATGAGAACACTCCTGGACAGACACCACTTTGACAAAAACCACAGGTCCCCAGCACAGGAGCTAACACGAGCTAACGGTACCTGATGAGATGAGATCTGTAACCGTCTTTATCGTGCCTTATAGCGGTCAAAACGTCCACAAGTGATATAAATGAATTCACTGTAAGAAAAAGAGCAACGCTGATTGTTTGAAATGTAAGTAAACCGTATATACACCAGCATCTGCTGTATACACACTATTTATACTTCCCTGTTTACTTTATCTCTCACCACATTTTTCCTCCAAGACCTACAGGGGCTTCAGGATATCTCAGGCCCCCCCAGAGGAGGACTGATGGTGGCCACTGCTTCTGCTGGAGTGTAAACATTTCAGTCACCTATAAATCTATGGCCAGGAAAGGCCACACAATGACATGTCATGAAGTTTATTTTCTTTAAGTTGTGGTTGTGCCCTCTCGCATGGGAACATGGCTACTACTACAATGGCAAGCTTGGAGTTAAGTCAAGGCAGGATCGCCATGACTCACCTTCATGACTCAGCTGCAGAGTTATCTCCGTTCTCCGTCAAAATATGAAGCTGAAGGTGTTTGGCTTATCATAGACATATGAGAGTATTGTACATTTAACTTGTCAAAATTAAGTCTGATATTCTTTATTTTGACACATTTACAGTATGTATGTTTGCTATATTTCCTTTATCTTTGTATGTACTGTAATTAGTGCCTTTTTACAGCTTTTACTTTTACCTCCCACATTTTTATGCAAAGATGTGTACTTTCTAGTCCTTACATTTTCAGAAGAGGCTTGTTTCTTTAATTTTAATGCATTTGAATTATCATCATCATTTGTACGCCTTCCTAGCATCACATTTAAACAAACCACAATGACAAACAATGAACCAAAAGTTATAAAACTACACAAAGAGAGTAAAAAAACATAACGGACATAACAGACTCAATGAAAGTTTTTTTTAAAAAAAGCGGGACAGAGTTTGCAGCCTCGATCTCCTCAAGGAGGTGATTCTAAAGCCACGGAGGCCTGATTGCAAAGGCTCAGTAACCTTTGTTAAAACATCTGGACAGAGGAGCAGCCAAGAATGACGCATCCGAGGATCTCAGGGAGTGAAATAAATCACTAAATGAAACGCGAAATAACTTGGGGCTAGGCCTCTCAGGGCTTTACAGGTAATTAATGAAATAGTACAAGCATGAAAAATAAAAGATGCTGTCTGGTTTCAGAGAAACCAAGATAGATTTTTTTACTTTTTAGAAATTGAATCAGTACTTCCACTTTAAAAGTAGTCTTTTACACTACCTACTCCTGAGAGACCTGCCGACTCTGGGTTTGTGTTTCAGGTTGTCAAGCAGAATATATTAAAAAAACAGTTTGTCTCAGACTCAGGCCTGAATCTCAGCTTTTCTATGATTGACTTGTTTTCTTCTCATCCATCTCAGTGATGAATGTCTTTCTTATCTCTTTGGCCTCTTAAATGTTACTTTTGGCTGGATTCAATCTCAGCTGGCATGAGGTTAGTCTGCACAGCCGTTTGTCTGTTCTTCACCATCTCCTGGATTGGTAAGCTTTGCTACTGTTGTATACAGTGAAAAGTCCCGTGAGGAGTGGCCTTCCTACTCTCCTTAAGTAACTAAATTAATTCTTGGCCTTCCCACTCTGACCTATAAAAAGAACAAAGAGTGTAAGTCATCGGCACTACAATAGCTTGATACAATCTCAAATGAAAGAGACCTCAGTAAGAGCTCGGCCTCAAACACAGCATCATGTTTCCACTCATTAAACGGATGTGTTGTTCTCAGCACAGCCCAGAGTCAAGTGTGTAACAACAAACACAATTGAATGACAGCACAATACATATCTGATAACATGCGACTAATTAAAATAGACACACAGATATGGTGAGTGGTTGGAAAGATCTGACATTCCTTCAGTGCTGACGCTCATCCTCCCACAGTTACAGCGTGTCGCTTTCTTGCTTGGCCTGAGTAACAAGTAAGTCATTTTGTTGGGTTGTTTCCTAATATGCTCATTTCATTTCAACACATTTGCTCCTGCTGACTTGATATTGACCCTTCACTGTGTTGTAATGTGTCGGCTACAGTACAGGATCTCGTGTTATCCATGAGTTTCAAGGGGGAACTTGACCAAGTTAATTCTGTAAAACAAGAAGTTGAGGTGGGGGTCATGTGAGCAAACTATTGGGGTCTTCCTCTCTGCATGTTGCCTAGCAAATTCACTGCAACATAAGAATCTACTGCTCAAGAAAAAGATCTTGACTTGCGTATAATCCTCCATGAACTGCCTTTTTTTGTCTTTACACTTGTACAGATTAAAATATTAATAATTAGAAAACTCTAGAAGTGCTGGTAGGAGGATTACGTTTGGATAGAGCCAGGCTAGCTACCAAACCTCCACAGGTTTCCAGTGTTTCTGCTAAGATAACTGGCTGCTGGCTGTAGCTTCAAACCTACCATACAGATGTGAGAGTATTAATCTTCCAATCAAAAGCTTGGCATGAAAGTGTATAAATGTATTCCCCAAAACGTCTAAATCTGTCTCTCGTGAGTACCCCAAATTTGACCAAAGTTGAACACTAAATCCCTCGAATACCCGTCCTCCTCCTCTTTCATCCAGTCCATGAACGCTGTAGACTGTTTGTCCACAAGTCCTATGACCATGCGGTAAATTACTCTAATGTGATTTGTCTGTGTTGTCCATTACCGCATCTTCTGCCCTGAGAGCAGCAGAGACAGGATCTGTAAATCTACCTGCATGCTGCTCAGATTATGTTTTGAAATCATCTCTCTCAGACAAATACTGGGAATCAGCAGTACAATCACACAATATTATTATCAGAATATGTAGCACAGTCTTTTAAAGTAGCTAATTGAACTCTTCTTTAAAAGCCCAGAGGTTTTAGCCAATTACAGATCGATATCCAACCTTCCCTTTTTCTCCAAGATACTTGAGAAAGCTGTAGCCAATTAGTTATGTGACTTTCTCCATAAGAATAGTTTATTTGAGGATTTTTCAGTCAGCATTTAGAGTGCATCATAGCACAGAGACTGCACCAGTTAACTAATAAATTACCTTCTAATGGCATCAGACAAAGGATTCGTCTCTGTAGTCTTGTTAGACGTTAGTGCTGCATTTGATACCATCGACCATCACATCCTATTACAAAGACTGGAACATCTAATTGTCATTAAAGGAACTGCACTAAGCTGATTTAAGTCTTATTTTTCAGATCGATCTCAGTTTGTTCATGTTAATGATGAATCCTCCATGTAACCAACAAAGTAAGTCATGGAGTTCCACAAGGTTCTGTGCTCGGTCCACTTCTATTCAGCTTATATATGCTTCCTTTAGGCAACATTATTAGGAATCACTCCATTAACTTTCATTGTTATGCCGATGACACCCAATTATATTTATCGATCAAGCCCGATGAAATCAATCAGTTAGCTAAACTTCAAGCAAGCCTAAATGACAAAAAAACTTGGATGACCTGCAATTTTCTGATCGTTAAACACAGACAAAACTGAAGTTCTTGTAATTGGCCCCAAACAGCTGTGAAATTCTTTATCTAAAGACACAGTTACTGAAGACTTTTGTTAGTATTACTAGAGTTAACATAACGATGATTATTAGCATTAGTATGTGAGTGTGAGTTAGCAAAATATGTCAACAACTATTAGATAGATTCCCATAAAACACTTTGTGACTTTGATGATACTTTGCATTAAGACCAAAAACATACAAAACTAACAACATTCCCATCAGACAAATGACAAAATGTAGCTTCCTAACAAGCTAAACTAGGATGGAGAACATGAAACATTATACTTGACATCAGTTAGCATCAGGAGTACACTGCCATTGCGTTAGCACCAAGCAGCTGTGGCTCGGGGGTAGAGTGGGTCATCCACTAATCAGATAATCGGCGGTTTGATCCCCGGCTCCTCTGCATGTCAAAGTGTCCTTGGGTTAGAGATGCTAAACCCCAAATTGCTCCTGAAGGCTGTGCCATCGTGTGAATGTGTATGAATGGTTAGCTCCCAAAACTGACGAGCAGTTGGCACCTTGCATGGCAGCCAATGCCATCAGTGTATGAATGTGTGTAAACAGAGACAACCTGTTAGCATGGTTTCTTATCAATACTTTGAACATCACAATAACAATAATCGTGTTTGTGTTGACATTAGTATGAATATTAGTATGAATTAGCATATTAGTGTCTCTATCAGTGCCAGTATTGTAGGAGTAGCGTTAGTGGCAGCATTACAGTGGCTGTATATTATTATAGTAACACATTCTGTGTACTAGTGTATTAAATTGTGTTAACAACAGGCAGCAGCGGCACTCCCACATAACTCAGTGATCCCATACTTAGCTTGTCTTTTGGGACTCAAGCTTTCCATTGACAGAGGCTAGGTTTAGACATAATAGTCATTCTGTCATCACACAGGATCTTAATGATCTGCAGGCATTTCCATTAAGGGTCCACTTGGCCGCTGTTTCATGAACCTGTATGTGTCAGTCAGGCTGACTCAGAGAGCTCACTGTCTGATGTTTGAGATTATACCTCCCCCTGCTGACACTCTTAAGATGTTTGAATAGAGGAGCACTGTGTATCAGTACAAGAAACAATGGGGTATCTTAAGGCAGGATAAAAAACAACTTTTTATTTCTGTATCTGACTGAATCAAGGTATGAAAACTTAACTTAAGCAGTATGTCCTGTTGCGTTGTAGAGCTAAATAACTTAAGTTAAATATTTTAGTGGGTCATTGAGCAGCTTTAAGTCAGGGTGACCTTCCTTGTTTATTCATGGGCTGGGAAACTATGCTATACGGAAAATATAATGACAAATAAAGTTGGGTTTTTCCCAAGGACAGAATCGACTACATAGGTCCTAATTATGACTGAGAATTTACAAGACGCAGTCATATATTGTGACCAAACGTTGCGTTGCTCAACACCGTGCCCACCGTGTTTAGGTAAATTAATTTTTGAAGTATTTCTAAGTAAGAGACAGGTCTATTAGTTAACTGTAGGATGGTCTGTTTGTCTAACCTGCTGCCATTCCCTAAATATGCGTGTGATTGTCTGAGTGGACACAGTTGTGCTCGAGCCGGAGCAGAGCCACACCAGCTGGAGCTCATCTATAATCAAGACCTCTACTAATTCTCAGCCCTGTCACTGAACCAATTGTTTGCCATGTTGGCTTGCTTTTATCCTGTTTTCCTTTGCATAACTCTTCAGCTCCTTATCTCCTCAGACCTGAGCGGGACCTTCCCAGCCTCCGGTCCCAGTTCTCTCTCTCAGCTACCAGCCCAATCTTCCCAGTCCTGCATACTCTTTCCCAGTCCTTAAAATAAATACCCTTTTCTCTCTAATCCCTGTCTCCTGAAGTGTCTGCACTTAAGCCATATCAAAGATCAACTATATTTGATTGCACCGTCTTTGATGTTTACATAGTTGTTTGATATTTTATCCTCTTGTTTTTTTGTAATTTTTGTTTTCTTTTCTACATTTGTCTTTCTTTTAAATATGTGAATTATTAAATCAGAAGTGCATCTAAAGAGCATTTGTCTTGTCACCATCAAAGTGTGAAGATACACATAAAAACTAAAAGAGAAAAGAGGATGGCAGTGCCAGCATTTGATTCCCAAATATTACCATTATCTCAACACTCTGCGCTCTGAATATAAACACATTAATTAAAAAGTTGTTTGCAGAAAAGAGGGGGAATATATTAATCATCTTGGAGTTTTATCATCCTTCATTTTTTGCCACATTCACCTCTCAAACTTTCCATGTGTAACTACCTTTCCTGAGCGGCAGCCAGAGAGAAAAGTAGGAGCTGGAACTGGAATAGTCGAAGTCATGAAGGAGTTATGGCTTCAGATTCCAACAGTAAGTTCTTCTTAAGAGATGTTCAAAGCTCCACACCAACTACATCCATCCCTTACCATTAAGGCTTTTTGGTCTGAAGCTCCCAGCATGCCCATTTATGGTTGCGCGGATCCATTTAGACCCATAAAACTGTCAAGAAAACGTATAATGCTACTTTAGAGTCTTTCGGTAAAGTCTGTGCATTTTTATTGACTTTACTACTTTGCATAGTTAAACACTTCTGTCCATCTTTCTTGTAGCTACACTCCTTTTAGTCAAAGAAGGTACACACGGGGGAAAATGAGACCTGTGAAGTTTTACAGAAGAATGAGTAATATCTCAAACAGTTGCTGATTTAAAGATTGTTTAAGACCGTCCTGGTCCTGAGTCCCCCCAGGTGGCACTGTTCCTCAAGACAAACCTGCTCTGCTTAAAGAGGATCTAACAAACTATTTCTCATACAAACCTTTCAAACAGCTTTAACAGTCCCAGCTGAGTCACATCATCCTTTCATGAGGTCAAGCTACCTTTTGTCTCAACACTGTACCTTTACACCGGCTACAGACTCAACATCTACCGAGATAAGATTGTCTCAAGCTGCTCTGCTGTCTTTGTTAACAACAGACACCTGTGGTTCTTTTTCTATGTTATAACTTATTCCATCAAATTACTGCACATAAATCTGGCATTGCAGAACAATTCAGACATAATTGCCGCTATTTGGCAACACAGGATCCTAAATCCTGCTGCCATTACTCTGAAAAATTTCCATCACATCCAGGAACCGAGCAGAGAAATGTGTTCTTTCTGCTAATGCGATCTTTCAGGAAAATGAATCATTTTGTCCCTTGAAATGAAGGAAATGTATTTAAGTAGTTATGTGGGATAATATGTCATATAGAATATGACGTCTTAGTTTTCCATAAGGTTTAAACCCTTTTCCTTCAGTCCCTCTCTTCTGGATTCACCTTGTATGAGTGCTAATTTAGTTTTTTTGCAATAAAAAAACACACACGAGACACCAAACTCGAGCACTTTCTTGTATAATTTATATTGAAAACATGTTAAAAACATTAGTTTCCCTTTATAAAACAATAACAGTTACCTGTGGTCATAATTACAACAGTGTCCTGGTAATCAAAAATTCCCCTGCCTGTATTGCATGTAACTGGAGCGACGCATCTTAATACCAAGTGCATAATGGATTTAAAATTATGCTGAATATCAAACGGAGAGGGGATGAGCTGCTCTGAGCTCAGTTTGGCTGGTTGTCCATATGTGATGACTGGTACGACTGGATGTCCTCCCCGATGAACTCCGACACTGTGGAGGGAGAAGAGAGAATCATCACTTCATCTACCTCATAGACTCGGTGTTATTGGGTGCAGTTTACTCAGCTTATAGCTAGAATCTTTATGTATTAACCTGTAATTAATTTTATTTATTTGTAAAGCAGCAGGGTGAGCAGCATCTGAGTTACTTGTCTCCTCCTACACAAATCTCCTAGCTCTGAAGATGACACAAATAATAGCGCAACATTTTCACAGTAGCTCAATAGTGGAGATATGTACGGAAAAAGTTTATAATATATCACAAGTAAAAGGGCAATGATGCTACTTCAGCTTTAAAACACAGTTTTTTCAAAAGCAGCAAATACATCAGCTGATATTAATGTATCCTGTCAGTGTGCATATCAAGAAACTGCAGCGTATATATATACACTGTTGTTTGAGCTTAGAAACAGTGTCTTCGTCACATAGTTTATCCACCAGACTACACTGAAAATTAATTTTTCTATTGTTAAATAGGCCGCACATTTTGTGCTAAAGGTGTGTAGGATTTTGTGGCATCTAGCGGTGCAGTTGTGGATTACAACCTCCTCGATTCAACCTCTCCATCCTAGCATGAAGGAAAAACTTTGGTGACTGCGAAACGTGCCAAAAAGTCTTATCTAGAGCCACTGCGGATAAGGATCTGCAGCGTCTGTGATTATAAAAGGCTCATTCTAGGCAACGAAAACATAATAATTCTTATTTTTAGGTGATCATACACTAATGAAAGTCATATCCTATAAATATTATATTACATTTCTACTATATTCTCGAAATAGAGCCCCTAAAATCTTACACACACTGGACCTTTCATGTGAAAAAATGAATATAGGCTCATCAAATATCAATAACAGTAAAAAATCAGTTGTTCTACTCTATGCAGCATTGTTATTTTGTATTATAGAGAAGAACAAATCATAATTATCACTTTAAGAATCATTAAAATAAGATTGCTAAATCTCTTCACCAGCAGTTACATGAGCCACATTGATTAGGATCATTAAGAGGAGTTTGTTTAGGGGGCGTGTCTGCTTTGGTTAACCACTTGATTTCTCAGCTATGGTGGTTGAAAACATGCTCGTAACAATCCAGCTCCACCCGTCTTCATCAGCCCGTCACAGTGTGTATTTACTAGTTACAGGATTAAAACCTGTTTGCTCAAACTTTGTGTCTGCTAATGACCACCCAGACAGGTACAACATCTTTTCTATCATCTCCCTCATGTCTGTAATGTTGCCAATTACACATTTGCACTACTTAGGAGAAGGATAAATATGTGAACTCACCTTCTTCAAATGTGATGTGGTGCATAGAGGCAGAGCTGGTAAACTCCAGGGGACAGTCCTGGATCTTGGCATCCCTCTCTCCTCCATGTCCCGTCCCCAGCACTCTTCCTTGCGGGTCCCAGCCATCGTAGTGGGAGTAAGGTGTTTGGCAGATGTCCTGATATGGGCTAGGGTTGGAGGGAGGGGAGGGACACACCTCCTGAGGATAAGCAGAGTACTGGGGGTAAGGGGAGGTAGGCATGGGAGGCAGAGGGGAGGTCGAGATGGGACTGCCAGCAGGAAACGGGCTGAGAGAGGAGGAGTGGGAGGGAGAAGGTGAGGAGGACAGGTAAGGTGAGTCCAGCCACGGGGAAGGAGAGGGGGAGGGAGGCTGCGGGCCACGAGGGTACAGCGGGGGAAGAAGCTCAGTGAAGCCCAGCTCCAGGTTCTCGAAGCTGGGTTGACGCTCGGACAGGGCTGCCCTAGGCCCGCCGGGCTCCTCCACCGGAGCGTCGGGTTTAGAGCAGTACTCCTCATGGTAACCCATCGTGGGGCACGGAGGGGAGTAGGTAGAGGGGTAGGGGGGCAGGTGGAAGCCCAGGCCTCGATCATCAGCCATGGGGTCGCCTCTCACGTGGAAGCCCCTGTCCATCCTGGGTTGACCCCCCACAGGACACACAGGTCCCCCATCGAGAGGCAGCACAGAGGGCCGGGACAGCAGCGGGTCCTCCTCTTTGAACATAACTGAGGAGAAAACAGTTAAACAGTTATTATCAATAATATGTTTTTCTTTTTCTATGTTTGTCTCAGTAGTTATTTTTTTTTTTTTTATCCACTAAATCTCAGGTATGATAGTATCACCACCACATCTCCAGATATAAACACACAAACTGAACAAACCCCACGACACTCAGGTGAATCAGGCGAGATTTGGACACTCACTGGGGAGATACTTGAAGCAGTGAGTGCTGCTCCTTTTCCTCTTCCCGTTGGAGACGTAAAGACTAACCGACACCGGCCGACTGACGGACATGTCGCTGTAGGCAGGAACCCTCACACACAACAAACACTGTAACGAACACAGAAGTGTGGAGATGTTACAGGTTAGAGGAGATGCTTCAGACTGAATTCAGATTCAACTTGATCTGTGGCAAAGAGTTTGTGTGTTTTTTGGACTGAGATCAGACATGCAAAATTACCTCATTGCTGTTGTCACGGTCGACATGAGCCTCCTCCTCCCACTGTAATTTACCATCTGAGAGATAAGAACATAAAATGAGTGTAACCTCGATACACACAAAGACATACAGACAATTTAATGAACAGAATTTGCTCTCACTGCAATACTACAGTGTAAAAATACTCAAGTAAAAGTATTCAGTCTGCAGAATGGTCCATTTCGGTAAAAATATATTATTAGTGATGCAAAAGTACAATATTTGTAGAAGAGCAGAAGTATCATAAAAATGGAAACACTCGAGTAAAGTGCCTCAAAACTTTAATGCAGTGCTTGAGTAAATGTACTTTAACCATGAAGATGAGGATGTAAGAGTTGATTATTTCTCCAACATGACTACTCTTTGCCAGAATAAATAATGATTACTTTGTGAATCCTCCTCCTGTTTCTGCACTCTCGAACCATCAAAATATTTTTGTATCATTTTATGTCAACAAATCAACAAAAATCTGATCACAAATCTGTTCTGGGACCTTTTAATCAGATGTTTTAAACATTTGTTCCCATATGCAGAAATCGTGCTGCTTCATGATGTACTTTCACTGTCACTGTCCGTCTTGTTAGCCTGCTTGCTTATTTACAATAAACTCGCTCACATGCAGGTTAAAAATAGACAGAACAACTGTTATCCTTCCTGTTTTTTCACTGAATGACTGCTTGACTAAGAAAAAGCTCCATGATGTACTTCAGGTTTTAAAGTGTACAATATCTGAATGACTGACTGCTGTTAAATATTTATGGAAAGATTGATGTACTACTTAAAACTGGGTGAGTGCAGTAGGCTGAATTATCATTACCATGACAATTACTGAAATTAATTTTAATGTATTTTTAGACTATTACATTTCAGTCAAAAGACCAGAAACAACATTAGAGAGGATTCTGTGTCCTCTCTGGACTTTTACCTGTCCCTCTCTCCATGAAAAGGACTCTGGAGATTGGCAGGAAGTTAGAGCCGCTCAGCAGAAGCTCCTCTCCTCCCTCCACAGAGCAGGAAGTGAGACTGACAGACTCGATGACGGGCAGCTCCTGAGCCGAGCGCTGGGCTGAGGCAGGGAGAGTCAGGCGAATTAAACATGACCATCACTACCACTAAATGTGCTGCTAATTTAAAGCAACATTGTGTAACTTTTCTACGATAAAATAACAGATTTTAAATCATTTTGCTACAATAATGATGCTACAATCACCTGTAATCGGTAATATTCGTGCTCCGGGTTCGATCACCAACGAGAAGTACGTAACGCTTTACAGCACTAAGTCACACACCACCAACTATTTCACTGATTTTGGTGAAACTGACTGCTTCACCTCAACTCTCTGTGATTTACAGAGTTTCCTGATGGACAGTGAAGTAAACTGCTGCCAACTGTAGCTGCTGTTAGCTAATGTTAGCTCAGTTTGTTAGCAGAGGCATTTTGGACCACCAGGAAGACGAAGGATTTTCAGGCCCAGGGCAGTGGGGGAAGCAAATAGAGCTGAGTTAGTGTCATGCCAGAACCGGAGCTGGGCAAGTGGGCAATGTAACTGGGCTCAGCAGCCTCTATGGATATAAAGACAGAGGGAAGAGTCCGAAGAGAACAGAGGAAGATAAGAAGCGAAAAAGAGAGAGTGACTGACAAGATTAAATCTGGGACTGATTTTTAGTGGTTGTTGAGAGCTTGGTGAAACAAAAGGCTGAAAGACAGACGCCGAGCTGGGCTGACTGCTGTTGGACTAGTAAGTAATATTAGCTGGCTGCTATGTCTTGTGTTTAGTGGTATTACACTCTGAAACTGAAGGTGCTAAATCACAAAAATACCAATTTCTACGTAATATTGCTTTAAAACCAGTACATGTTAAAATATTTCTAACTTTGGCGACTCCAAATGGCAACATGCGACAGATCTTATTCACTTGTTTGCAGTTCAGTCTTTATAACACTGCATCTAACAAGCTACTCACAGCATTCGATGGGCAGGGAGGCGACCTGCAGAGCCAGCACTCGACCAGGCGGGGCTACAGGGGGCGCTAGAGGAAGGTGGGCACGAAACACCAAACGGACACGCGTGTTCTTCCTTCCAACGTCTGTTTCTCCTTTCCTCAGCTCGATGTCCGAGTTCCTCAGCTTCAGAATCCCAGCACAGTCGATGCTACGAGGAAAAGATACTTTTTAAAACATGAACTTTCTGTTAGGGATTCATGCTTAACAGTTGTTGTTTAGTGTCATTTAGTCACAGTCTCCAATATTGGTCCAATAAAATGAATCTAGATAATCAGCTTGCAAACTTTAAGGATGCACAAATAAAGACTCACAGTGCAGTCATGTTGTTCTCAGGGTTGAGGGGGATGTCCAGCAGTTTGGTCCCCGCTTGGACGCTCTCATGACTGGCAGTACCAACCATCTTCCCTGTCACCCTGTGAGGGGAGAAACATCAGATTTTAACAGTCCTCCATCCAAGGCCACTGCTCTGTCCTAGGTGTAGCCTACAATCCTGCACAGGATAAGACGGTACTGATGATTCATTTAAGTCATCTATGAAGCCAAAGTGTCCAAAATATGCTGCAAAGCTACTCAGCAGAATGAGGGCATACAGTAGCTACATGTCTCGATACACCTCGTCTTCATCTATCTGGAGTAAAGACAAAAGCACTTTGGTTTTCCATGTTCTTCATTAAGCTGATGTCCTCATCCAGAGCAAAGTTACATTGAGAACAACTGGTGCAAGAAATTTCCTGGACCAACACTAAAAGCAGCTGGTGGTGAGTTACGCAATGGTTAAAGCCACAGCGGTCAGATGATGAATATACAGTATGTTGTGTGGCCTTGCATATTAATGTATGACAGGAGGAAGCCTGGGAATAATTTAAAAAAACAGCTGAGTACCTGTGTATCTGATAGAAAGGATGTGGCCTGATCGATCGGTCGTCAGCTGTTCCAACGAAAACCTGAAGGGAGAGCGGCTTCCTCTCTGCGTATCCACACAGCTGTACAGAGACACAGTGTGAGGGATGAAATCAAACTGTGATGAGGCCAACGGCAGTGAGCCACAACACGTGTCCTCAGACTTTGCTCCAATGTTACGGAAACAACATTTCTCATTATAAAATATATTTCTGGCAGCAGGTTTGGGTCTCACCTTGACGATTGGATGACCCGTCGGTGCAGCTTTGACGGCTCCTCTGCTGCCCTCCGTCTCATAGTGAGCTCTGTGGTGAGGACGCGGCTGCACCTCGATACGCAGCTCGTACTGGTCAAACTGGGACGGCAGCGGCCAGTCGAGTGGTGGCAGGGCGTTAGACCTACAAGTGTGAAACAATAGACAGTTTTATTTGCAGTGAACATAGAAGGAGCACACCGGATACCAATGAATATGTCTGTTACAGGCCAAATAATGAGATCTCACATGCAAACATGACAGGTGTTAAACAGACTTTTGCGATTTTAGTCATCTGGATGACAGAACTGATTCCTGCCATAAAAAACAACACTTCAAACATTTATATCACTTTGAACTGTTAACATTTTTATACAAGATTAATATTTTGTTTTCATTCACCAAAAACTTGAATAAATAAATGCACTGCAGATGATACAACCACAGAAACATGCTGCATGAATATTGTCTGTTGTATTGTAACATAGTTCTTAGCTTATGTTTTGAAATTTAAACAATCTCAAAGCAACATTGTGTCACTTTTCTACCATAAAATAATGCTCTGCCTCAACTCTCTGTGATTTACAGAGTTTCTTGATGGACAGTGAAGTAAACTGCTGCCAACTGTAGCTGCTGTTAGCTCAGTCTGTTAGCCGGGCTGCTTGGACTGTGAGCTCAGAGCACCGGGGGAGTGTTAGTGTTTGTGCCACAGGCGTTTTGGAGAGGTTTTCAGGCGAATGTTGACAGGGAGTGGAGGTGGTGTCGTGCCAGAACAGGAGCTGGGCAAGCGGGAAATGTGACTGGGCTCAGCAACCTCAACAATACATTCATTTGGGCATGAAATTTGTCTGAAATAAATGCTGGCGTGAAGCTCTGCAAACTTTCGTGTTTGGGAAAATATTAACATACCCGTTTCTGTGATACAGCAGACATACACATAATTTATTTTGTGGTGAAAAATGAGTGAATCTGTCAGCATAAACATTTATTTTTAGAAGAGTAATGGAAACCCAGTTTCTGGAAAGACACGTTGGTATTTTTAAAATTGCAATGTTTATGTGGTGATGTGTATCCTCGCCTGAACAGAGGGCTGTGGGCGCTGGCTCGGGTCCGGCCCCAGGCTAGAGCAGGGGGTACAGAGAGGTAGTCCATACCCAGCAAGGGGGGCTCTCTCCTGATCTGCTGGGTCTCTGGCAGCAGGCAGGGGGAGCTGTGGCCTGGAGCCTGCTCCTGGTCCACCTCCCTGGGAGACAACTGGAAGACAGAAAGCATGGTTCACCACTAACTACATATAAATATTTGAATCATCTTTCATATGGACCAGCGTCTTTACCTGTTCCAATGATGTCTTCCTGGTTTTCTGTGGGATGCTGAGCTCACAGCTGCTGGGCGAAGCTTGTGACAAAGTGATGGAGTCTCCACCCTCAAGGTTGCATCCCTGCAGGTCCTCTGAGTAACTGCCCCTCCGTGAGGTACAAGGGGAGGCCAAGGGGGAGTTTCTACGCTTTTTACCCCCGGGGGAAGTCGGCCTCGAGGACGGAGAGAGTGCAAAGTTGATCGTAGCATCGTTCAGCTCCTCTTCCTCCACCAGCAGGGAGTCACAGCTGGAGGCCGGGCTGAGCCATCCGCGGGAGGACGGGCTTGAGGCGGGGCTGGGACTGAGGGAGCCAGGGCACCTGTCACGGTAAGTGAAGGGGTCCAGCAGTGGGAGGTAGAGGCGCTCCCGGTCCCACCCACCACCGCCACCCATGTCCCAGTAACTGGAGATGGTGGGTGCTGGGTCGTCTTCAGGGGAGATTGTGGTTATTTGGATGCTGGGACACTCGACCACACGAGACTCTGAAACCTGGAGGGAAGATGAGAGCGAGCAAGAGATACCTTTAATTTTCCCATGCTGACAAATAATGACAAATGTTCAATAATTACAGTAATTTATCAAGAAAAATGCCAAATATTTGCTTGTTCTGAGTATTTTTTGGTTAGAAATTGAGTAACTTTTCGATTTGGGACTGTTATCCTGACAAGACAAGCAAAGTGAAGATGTCACTTTGGCCTTTTCACTGTTTTCTAACATAAAATAAGGAATTAAAAGGAACAAATGAAAGGTGCAGACCTTTCCCCACTCATTTTTAGCTGTCTAAACAAAAAGTTTATGGGATATTCAGGATTTTCTGGTTGTCTACCTTCGTGGCATCCATTTATTCCACTTCAAACAACCACAGTGAGCATTTAATCGCCTTTATATCTTGTCAAAGTTACATTGTAGTCACAAAGTAAGACAGCTGAGAACAGAAACTCCTTTTACCTTCAAAGGAACGTTCATCTAAGTTGATTTACTTATTTCTAAATAAGGAAATCTCCACGTGTGAGGGATGAGCATTAAATCATTGCTGGGTAGCTGTAAGAACGTATGTTAGTGCTAAAGTTTGTCATTGTATGGAGAAAGTCTGCATGCCATTGGTGCATGAAGGACCAATAGCTAAGCTCACCTCAGTGTAATTGATAATTAATGAGCTATAATATGTAAAAGGTGCAGAATGATCCATTAACTTTATATTTAGGGCTTGTAACCAGGTCGTCTCACCTGTACAGAGCGTGCCGGCAGGCTCTCATAGGTCCCGCTGAACTCTCTGACAGGGGCCCGCCGTGGAGGCGGGGAATGCATCCCGGCCCGCTGATTGGCCGAGGGTGGCGGGCTGGGGATGTTGATTGAGTGTCCTGCATGAGTGGCAGCCATGTGGTTATCTGTAACTGATGGAAACATGACAAACACCGAAATACGATTTAGAGAATGAAGAGCACAGATTTAATACTCCCACAGTGTGCTATTGTTGATAAAAGTTGGCTTTGAAACGAAGAGTTTACAGTGTTCATTCTCCTAATACACACCTTTACTTCCACATGGCAACAATTTATTTTTTGGCTTCTTTCTAGTAAAAAAAATTTAACTTTTTTTTTTTCTTTTGTTCAAACACACTTTCTTTTATATCACATGTTGTGGGTTTTGGGGGTCATATGACCTCCCATTAATCTTTTCTCACAACCGCAAAATGACATTTAGGCCTCAAAACCTGCTGCAATTTTACATCTGGCACGAGAAAGAATCATTAGATGTCAATCAAACTACTGTAAATACAATTTGTGGCGAGTAAAGATTCATTTTTTATCATCAACATGCCTTCATCTTTTACTACACATCCATTTTTCTTCATTTACTCATCTGTAATGGTTGCCATATGGAAAACGCACGCAAGTGAAACTTTCCCCTCAGGAAGTACAGGCGATGGCGTATGGCATGTTTGTCACCTTTAATATAAAGGAGTAGTTTGACTTTATTCATGTTGTTGCCGAGAGTTAAATGAGAAGATTGATACCACTCTCACATCTGTGCAGTAAATATAAAGCTATAGAGGCAAGAGGCCCTTAGCTTAGCTTAGCATAAAGACTGGAAACAGGGGGAAACAGCTAGCCTGGCTTTGTCGAAAGGTAGCAACATCTGCCTACCAGCACCTCTAAAGCTCACTAATTAACAGTGTAAAAATAACACATTGTGGTTTTTGAAGTGGCTAGCTGTTTCCCCCTGTTTCTAGTCTTTATGCTAAGCTAAGCTAACTGGCTGCTGGTGGTAGCTTCATGTTCAGCATACAGGCATGAAAGAGGGAGAGTTAATCTGAGCATCTGAGGTCACATCCAGCCGCAGGGTTGTGTGACTTTACCAACTTTATCGATGCCAGCGCTTGCTCACTCTCATTCACAGCCTATGTCTCTCGACCACTGCTCACTCTCTCTCTCTCTCTCTCTCTGTCAAACCATTTGACACAAACCAAATTAAACTTCTTCGTGTCTCTATTTTGCAGCGTAAATTGTGAGTCAGACTCAGATTTAGAAGCTGGCTACGTGAAATAAACAAAGTCAGAACACACACACAGCTGGATTATCAGAGTTTAGTCCATGAATGCACCTGGATAGTCTCAGTTTCAGAGACATTTTAGGTCGTCCTTTAAATTAAATACATTTATATGGAATGATATGAATACTAACTTTGTTTATATTGTTATTTTTTACTGCTAGTCTTTATATTGTAATTTATTTCTGTGCTAAGACAACACAGAACATGTTGGTGGATTATTTACAAAGTTAAATGACACATTTATAAGTGACTAGATACTGTACATCAGATAAACAGAATAAAAATGCTGGCATTGGGTTTAAAACTACATGACAAAGCAGGATTTGGTTTAATATTCCATAATCTCACACAGTCATATGGCAACAATTTACTAAACAACCACTTTAAGCTCCACTTTGAGTGTGAAGAACTACTCCAATACATTTTTTCCGTGTATTATAGCCACAAACAGTGCAGTAAAGGATGACGTGGGAATTATAACCAAATCATGGAGTTTACTTTTGGCTCATTGAATCAAATAAGAACCACGAACTCAAGGGGACTCACAAACAAAGATGATTTTTGGGGCTTTTCTACGTCTTCTTCTTCTTTTTTTTTTAAAGTTTCTCAAAACTTTTTGGAGTTTGCCAAACAATCATCCGAATGAGGACACGACCCCTCGAGGCCACAGTCCTCACCACAAAATTTCCCCAGCGTGGTGTGGTCGGCCTCCACATGGAGCCAAACGGTAGTTACTCTGTAATGAGCGTGGCTCCAAACTGATCAGTGTTGCGCTGCAGTGGCGACGAGCCATGCAGGCAAATTTTGGGCAACGCGGACACACAACAGCAACTGCCAACAAATTAAGACTTGGGGTGAAAAATCTCTTCAAATGTTTCCTGGCAAAAGAAATATTTCCAAGTGATTAAGGCTACAGTGGTGAGGCAACTCTCCTGCTGGTGGATTTTTTCACATGAAACAATGATTTAGATGTTTGTGTACAGACCAGGAGAGGAGGTTTATGAGCCGCGAACGAAATACCTAACACTTATCGAACACAATAAAGCTAATTTCAAGTGTGCAGGATCTAATATACTGTAAAAATTTTATTCTGTGTCCTGAGGTGAACCTCTCACAAAAGGTAATGTTTATATCAGGGACCTCACATGGAGTCACGAGATGATGAACAGGATAGCAAAGCAAAAAATACATATTTTTGCTACCCTGAACACAAATATTTACTTTAGTTTTCAGACTTCCCTCACGCTGGTGAGGCTTTTTTTTCTTCTTACCTCTTCAGGCTGCTTCTAACTATTTAGAAAATATCATTTATTTGTGTCCAGAGCTGCAGAAAAGTTCATGACCACCAAATTTAAATTTCAAGCTGACCCAATCAGCAGTATTTGGTCATTTAGACTATATTAAAAACATGTTAGCTTTTTGAAGGGGTCACAAGATGAACCTGAGGGGTCCTGCTTTCAAAACTGTGTCTATACTTTTCAAATTTCCCTCAATTCATTGCTAGTTTCTTGTAAATTAATTTACTAGCTTCATTATATCAGAAAAAAGGACATCTGCTCTATTATATTGTTATAATTTGCTCAAGAAGTGATGTTTAAGGAACCAAAAAAGTTGTATTTCTGTGACACAAACCTCTGTTTGTTGCCATTTCCCGGTAAAATAATGTTAAATTTAACTTAAGACTCTCCTTTAAAGAATTTAGATGTTTGTATCAGTTTGTCAGTTTCTTTCAGGAAGTCTAATCTAAAGTCAAACAGATCCAAACTCCCAACCTGTGAGTTGAGCACCCTTCAAGGGATCACAAAACAAATCGTGTGTGTGTGTGTGTGTTCATGATGATGAATATGACAGGACAGCATTCCTGAATCACAAAATTGTTTTTTTTATCTGACTTTTCTCTCACAGTCTCATAGTTTCCCTGTGAATTACTGAATACTTGGGCAAATAATGCCAAATCAGTTGATTGATCCACTATGTTTCTGTGCTGCTGACTGAGATGCAAGCACAACACAACAAACTCTAGCCTCATGTTACCTCATAAAGATGACTCACGCAGCGAGTTACAGCTTTTAAATCTGGGGAAAATAAAGGTCTACTGAATTAGTCCTCTGTAGCTACAGATATTCTGATTTGAGGCACTTCATTTGACCTCTTCAGGAATCTAAATGCTACTCAAATAAATACGTAAAGTTGGTTGGTTGAACTGCTCTCTTGACACATCGAGCCTGTGGCCAGGGGTGGATTAAGCCAAAGAAAGTTGTGTTCGACTGATTTGCATGTCATAATAACAGATATGGAGAGCTGAGGACATAAATGTGGACACACCAAAGTGTCAGGAGACAACAGGACACTTCTGTGGAGGTTTACGCTCTGAA
Organism: Argyrosomus regius; assembly: GCA_946959425.1. NCBI lineage: Eukaryota > Metazoa > Chordata > Actinopteri > Sciaenidae > Argyrosomus > Argyrosomus regius. The sequence goes on along the minus strand of OX336892.1, from coordinate 22,388,096 downwards.
AAGTAAAAAAAAAAAAAAAAAATGCATCACCTAGAGGGAAGAAATGCTCTCTTGTTTCTCCTGCAGTTCACTTTCATGCCTTGGGTGTGGTAATACAACAGTATGCCAGTGTGGGCGGGAAAACAAATGAGAGAGTGGATGTGAGGATATGAGGTGTGTGCTGGTGTGTGTGTGTGTGTGTGTGTGTGCAAGAGTGAAAAAAAGGAGGGGAGATGGAGGTTGAGTGAGTGAAGGAGGGAGGATGGAGGGATGGATGGATGGAGGGAGGGAGGTGTGTATGTGGTGCGTGTTCGGTACACAGAGGTTGAGGTTCCTTCCCAGATGGCAGCTGTTAACTCCACTCACACGCACAGCTGATTAGAAACACATTGAGTCTGGGGCTGCACGCACACATGCACACGCACACATAAATGCAACACACGCAAACAGGAATACACTCCAAATATGCACACATGTGCACACAAACACACAAGACAAACACACAATAACAATATACTCATGCTCACATGCTTACAGATGGAGGCACGCACACATATCACATGCAAGATCAAACACACACACACACACACACACACACACACACACACACACACACACACACTTCACATACTGTAAGCACAGGCATGCAGATGAAGGCCCTCACACACGCACGCACACACACACGCACAGAAGTTCCCATGCATTAGAAGCCACTGTCTCGCTCAGACCTCCTCTATCAAGTGTGTTTCTTTACTTCAACACATTCAACCATCCAATAAATGACTCTAACCCAGGCTACTGCTGCTGTTGTTGGAGGGGTCCAGGTGCAGCAGGGCGCCTTCACTCTCCTCCCCGGGAACGGAGCTCTCCGGCTCGGCTGTGCGCACCGGGGATGGCCCCTGGCTCTGCCTCGGCGGCGGGTCCTCCTCAAAAACCAACTTGAACTCGAACTCGCCCTCCTCCCAGCCCGAGCCCGGCGCGGCCCCCATCGCCCTCCGGCAAAGCAAAGGACAGGATACAAGATAGAGTGATACAATCTTATCTCCCTCTGTGTCGGATACTTTCACGTCCTTCTGTGCGCCACGAGAAGTTTGCCCCCCAAAAAACAACTTTTAATCCTTCTTTTAGGTGCGTGTCATTGCGCAAATATCCTGGAAACGTTTAAATGTAACTTCACTGTAAGTTTCCACACGATGAGGATTGCTTCTTGCTCGGCTGTTTGCAACTTTTTCAGCCTTCATGCCTTGCGGTTCAAAGTCAAATCTTCGCTCAGGATGTCTCACAGTCTTTTCCGAAACATATCTCCAAGATAGAGTCGCTTCTTTCTTTCATTCAAGCTCCATCGCCGTCTCCATAGCTTCTTCTCCTTCTTCTTCTCCGGTCAGGACAGAGAGAGAGAGAGAGAGAGAGAGAGAGAGGAAAAAAAAGTTTATCAAATATTTTTGTCGTCCTTTACCCTTAATTGCCTTTGGGTGGGTTTCCCAGCTCCAGTTGGTGCGTTACTCATTCCCCATAGGAGCTTGTGCCTGTCAGTCATGAATCCCCCCCTGCCCAACCTTCAGCCTCCCTCTTCTTCTTCTTCTCCTCTCCCCCTCTCTCCTCTACTCTACTCTCCTCTCCTCTCCTCTCCCTCCTCACTCACTCTGGAGGTTTCTCTTTTAGTCACATTTACTTTAACATACTTTAAACCCATGCACATCTTATTTTGCATCATCCTCTTGGTGTTTTTCCACTTCTTTTATCTCCAATCAATATAATTTGATGTTGTTGTTGTTTTTTTTACACTTTTAAGTCCAAAACAATATAATTATTATTCCAATCATGAGCAGGACTCATGGCAAGCAGCTCACTGTCTCCAAAACCTGCCATTGTAGGCCGGCTGTATGGCCACCAGGGCTGTGATGTTAGTGATGTCAGTTAGTGAACATAAGAGAGGCTATTTCCTGTGGCGATGAACACCACAGCCCCCCTTTTTTGGCTGTCACTCTTCCCTCTCCTCCCCCTTTTTTCTCTTCTCTTTTTCTTTTTTCTTTTTTTTTTACCCCACTCCTCCTTCCTCTCTCCTCTCCTCGTCCCTCCTTCTCTTCGGTCTCCCCTCCCTCCCCTCTTTCTCTCTCTCTCCACCAAAGATCTGTTTCTCATTATCCTCTGTAGTCTGCTCTCTGTCTGAGTCAGGAGACGAAAAACTTAAATAAACACTCTCTCTCTGCCTCAGTCCAGCTCCTTATCCCTCCCCTCCTCCCCATCCTCCCTCCCTCTCTCTCTGTGTCTCTCCCCTCTGTCCTCCTTCCTCGCCCTCCTCCGATTCTCACAATCATTAGGCTGTATGTTATACTGGCGTGTAACTGGGGGCTTGTTTCACTCTCCCTGTCATCCTCTTGGGGTTGTGTGGGCAGGCCTTGGATCCTGGACTGATCTCAAGATGTTGCAGTCTGGTCGGGGGAGAGAAAAGAGTGCTACCAGCAGGGGCGATGTGAGACTTTCTGGGGCCGAGGGCACAATCGGATAACCCATACCCCTTATCATTGGCAACTATAACTAAATCAAAGGGGGGTAAAACATGAATCCAGAGAGAGTTCAACTTGTTTGAGGCTCAGTAGTGCAATCAGATGAAATACAACCTAGTAAGGCTACAGCAGTATGAGATTAAATATGCATTTTAAGGTTTAAAGGACTAGTGTGTGCCAAAAACTGCAGTTCCTCAAACGTCCACTTGAGGCTGGCTCCAGAAGTGAGTCAGTCTCCATAAGCCCCCATGTTAAAATGTCACAACTTCACAGCAGAAATAAACATGTTTACAGCCTGGTACAAAAAACAGTTTTGGTCTCTATAGCTAATTTCACCGTTCATGACAACTGTACTGAGGGTGAATTTTTATAGAACTCACCTGTTCACATTATATTAAGGCTTAAAGTTATGCAGGATTAACAGCGGGACTGCTTTGATTGACAGGTAGGTGCCATTACAGGTGGCTTGTTAGAGCACCCAGGCTTCATTCAGCCCACCTCAGGTCTACCCACACTCCACGTCTTTGCCGATTTTTAGATTAGCCCGGAGGCGGCAGAGGCAGGACTGCCAAGATAGATGACGGCAGCTTGAGCAACCACACTTATGCTGTCAATGACTGCATCACTTTAGTTTCACTTTCTTCGTTCTAGTATGAAGGAGAAACTACTGTGAAACACTCAAAAATTGTGAAAGGCCTCACACGGAGGCAGTGTTTAGTTTGTCTGTTCTGGCCTGCTATCCTGTAGATATAAAAGGTTCATTCTAAGGTAACAAAACAAATAACAATCCTTATGTTTAAGCACAGATAATGATCACATTACACTGCGGTCATATTCTGTACACACTGGACCTTTAAATAGTTACACATTTGTATCTTTAAATGATATCTTTAATATTGCTTTCTTTTTATCTTTTATCTATTCTTTTATTCTAATTATTGCACATTAGCGTTATGACACATGTTGAAAATAGTTGAAATAACTCTTTAATTCTTGAATCTTGAGACAAACGCTAACAACTCTGAACATTTATGTAGACGATCATTTTATCCATCTCAACCACTGTGAGGGAAACAAAGTAACACCAGCAATTATTATAATGCGCTTGCATGTTTTTGATTGGCTAACACAGTACTTTCCGGAATTTCATCACACCGTGTTGTGAATGATGCTGAGCCAAGTTCAGTTTGTTTTTGCTGCAGCACTCTGTATTAGGCAGTGGTGGAAATTAACAGTCAGTACATTTACTCAAATACTGAACTCAAGTACAATTTTAAGGTACTTTACTTGAGTATTTCTGCTTCTTTATATTTCTACTCCACAATTCAAAGGCAAATATTCTACTTTTTTACTCCACTACAAATTTATTTGACAGCTTTAGTTATGAGTTTCTTTCAGATTCAGATTAATTCCAAAATCTGATGTATTATATCAATAATCAATTATCCCAGGGTGAATATTCACAAGTTACCCAGCAGTAAAGTATTAATCAATAAATTAAAATCAGTCCTACATTTACCAGATGCAATAAATGGATGCATATAAATCATAACTCAATATTAAAATACACATTATTCCAATAGGCTATAATAATTGGAGCAATATAGTATTTCTGTACTGTGATTTGCTTCTTTTAGTTAAGTAAAAGTACTTTCTCCACCTTAAAAAACACTGTTTAAGTGTGATTTTATTGAATATTTAATATTTCAAATCACCGTTGCCTGGCAAAAATAAACATAAACACATGTTGATGGCAACATCTGTGACATCTGAGTGTCAACAAAGCCAGCTAGAGGAGAAGGAAAGTTTGGTTTCCTAACTGAACTGTTACACAGTCCTCAGCTGTGTCTAAACAGGCGTAAGTCAGTGTTTTGAAATGTATTTTCATTTTAGCGTGTTCAGATTTATCCACTCTGTTTTTTGTTTTTGAATAATGGTGGTTTATTTGAGATGGAAGGCCAAAAAGGAGAGAAAAGATGCATTCATTTAAGGTTTATTGTCATTATACAGTACTAGATTAATGAATTGTAGTTCACTCCAAGCTACACACACAGAAAATGTATGAATTAATAACCAAATATTTGAAATCAGAACAGAATAAAACAATAAAATAGGTCATAAAATAAGTTAAGTGTATAAAAAAAGCACTAAAGTAAGAAATAAAAAGGGAAACTGAATTACAGTTGCAAGGAAGATACACAATATATATAAATATACACACAACTATATGTACAACATGAACATCATCAGTGTAACATGCAAGTTATTCTGCTGCTTAGGTACTGTATGTACGCACATTTTCAGTAGTTAGGACACAGAGCCTGTCTGGAAACGGAAAGTTTTGGCTGGTTGTGAAAGTGTAGTGTTGAATGGTTCATAAATTGCTGCAATGTGATGGATGAGTGCAACACACAGGAGGAACTGCTGAGTGTCAAGTTTATGGGAGGAAGCGAAGAAGAAGAGGAAGAGGTGATTCCTGTGGATGTGTTGCCATCGTGTGGTGAAAGGCTGAACAGACTTACTCAACACTCGGCTCTGCTTTGAAAGAGTCCAATTCAGGTTTATTGCTAAGCAGGTTTTCACTTCAATAAAAACACAAAACAACATAAGTCAACAATCATAAATATAAAATGTAAAAATCTGCAATAAAATCTAAAAAAAAAAAAGAAGTCTGCTGAGAAAATAAAAAGAGCTGTTCAGGCCACAGTTGCAAGGAAAAACCTCCTTAAAGAGGTAGAAACCTCGAGCAGAACCCGGCTAGTGATGGATGGACACCTCCTGAGAGCAACCGGTGTTAAGTAGAGAGGGTACAGGTGGAAACAAGTGGGTATTAAGCAGCACCACAACAGCAGGCATAACCATAATCCCTGATTTAGGCGTAGCAACGATCCATGAGAACCTGCAAGACGAGAAACTACAAAATCTCTGGGGAAGAAGCTAAGTTGGGACATGAGGGATATGGCAGGGAATAAGAGTCGTTGTCAGTGGGGGTCATTCTCCCACCTGTCCCCACCAGAGATGAGCCTGATGAAGGTGGCATCATCTGCAAACTTCAGGATCTTGACAGACTGATGACTGGAGGTGCTGCTGTTCCTGAACATCAGTGGTTCTTGAACTTTTTCTGACATGTCTGATAAGTCATAGATGCCATATTTTTCCCCTGGTGGTCATCAACACCTGCAGTGGCTCTTTGCCGAGGCCCACCCCAGAGCTTCTGAAGAACTGCTGATGTTGGAGATTAAAGAGGAAAGGATAAAGCCTTGACGGGATCTGGTCCTAATAGTCAAAATAGAGAAGTGAGAGGCAGAGACATGTTTCTCCAGTGTCATGTCACTCCTCACAGTTTCACTGTAAATTTCCTCAACAGTCAGTTCTTAGGGTTAGAGCCCGGGGATGGATTAAATTTACCAGGAAAAGATGTTTTATAACTTGTAACAACCTGACGCAGTGCGTCAGAGAGACAGATTATATGATTAGATATTGACTGATTGACTGATACCTCAAATATCCACTTAAATACAGTACTTACTTATGTACACTGCTGGATATACCACACTGTATGTATCATATTAATGTCTTTACAAGTTCTCAGAACAGTAAAATAGCAGATGAGGGTTTGTATAGAACCATAAAGACAAACAGACGACAGCTGTCAGACGTCTAGACATTTATTTAGATTGTACATCATTATGGCAAGATAAAAACCTCACTTTTATTTCTGTCTATGCATTTTTATGGATGTTAATGAGTTTACGATTCTCCGTGTACGTCTGAAATGTAATGAATGAACGTGTTTTGTCAACTGTCATGTAGATGCCAGGTTTTTGTTCGGTATGGTGACCCGTTCTGTAACATACTGTATCTATATCGTGAGAAAACATCATCCTGGAGAGAACCACACCCTTCAATACCTCCAAAGAGATCTCACTTACAGGTGCACATCAATAAATTGAGTTTTATAACTAGCTTCAGGAACAAGGATTACACCTTGAACTCATCCCTTTACCGTTTCTCGAGCACTTAAACACACCTGTTAACTCGCTCTTTTCTTTTTTGTTCTCCCTCTTTTCTCTTCTCTCCTTCATTCAAACACTGGAACTATTCGACTATTGGACAATACATAGAGACATAGAGAGACGGTTCCCCCACCCAGAGTCTCAACTCAATCCAGGTTCCCTCCCGTCTTCCCAACACCAGTCAACCTCCGAACCCCTCCATTTACCAACGACCCCGTTTTCTCCTCTCATCCTCTACCCCTTCATCCCTAGACCCTCATCCCTTCTTCCGTCCTACAGCACATCATCTCCATAACATGCTATAAACCTTTGTTCTCAAGTATTTTCTTTCTTATTTTAAGGTGAAGCTGCAGTGACATAACCCTTGAACCTTAAAGAGATAAAATATTATGTGTTTGTTAGTCCTCACAGTACGAAGGTTTCCAGTTCGAATGCCCTTCTGTGTGGAGTTTGTTGTCTGCGTGGGTTCTCTCCGGGTACTCCGGCTTTCTCCCACAGCCCAAAGACATGCAGATTAATTGGTTAATTGGTGACTCTAATTGTTGTTTGTCTCTATGTGTCAGCTCAGTGATGAACTGGCGATTTGTCCAACCTCTCGCCCAATGCCAGCTGGGATTGACTTCAATCCCTTGTGACTCCGATGACGATAAACTGTTTTGGAAAATAGATGGATGGATTGTTCCAGTAAAAGAGCCTGTGCTATTTCCTGTCACTAACAATGACCCAGTCATGTCACTTTATTTATGCCCTTTTGCTTTATGTCGTACACGCTTGTTTACATGAGCAGATTGACCCCCGACTGCTGCAAATACTGACGTCTTAGCAACATGTCATGATGTCTCAACAGAAACAAAAATTCATCCCTGGTTGGATTATAAACAACTTAATTTGCTAAATAATCTCTGTAACTACATGAAACAGTAGTACTGTTCACATTTTGTCAACTTGTCCATTATTATATCCACCACTTACATTTGTAGCCACAGTGGCCACATGGCTCCATGGATGGCAGTCGGTCGGTCGATTGTTCCCTCCACCATTTGGTCCAGATCGATCTCAACAACAAGTGCATCGTTTTGAAAAAGTGTTTCTCATATTACAACCCTCTCATGTATTTGAATATTAGATATAAATATAAGAAACACCTCAATATAAACCAGTTTAACACCCCTGCAAACTACATAGTTAAATGAAAACCTCTCTGTCTCTCTCTAATTAAGATTATTTTCTTTTTAAGGCAGATTTTATAGCAAAGCAGCTCTGTTGGATCGCATTAGATTGTATGAGAGTAGATAATGTATGTTTGGTGTCTGTTCAGACCTTTACAAACAGTCTTAAAAGACCTTCTTTCCTTCTTCGGAAGTCAGATAAACATCAGGTAAGGTATCCATCAGTTGTGTAGGTGTCATACTGCATGAACCTGAGCCATAATGTCTCAGAACATATAGGGTGCCCATGTGCAACAGCTCCCTGCTGGATAAACGTTAAAAAAGAAAGTGCTCATTCACTTAGTCAGAGCTTTAACTTTGGGCTTTCCTTCATTTGCACTTCTTCCAGCATTCCTGTCAGTGCCAGAGACTTGTATCAACTAGCGAGTCTGCATTTTTGTATGTGTGTGTGTGTGTGTGCTATGTCTATACGTGTTTGCGCTTGTGAGCTCAGCATCTATGACACAGGGAGCTTGTGCAAGAATTTTGAATTACCCTTTATTTCACTTCATCTTCAGATTACGCAACAGTTGACTCACGGAGAGTGGAAGCCTCAGGACACACAAATGTACATTTTGAGGAGCAACAACGGGACGGGATGTGTTTTCAGCAAGAATGCATGTTTGTTCATAAAAATACATTTATGCATTTAGTGTTGTAGCACAGATACATTCCACAGGATAATCATATATTGAGATGAAGATGCATTACATAAGAGAAAGGGAGAAGGATAGTTTTAAGGAAGGACACACCTCTCTGCCTCCCTCTCTCTTACCACAGCATGTTGCAGCCTGTGGGACAGGATGTGCTTCAGTTTATTATGGACTGAGCTAACAGAGACCGTCACACAAGGGACACGCTGCGAGATCTGGACGGAGTGAAGAGCAGTAGTGAGATAATTGACACTCGTTACAGAGAGACATCACGTCCTGGAAAGGTCAGTCAGACACTCTTTGAACATTAACTGTAATTAAAAAAATCTCAGCACCTTAATTTCTTTAACTTCTTATTTTTCCTTCAATGTTACTAATATTTGCCTCTCTCCTTTTCTTTTTCCATCTTAAAATAATAATTTACTTTTCTTGACATGATTATTTACATGTAGCAGATTTATTACAAACATGTGACTCATTATTTCAAAAACTTTGGACTGTGAGCTAATTCACCGCTATGATTTTATTGGCAAGGAAGAGAATGTCTGGCAGGGACAAGTCATCTGCAGCGTTGCAGTGATTTTCTGATCTTATTAAACATTTCTCAGTTGCTATTTTGTTGTTTTGTACACAAATAAAGTTGTAATTCACGTAATTTGTCGATATCTCTTGAATAAATTACATTCTCTTTAGTACATTTTGTCCATTGCAACAGTGTATTTATGTCATATATCCATTGCAACATTAGGTCATATCAAGCAAAGTGTTGCAATTTAACCCAAACTGCTGACAGCAGGATCATCTGTGGATTGTAAGAGCTGTATGATACCTGTTTTTTTATTAATAACTGCTGTCCTGTAAGAAAAAAAAAAAAATCTGTAATTTCTGAGAAACACCTGACATCATCGATGTGTTGTTTAGACTCGATTTCTCTGTGGCTTTTCTTTTATGATGGAAATCTGGTTTTAATGGGCTTCGTTTACTGGTTCACCCACTTATAAAGCCATTAGTAGAAAAGAAACATGGGTTTAGTGGGACCACAGCACGGACATTAGGACTTAATAAGGAAATTGGGACTTGATGTCTTATTCTCACAAAGGAAAATGTGATTGTGCGGAGATTATTTCCTTTCTGAATAAATTAAATCTTCTCTATAACTCTGTGTCGGCATGTGCAAGTCAGGGTTGATCTTGAACTGTGTTATTCTTTAAAGGTCAACCTTCTGTGACCTCTGACCTGTGTGTTACTGTTTTTCCATGTGCCAGGACAGTGAGAAAGAGTCCAATAAAAAAGACACACAAAGACATGAGAAAAAAAAATCAAAGTGAATCACAAACATGTCGAAATAGTGCCCTTCTTTGACGCAGTGCTGCTAGTGTTTGGCATGTTTTAGCATGCTGCTTCTAAGCTACATGATTGGCGCCAGAGTTTAATGTGAATATTTTAGACTCTACGTCAGGGTGGCAGCCATCCTCGAGTCCTGGAAACAGCTTGTGTACCATCAGTAAACAGTATTTTGTCGTGTGTTTATCTTTGGTTACTGGTGCACTATTTATTTAGACGTGAGTCTGAATAAAATGTACCAGAGCTGTGATTAATTACCGTATTTTCTGCCATCCTTTTCCCTTTTTTACTACCTCTTTTTATCATTCACAGTTAGAAACCATTTCCTTCAAGAGGAAATTCTTTTTACCGCCGGTTTCCTGTGAACATTAAAGAAGAGTGGTGCAATGCCAGTCCACATCACACAGATGTGTAGACATATCAAGTTTTATCACACGTCGTCCAAGAACAGATTATTGAGTGCTGTGATAGCAGAGCAAAGATCCTGAGCAAATATTTTCAGGAAGTCCTTAAAAAAAGGAGACGAAGCAGCCGTGTCTGACATCAGGTTTCAATATCAAACTGGCTTTCTTGAAGCCATCAGAGAACATCTGCTGACTGACTTTTAATAATAAAATAAAATAATAAAAGTTGTGTACGGCATCCGCAACCACAGACAGGTGAACCGTCACGTGTGCCAGCAAAGCAGTGACAAACAGATTGTTGATAGAGTTAAAGGTGCAGTGTGTAAAATTTAGGGTACTCATAAATGTTTTAATAAGTGTAAAATCACATGAAAATTAGATTTGTTGTGTTTTTGTTACCTTAGAATGAGCCTATGATATCTACATAGCCCAGAATGGACAAACCAAACTGGTTCAAAATATGGTCTTTTTGGAGTTTTTCACATTTTGTGGACACTTTTTCTCCACCACGCTTGGAATGGGTGAGGTGAGGTGAGGAGTATTCAGTTTACAATGGTCCTTTAAAGGATCAGGATTGAGGATTTGGCAGCAAAGTTGCAGACTGAAACCCCCTCACCGCCTGTGTTTGTGTGTGTCTGAGCCAGTGTTTCATTTGTCTGTTCTGTTCTGGGCTACTGTAGAATATAAAAGAAAAAAAATCTTATATTCGGGGGATTATACACTAATAAAATCAAAGTTATGGTATTTCCTGCCATATTCTGTAAATAGAGCCTCCTGGACACTGGACCTTCAAGTAAATCCAAGTCCATTTATTCTTGCTGAATAATAATGACAATGTTTCTCAGAAAAATCAGACAGTAAATCATCATTATGAGATAATATATATCATAATTTTGAGATACATATAGTGAGAAGTCATGAGAAAGGCATCATTATCTTGTCTAGTCTGGATAGTACAATTCAACCAGAATTGAACTTTAGTTTAAGTTCAGCTTAAGTTTAGTTTAATATATTTGTTTAGGAGGAGATTTAGCTACTAGTTCATTTTCATCTCCAGTCCGTAGGCAGGTAGACACTTGTAATGCATTGAAGTTCAAAATATAATAAATACTAAATTCAAATATAGATCCCAACAATCAATATAAATACTTTTAGGACATATTTAGGTTCTAACTTTGTCTCTCCTCCTCAGGATCAAAACTCCTCCTAGCATGGACAACTCAATAGTCAATGACACAAACATCGAGGATGACAGCGTTGTGAGCAATGACTTCTCCACGGCCTTAGGTGCCCTCATCCTCGGCTTGGTCTTCCTCCTGGGCGTCCCTGGTAACCTCTTCATCGTCTGGAGCATCCTGGCACGCATCCGGCGGCGCTCGGTCACCACCCTCCTCATCCTTAACCTGGCTTGTGCCGATGGCTTCCTAATGGCGCTCACCATCTTCTTCGTTGTCTACCTTGCCAAGCAGACGTGGGTCTTTGGTGACGCCATGTGTAAAGGCCTGTTCTACCTGTGCAACGCCAACATGTACGCCTCCATCTTTCTGATCACGCTGATGAGCGTCCACAGGCTGGTGGCCGTGGTGTTTCCGAGGAAAGCGCGCTTCCTGAACAGGAAGAAGGTTGTGAGGAGGGTAATCCTTGGCATGTGGGTGCTGGTGCTGCTGATTTCTATCCCCTCGCTTGTGTTTCGAGACGTGCGAGATGACAAAAATGAGTACAACAAAACAAGACTGGTGTGTGCGCCTGAACACACCCTGCCACAACATGTAAGTAGGGTGCAACTAACACTGCAACAGTTTCATTACCTGATACTTGTCTCATCATTTTTATCCACTAACTGATTATAACTGATATTCCTGTTTTGTCCGACCAAAAGTACAGAATATATCTGAACCTCTGAAGCCTTTGTAATACAACATGGACAAGAAATATATTGAACTCCTTCAATTCAGTCCATCTGCTGATGACAGTCAAAAGATATAATCGAAATCTCCAGATAGGGCTGGGAATAGATGTGTTGCAACTGCTGATTTTTTTTGGCCACTTGGGGGCAGTGGAAACACGTTGTGAACATAACACTGACATATCACTGGCCAAGTTTTAGCTCTGTCTTTGGGCTCTACCAACTCCTGAAGATAATATATTACTCTTTAGCTCCTAAATACACTTTTTAATTGAAAGTAGCTGTCTGCCGTGGCCGAAAACGACCCAGATACTGGGTAAACTCCTTTTGACCGAAAGCTCCAGAACAGCTAATAAACACAGCAGATCTCTATATGGCTATTGTGAACAAGCGGAATGATTACATCGAGCAAAAAAAAGTTTCAATATCCATACAGGCAGTAACTTGTAAAAGTGTAAAAAGCACAAAATAAGGATGCTTGTAAATCGGAGGTACATAGACAAATGAACACAAATACATAAAAGTGAAAATGTATAATTAAAAATTTCCTTTTTCTAGCAGCAGTATCCTCAAACCAACCCTGAGACTTATTTTTTCCACAAATAAAACATTTGAAAGATTCTATAATCGTATAAAAATAATACAAATATTGACTTTGACACATCAGTTTTTAGAGATTCAGTGTAGTTTTCTTGTCTCGACAGATCTATTCATGCCTACAGAATCACATGCCATCATTACAGTGATTACATCTGTTTTGTATCCTCTTGTGTACAGGTGAGGTTTCAGTACACCTTTGAGACAGTGGCGGGATTCATTCTTCCCTACGCAGTCATCATAGTCAGCTATGTGCTCATCCTGCGACGCCTCAGGCAGACCAAGTTTCGCCGAGCGGTCCGCAGCGAGAAACTCATCCTGGCTATCGTGGTGATGTTTGGCCTTTTCTGGCTGCCGTACCATGTTATCAACATGATACAGGTGTGTGGGTGCATGTCCAGGGTATCATGTGTCACATGAAATACTAATTTCTGCAATAAGATCAATGCTCTCATCTTTTAAATGAATACTGAATTTTGGTCTGTCCTAGGTGGCAGCTGAGTGGTACGCAGATGGTTCACCCACAAAAGAAAGGTGAGTAACAAATGATTTTCATCTCATTTTCTTTGATTTATGGTACTTGCTAAACAGAAATATTAATAATTCTGTAAAATCTATAATCGATGTTTAGGTTAAGCTCAAAAGAATGCTACCGAAATGTGTATCAAAACTTAAACACATTTTAGTTGTATTTATGGTCTAAATTACTCTGTTTATCTGCAGGTTGGACTATATTAGCAAGTCCAGTCGTGCAGTGACCTCGGCTTTGGCCTTCATCAGCAGCTGTGCCAATCCTGTCCTCTACACCTTCGCTGGGAAGTCCTACATCAGGCAGAACGGCTTCGCCTTCATGGCTCGACTCTTTGAGGGGACATCTTTGGACCAAACAGGAACCAAAAAGAGTCGAGCGGGTAAAGACACTGTAGGAACAAGTACCTTTGAAAACTCGAACAGCGCAGCAGTGGCTGCTTTACAAAATGGGAAATGAGTGTGGACTGAACTTTGTGCATGAATGAGAGAAAATGGAGTGTATATATTATGGTTAAAGCAACATTTGAGCCTGAATGTGTTTAAAAAATAGACAAAACCAAAGCAGCAGCTTAGAGTTGACCGTCAAGTATTTTGTTTTGTGAATAGTTTATGTTGAAAGAAACGTGACTAGAAATCACAGATACAGGAACAAGAAATGTAATTCTTTGTATCTGTCCTGTATATCAGAAGTGTAAATACTTTTTTAAACTTTTATTTTATTAAATTTTATGAGTTGCAGAGAATAATAACTTCATAACATATCATACTGTATCTACTTGAGGAGCAATTACATCTTAACAGTTTATTTTAAGTACCCCTATTTAGCATTTATAAGCAATAAACACATTTAATACATATAGAACTACACACTATGATGTAGTCTGTACAGTTTAAGTCCGCAGTTATAACTTATGCATGCATATTTTATATTAATAAAGCTGTGTTTATATTGTCGATTATTATCCGTATACAGCAGCATGTGCTCATGGGTACACACAAGCAATATTATATCTGACAGATCCTTTATTAAATGTTTACATACTGCTTATAAATGCCAAATAGGGGGACTTACATACGTCTGAACTTTATTACGGAGGTTTCAAATTCCACTTTAGAAATATTTATTCAAAGAAATGTCTGGAGCTGGACTCTTGACATGTGCTCACTCTGCAACGTCCAACACCAACCATCACACAGACACACTGTAACAGATTGCAGTTTTTTTTTTAATTTGTCCAGAGTTATAACCTAAATGAAATCTTGATGTACAGACGTTACTGTTAATTATGTATTTGTGTTAAATAGCTGTAATTTTTTTATCATTTAAAGAACACTGTTTTTTGGTGATGTGGGATTTAATGATGCATTGACCTTGTGTATTTATAGCAACTCTGTTGGATGTCTGCTCCAGTCTTGTGTAATTTTAAAAGTATTATGCACTGTTGAAAGCACTGTAATTCAAGTAGTTTAATTCTGTGTAATTTCTAATAAGTTTAATGGTGATTAAAACTGAATTTTTAATGCTCTACCCAAATAAAACTTGGCTTTAACATATACTCCAGACAGCTTTAAGATCACACTAATATACACACACCTGTTATAAATTCAGCTCTTAAGGATGTTTTGATTGATAGGTGTAACTTGTTAAGGTTGCAGTGGTGTTGAATTTCACTATTATATTTGGCAACTTCATTTACCCACAACATAACGCCCTGCAGTACCTCAATAAGTACAAATTACCTTTGACGAACTTCAACTGCAATCAGTTAAGTAAAAGAGTGCATGGCACATTTTGTATGCATCAGTTACATTAGAGTGTACATATGTATCTAATAAAGTGGCCAGTGTGTAGGAAGCTTTACAGATTAAAAGATTAGTTGGTCAATGATTGTATGACATTGTTTCCTTGAACATGTCAGCCATTTTTCATGTCAACATCTTCCTGGCATTTTTAACTTTATAGTAATCAATACATCACAACCACTTTGATCTGCAAATAAAGACATGAGTTTTATACTTCAATGTTTTATTTAACAAAGTCAGAACTTAGCATGGATTAGGATCTTACACATGTGCATACATTATGAAGTCATTCCACATTGGACAGCAAATCATAGAGTTCAAAACACCAAACGACGAATACTCATTCAACTTTGTCCTTATAAGCTTAAATCTAAAAGTGATGATCCAGTGAACTGTTTCCATTACCTGTAAAAAGGAAATTAAAAAAAAGTGTTAAAGTCATGATATGAATAAATAAATTTAAAATGTTGTCTGAACTTCAGTGCTGATTTAGTTGCATCCTCTACATTTATATTCAGAGAGCTAAATACCAACACTCTAACAGTAAAAGCCCTACAGACAAGTTAATGAAAGATTTCCTGTAGTGCTGCATTCATTTTGCCTACACAGACCCAATAAACTGGCACTGATGTTTGATCAATCCAACCCAAAACTGATACTAACCTGATAAAGATGTATCCAGTCTGTGCTCTTCAGTCCTAAAAAAAAAAATAAAAAAGGTCAGTCTCATCTTTGAATACAATAAAACATCCTCACTAGTATCAGTCTGTCAAACCCATCAGAGCAGTAAGAGTATAATCATGAGTTTCAGGTGAAACACGGACTGCAAATCATCATCAAGGTTTGACCAAACAAGGCAGAACTCAAGCTGCGAGTGGATTTATTATAACAAACATCTGCAGCAGGTGTAAATGATGCTTAGGATGATTACTTCATTTGTTAGATACATCCAACTAAAACTAGTGTAGTTTAACGAGTTAGTCCTGCAATACTTCGCACATGTAAGGTAGAAACGTGCAGTTTCTGTTGAAACTTTTAGTGGTGTTGATCCAACTGCTCAATTTGGAAGATATTGTATTATACAGAGGCTTTTTCTGCAGCATACTGTGATTTATATTAAGAGCAGAAAAAGCTGCTAGTATATCATGAAGTATAATCACCAAAAACTTGATTATAAACTTCATTAAGGCAGGATTTATTGCAGGACTTTAAATTTAAACTGCATTTACTCTGAGCTGGATTCATCTAATAAACTGAGAAATGACTGTAGTTAATCTTACATAAGGATTGTGGCATGTTACACGTGTGAATTTATTAATTACAGCACAATTCATGCATAGATGCAACATAACGTGCTTTAAGGTGACATTAAAGTTAAAGATACAAGCTGTATGCAACTAATTAAGTCATTTTAAGCCACTCATTTAGGATGCAGCCTTTCACTTCATGGTAGGCCAAACTCATTAGCTCGGACCATGAGGTCGGTTTGGCGCGACTGAAGCAGCAGCAGCGAGCTAACAACACATGACAAACCTGTGCGGAAATAACCGCAACAAACAGCCACACGCAGAGAAACAAGCACAGCAGCTGCCCCGCAAACACAAACAGCCTGATACTAAACGTGAACACATACCGTGAGTGGAGCTTCACGCATGTTGGTGTCCGCCACAACGCGCCCGACCTCCATTACCGCAACAAGGAAGAGAAGAGAGGTCGTTAATGAAGCTGCGGCTCAATTTATGTCTTCATCAAAACCACGTGCCTGCTCCTCCGTCACCAAACACACAGCTTCCGGCTCTGTAAAAGAGCCAATGTTATATAAAAACACGCGGGTTTAAAAATAAAGACATAAATTATAAACATTATCTTCTCTTTAATGAATGTAGAGCGTGATTTATTAGTGAAATTAAAGACATTATGAACTAATAAAAATATAAATAAGTAGTTAAATATAATATTTTACAATATTTATTAAGCTCACAAAGTTTCTCCTCCATATAGTGTTTTTGTACCCTATACATATACGTATATTTTTTATTTTATGTTTATTGTTTGTAGTGGGTTTTTTTTGTGTTTGATTAGCAGCTTAATTTGATGTAACGCCCTCATTTATATATATATACTGTCATATCCACCTACCTCATGTACAGAACACAACCATATTTATTCCATCACCTGCACCATT
Organism: Argyrosomus regius; assembly: GCA_946959425.1. NCBI lineage: Eukaryota > Metazoa > Chordata > Actinopteri > Sciaenidae > Argyrosomus > Argyrosomus regius. The sequence goes on along the minus strand of OX336892.1, from coordinate 22,370,963 downwards.
GCACTATCACCAGTCCTTTACCCAGTTTACAAATGTCTATAGATAGATACACATGTGCATATATATATATATATATATATATATATATATATATATATATATATATGCAAATATACATATATATACCTTTTAAATATGTATATGAGTTATTTTTATGTTAATGTTTCATGTTTTTTATGTTATGTTTTTTGCGTCTACCTGTCAGGTCCCTTGTCTTTTAAACTGTACTTATGTCTATACCTGTATGTACAATTGAGAGCAAAGTGAACAAGAGTCAAATTCCTCGTGTGTGTACACACACCTGGCCAATAAAGCGATTCTGATTCTATTGCATAAATGGGCATAAATATATCCATGTGTGTGCGAAGATTAGACATTAAAATTATTAGATTTACATTAAAACACAAAGCCCAAAACGTCTTTAGCTTCTATTAAAAACTAAAATACATTACTGAACATAAATTCCTGAACATCTGAACAAAAACAAAGCCTAACTCTCTTTGTTGTTGCTAAATAACATATAAAATATTGTACACTTTGTGGTCATACTGGATTAATCACATATTTACTTGAGAGGGAAGTTCCAAGCTAGTTAAAAATATCAATAATTTCACTATTACACTGTATGAGTTCATGATAAATCACTACAGGTGAGTACACTCATCAATAATCGATAGATAACCAGCTGTGATTGGACGCCACCTGTTCTTTTAAAACATATTCCCACATCACAGAGACGGTTTAGAGAAGAGAGGCCTCACTGAAGAGTCACTTTTTGTATGTGTCACGTGTATTTAACCTCTGCCGCTCAACTGCAACCGCAGCAACTGATCCTAGAGTCTGTCCACTGTAAGCCACATATCTTCTGAACACCATGACACTAAAATGAAGTTTATGAGACACATAAATCAAGAGAAAATTAACTTTATCCGTCATCGTCTCAGCACTGCAGCAACTCTCGCGAGATCTGGCAAGAGCTTCTTTTTTCTGTCCGTTGGTGCTGAATTATCGCTGTTTTTATCAAATATGATCCATAACAACACAATTAAAACTTAAATAACTTTATGAACCGTCTCTGGCACAACAACACAATCTGTTTTCACCCATTAACACAACATTTCCAAACGAGATTTGGACCAAACTACCAAAATACGTCATCTCCGGTAAGAGAATCTCTCGATTAAACTACAAAATGACGTCACTTCTTAGCTACGGAAAGCCTATTGGTCCAAAAATGCTGTAAACAACTCACAAACCGAGTAGGTACGGTCACAAGAAACGGTGTAACGGCTGCGACCTTCACTTCTTTAACGGTTATTTAACGGCCATGAGAGTTTTAATCGGTATGTACGTCATTTTAAACGTTTGTTTAGTCGCTCGAGGAGGTCAATGAGACATAACGCTACCTGCTACATTGAGTATATATAGTGGCAAGTTAAATATACGTTAAGTTCGTCTTGAAAATTACAGTTTATGAGGCGTGTCAGCTGTAAGATTAAACCCAGAGTCTGTCACTGTGTTGTTTAATCGCTATCCAAAGCTAACTTTGCTAAATTAATGCACACAGGCTGTTTTGTAACCATGTATAGTACGCATGCGCATCGAGTCTCATGTGCTGTTACCATACTGTCATTGGCTGTGACCTGGCTGACTGTATACAGTTTATTGTGTTTGGGTGCATCATAATTAGCAAAATTAATATTATTTATTAGTAAAATTAAAGCAAATATAACCTAAACCGTCTTTTCGCTCTTCTTCAGTTATTATAACTGCGTTTTCTGTGTGTTTCTTCTGTTTATAGGTAGATAGAGGTAGAAAAAAATAAAAATAACACACAGAATGGGACAAGGACACTTAAAAAACAAGATAAATAGGTAGATAAGGTGCAGTGGAAAGATGATGGTAATAGTACTGATGGTATGATGGTAATGTTATTGTTAATAACAGTATATAAAGATGATGTGTAATGTAATGTGTACATTTCTTCTATATTGTGTTCCCTGCAGGGGGAGGATCTGGCTTTGTGGGCCGTGAGCTGACTCGCCTGCTCAGAAACAAAGGCCATGAGGTCACAGTGATATCTAGACAGCCTGGCCCAGGAAAGATAACATGGGTATGGGTCATTTCTCGTCTTGGGGAACTCCTGATTCATCGCAGTGATTTTTATGCTCTGATGTCAGATCTGTTGCATTGAGGTCACTGTACTCTTTAAATCTAGAGTAAATTATAAACTCCTGTATTTTTTCCCCTCTGTGCATCTGCAGGGTGAGTTGGAGTCCAGTGGCCTCCCAGCATGTGAAGGCGCTGTCAACTTGGCTGGAGAGAATCTGATGAACCCGTTACGATGGTGAGAGCAACAGCTACATACACCACAAGTAATCAAAAATTTGTGGATACCCCCTGTTGAAAACTGTGGCTCATGGCTAGTTATTTCTTAGTTTCAACTTTGTTTGGGGCAAAGTAAAGGACCTGTTTCAACATATCAATCCTCCTGAGGTCTGTAGAGAAATTAAGAAATGGCCTGCAAGGAGCATTGACTTTATCCCTATCCAGCATGTTTGGGATGATATGCCAACCTTACTAGCAAATCCTAAGGAGCTAATCTCTGCTGCCAGGTTACAAAATCTGGTGGAAAGGCTTCCCAGAAGAGTGGAGGCTGTTTGAAGAGCAGATTAATATCTACAGTTTTGTTCAGGTGTCAACATACTTTTGGCCTGCTCAGTTGTAGCTTTGAACTTCTTGATTAAGTTGCATTGACCTTTTGTCTAAAAACAGGCTATTAATGTTGATGCTAATGCTGATCTGAATTTTTATTTGTGGCTTCAGGTGGAATGAAAGCTACAAAAAGGATTTGTTCTCCAGTCGTATCGACACTACAAAAACTCTGGCTCGAGCCATCGCCGCTTCCCCGAGTCCTCCTCGCTCCTGGGTCCTGGTATCAGGTGTAGGTAATGCCTAACAATAAAACTCAACATTATGATTCGCTGTTAGTAAAAAGTTAGACCTCACAGATAATAATATAGACTATCACTGCATGTGTTCTCACTTTACTTTTTGACCCACAGCTTGTTACAAGCCCAGTCTGACAGCTCAGTATACAGAAGACAGTGAGTGGACGCCATTTGACCTCCTCTCCAAACTTGTGAAAGAGTGGGAGGCCTCGGCACTTCTTCCTGAGGATGTGGCAAAAACCACCCAACAAGTCATCATCAGGCCGGGTATGTAAAAAGTTATTTCACTTACTAACACATGCTTAAGTGTAGTTTTATTTTGGTAATCAAGTATTTTGTTGTAACTTGGACTGGTTAACATTCATCCCTCCCTTCCTCCACCAGGGGCAGTATTGGGCCGCGATGGTGGTGCCATGAAACAAATGCTGCTGCCCTTCTGGCTCGGCCTCGGGGGCACCCTGGGGTCGGGAAATCAGCCCTTCCCCTGGATCCACGTCTCGGACTTGGCGGGAATCATCGCCCACGCCCTGGAACCCCCTGCTGACGCTTCTTCCCCATCACCACAAGTGTTCAACGGAGTCGCGCCTGCACTGAACACCAACTACGAGTTCACTAAAGAGCTGGGCCGGGTCATGAGGAGGCCCACCATATTTCCTGTGCCTGGCTTTGTCATTAACACCCTGTTGGGCTCTGAGAGGGGCATGGTCCTCACACAGGGCCAGAAAGTCGTACCAGAGAGGACTCAAGAGTCCGGATTTCAATACAAGTACCCGGACTTGATCTCAGCACTGAAAGAGATTGTTGGGAGTTAACAGATGTCAGAATAATGTGTTCATATTAACTGTATTAAGATAACATAAATAAATATGACAGCTCGAATCAATACTTGAACAAGAACTCAGGACAAACATAAATAATAATGATGATAATAATATAAATACAGGTGTGATGGCATCCTTGCACACATTCAGGGTACACTGGGATCTGATTGTTCAAGCTGATTTGCTCAGCATTAAGAGTTGGTCAGGGAGACATCGAAGGACAACACAAAACTGCTTATGACAAACAAATGGATTAAAATTTTAAAGTCCATATCACAGTAGTCCACCTCTCATGCTGAACGGGATACCACAGAGATGTATCTTTTCCCTGTTCAGCAGCATTTGCTCTTTTCTTTCACATTTGAAACCTGATGCCAGATGTGAACTGCAGTCTGGATAATTTGGACAGCGGGGCTGAAACCAACCATTATTTTCTTGATTAATTGTTTAGTCTATAAAACAGGACAGTAAAAAATGTTCAGCGGGATTTTCTACAGCCCAAGTCGATGATAAAATATCTTGTTTTGTCTGACCAACAGTCAAAAAAACTTAAAGATATATGGTATGTTTTGTGAGGGACTTAATTTCATCAAATAATCATTGCAGCTCTCATGGGCACAAGATAAAAGCTCTCTAAGTGTCCACTCAGTGTTTCCACACTTTGTTCCTCATCAGCATTTATTCACTGCGGATTGAAGGGTGTAGTAATTGCTAAAAGATGCAGCAAGTATCTGTATGACATTTAAGGTTTAAGCAACAGAAACCAACCATGGAGATGAGTGCTGTTGTGATTCCTTCAGTAAAGGGATGATGTTTATTATGTGAAACACACAGGAGGAAATGTTTTTTTTATTTTGGGACTATGATTTGTTGAAGGTGGTGCACAATAAAGCTGGGTGAAGTACAGTAAGGCTTGGTTCTGACTTTTTATTGAAGTAATCACAGTTTGTCAAATGAATCAGTATTTAAACAAACTCAGATGTTCTGTTGAAATAAAAACTGATGAGTCCTTGGGCGGCAGTCTTATATCAGTTTTAGTGTGTTTCCATTGTTTCTAAAGAATGAGTCTGTGAATCATCACTCTGAATCACTCTGAGCGTCTTCATCGACTTTCTGAACGATTGGTAGTTGATCTCCCCAGTCGCTGCTCCGAGCACAGCGGTAAACGTCTCTGATTGAAAGAAATGAAACACAATTATCAGTCAAATTGCGTGAAGCCATTATCAGAGAATGTAAACAAGCAGTGTCAGTACATCTATCATGACCAAAAGGACTCTATAATAATACCCTTGCATTGAATCCTGATTAAAACAGAGTAAACTGATGGCGCTGCAGTATGTTTGATGCAGGACCTTTACCTGCTGTGTTTTCGTGCCGTCACCACCAGGTGTTGTAGCTGTCCGTCCGGGCAGCACATCCGACAGTGGACGTGTCTCGTTCTGCGCAGCACAGGTGCGGTCAGCCTGGCCCAGTCCACACCTTCTGTTTCGGGCTGCGCTCGTTCTGACCGACTCAGGATCAGGTAGCTGAACTTTTCAGTCTGCTGCATGTTGTGCTGAAAATAAATGAAAAAATATTTGACTGCCCGTTTTTAAGATAACGTTCTGATAGAATCAGTTTACATTTTTTGCAACCTTACATCTGTAACTCAGACAACTTATGCAGTAAGCTCATAAATTAACTTTAGGAGGTCAAGTATGAGATCAAGTCATATCTAGGCAGAAATCACCTTTCATTACCTGAATTTGGCCTTCAATCAATTTTTGGCAGGTGAAAAAGCCAAATTTTAGTTGTAATGGATGATGATGATATTCTGGACAGACGTGTAATCTAGTCTTGAATCTTACCCCGGGCAGAAGCGGTTGGTACAGCTGCTGGAAGTTGCAGGGTGTCGTGAGCTCAGTGGACAGTTTAGGACACATCAGTTCATGAGGACACTGTAAAACAAAACAAGAGAAAGAAGATGCATTCAAGATGGTGAAACCCCCGACTGGCATGATATTTTAAACCAGCCAGAGTTTAAACGTACCGGAGCGAACACTGACGCTGGTCTGGGGTCATGAACCGTTTTCTCCTGTTTCTGGAGACAGAGAACAAAAAGTCATCGGCCTGCTTCTATTAACTGTGTCTATTCACTTATACAACAGCACCTAATGATATCTACTGTCTCTGAATACCTTCAATAACGTGTCTCTGGCCTCCATAAGCATCTGATGGCCCTCTTTGGTCCCATTCTCCACCAGCACCTTCACCACAGAACATAATCAAAATGTCATCAAATAATAAAGCAGAATAGTTATAAAGACATGTTGAGATTTATTTGCAAAATTATTCCAACCAACCAGGTACGAGCTTGTCTTCCTCCACAGAGTCATCACCGCCTCTTCTCGGTCCTTCACATTGGGAAGCTCTGACAGCGTGAAGGCGGCTACCACCAAGTCAAACTGCACCTGGAAGGAGAAACACAGGACGGTCTGAGCTCCTTCTGCCTGAGATGTATGCGAATGAATACACCATGACATGAAAATGAAAGAGAGTTTTTACCTTAGGAGATACGGGGAGAAACTGTCTGAAATAAACATGTTTGATGTGAGGTTCAGCTCTTTCGTCGTCACCTGCTCAACACACAAAAAACAACAACCACACTTTGATTTTATGGTGTTTGACAAAAGCCCAAACAAAAACTGATAGAAGTGTTTGTGTGTGAACCTTTGAGAAGTCGCTCTGCGAGTGTGTTCATCGGCCCGGAGCTGTCCACACACACCATCTCCTTCAAAGTGTCGCCCCAGCACGAGTGTGACGCCCTGCGGGAGAGAAGACTCATTTCATATTGTTGTAATTTACTTGAAAACTCTCTTTATGTTGCGCCAGTATTTTTTACACTAACCAGGCGACTGTTCCCAGCCCTGAACCGAAATCCAGGAGAGTCTGAGGAGCAAAAGAGGGATCCCTCTTCTTTATCTGAAGTGAGAGAAAAAGAAGTCTGTGTCAACTGACTCTTGAAGAACAGCCTTGATATGGTTGCCTACGAGCTCCACAATTTGTTACCTCATTCATGGCTCTCCTCACTGCTGCATACCCCCCAGCTAGCCGAGCCGCCATGTACACCACACCTAACTCTTCATCGTACCTGAAACACAGACAGTGAGCTTCATATGAACTCATCTACATCTCAAAATCGAGCAGAAAATCTCCAGAATGTAACAACAGAGAAGAGTTCATGAAACCCTGTCGCTCCACATCTGGCTTTGTTTGTTAAGTGTCTGAACTTCATATGAAGCGAGTTTCAATATGAAAACTGAGTTCCCAACATACCTTATGTCTCTAAAAGGTTTAAAACATTAAATATTGGTCAGCAATGTTACAAATCAGACTTGCATTTTGTCTTACGTTGGATGAGGAAAGCTCATTCTCTGTTAGAAAGTAGTTAAATGAGTTAATTGAGATTGTTTCTGAACACACTTATGATTTTAACAATCCAGTAAACACATGGATGGTATCCTTATAGAAGGAATAGATAGAAAAATGAGTTACTTCATGGGAGTCCAGTGATATGTGGTTCTTCTGAGCTCTGAAAACACTTTCTTCCTGATGCGGTCCTCCATCGCTTGTTCATCTATATCTGCAATACGATACGAAGCACAGTTACTTTTCTCCAGCTGCTGCATCTTAAAATCTCTGTGCAGTCATTAGTTTATTTGTTTGATTCTTGTGTCACCCACCTCCTCTCTTCTCCATCGCTTTCTCCCAAAGCTCTTTCTCCAGGCTCACAGCTTTCTGCCTCAGATTCAAATCCTCGACTCGTCGTTTTCTGCTCCACAAGAAGTTCGTGAGGCTACGAGCTTGGTCAGTCAGCCGTGTCACCTGAGCTCCTACAGGTGGAGAGATTAAAGAGTCACGACTGCTTTTGGGCTAATTTCACCATCAGTAAAGACACCACACTTATAGCCACATTAATAACTTAACCTACTGTGAATAATCGACCGTGCAGCCATCTGGAGTTCGTCAGGTAGACGCAGAGTTTTCAGGTTGGTCACACCCGGGTGCTTCCTGTGTACTTCTCCCTTCAGGAAATCTACCTGTGGGTGTGCAGCTGCACTCATTCCCTGAGGATGAAAAACAAATGTTTCTTTACTACCTCTTTAAGCTCCAGAGAGTCAACAGTAACCAGACTTTTTCTGGTCTAGTAAAATAATATAAATACTATTAGATCATTTTAGAGCCACTATCAGTTAATCTAAGCATATTTCATTACTGATTTCTTCACACTCTGAACTTGCAGTAATAGATTTGAGACTATTTTACCTACACACAGTTTGTAAATTTGATATACAAACTCATGGTGCATATTCCTATTGCTATAAACAATACATAATACTGCATAAAATGATGGTATCTGTATTATACACCTTTACAACTGACAACTGTGTGAAGAGCATAGTAAAACAGTAAAACAACAGATGCCGTAGCGTTTCAGAAGCCTGTTTGTGTTGTTGTTTTTTTAGATAGATTCAGATCAGATAGATAGAAATTCAACATTTGTAGCAAAATTAAACATCTGCAGAGAAATTAAACATTTGCACAGGATTTAAATATGTACAGAGGAATTAAAAATGTTAAAAATGTGCAGAGGAATTACACATTTGCATAGAAAATAAATATATAACGTATATAACTAAACGTCTATACCAAAACTAGATTAAAAAAAATAGAAAGTGACCGTAGAAATAAAAATGTTTTAGAAAAATATGAGAAAGAACTACAAATGGGGATAAGAAGTTAAGTCCTTAAAGCCTTTTACAGTAAACACATACATAATATACACATTGTCTATCAGGATTACAGTGTAATTGCAGCAAATAATAGCTTAAGAAAAATTAATAGTTGGTAGCTTGTCTGAGTTTTTAGGGAGGTTTAACTCTGTGCTTCTGTCTGACCTCCATAGTAAAGATGCTGCGTTCAATGACACTCACCCTGCACACGATCCTCACGGCAGACGCCCTCTGACAGAGCACACAGGCGGCGTAGCTCCGTGATGCCATATCTGGAGTGGAGACTTCTTGAGTTTAAATATCTTAAATTTGAACTTTAATCCATCCGCACCATGTTAGGCACAGAGGCACGTTACTGCTTTATGAATCCTTCAACAAAATAACTCCGACCTTCGCTTGAGGCGGAACCTTTTAGTCCGGAAGTTTTGTTCCAGGCACACAGGAGTGATGGGAAGTTCGGTTCTTTTTAGGGATTCAGATCATTTGACTCAGCTCACCAAGAAGAGCCGGCTCTTTCGGCTCCCAAACAGCTCTTCATTTTACATTTACATTTAGTCATTTAGCAGACGCTTTTATCCAAAGCGACTTACAGAGAAGGGAAACAATCAAGGTACAGTGCAATAAGAAAGCGTTAGTGCAACAATAAGTGATATGACAATACAATTCTTAAGGGGTAGCTTTCTCATGTCCAGTTGTTGGTAGTGCTAGGAGAGAAGGTACTCTCTGAAGAGCTGGGTCTTCAGGAGATTTTTAAAGGTAGAGAGGGACGCCCCTGCTCTGGTAGGAACTGGTAGTGCGTTCCACCAACGGGGAACAACAAACGAAAAAAGTTTGGATTGCCATGAACGAACAGGTGGCAGAGCCAGGCGTCGCTCATTGGAGGAGCGCAGCGGTCGTGAGGTAACATATGCCTATACCAGGGCGTTCAGGTAGGTAGGTGCAGTATCGGAGACAACTTTGTAGGCGAGCATTAGCGCTAATGAATTTAATTTACCACTTATACCTTTCATAATTCAGCCAGATTTAGCACTGTTTTGACTTTTGATTTGTATGTGTACACATATATCATGTATATATTCAATACATCCTTTGCACTGAAGCAGTGGTGTAGTCCAGGGTATACGCCGGTATACGGCCGGTATATGGCGTATACCTACTTATTTTTCAGTCAGCATTGCGTATACCCACTTCTAAATCCCCCCTGATGCGCACAATTCAGTAATATCTGTGAACCAGATTGCCCATTTTTTCCTCAAGGATGGTGAAGCCATGACCCACCCTACTCTGCCTCTAATTGGCTGGTACTCGCTGCTAGATTGGTTAACTTTAGGCATGAGGACTGATGAGCCAATCAGAGGCAGAGTAGGGCGGGTCATGCCGAGGAAAATATCGCTAACACCTCCAAAAAGAAAAAAAAAAAACCTCAGGTGCCAGTGAAAAAAAAAAAAAGTGCCACTTGACTACGATAACGGCAGCAGACCAAACAACATGAAGAAATAACACAACAAGCGGCGGTGTGCCACCCGGTAAATGAACATGTTCAAAAAAAAGCATTAATTCAAAAAATGATGATATTCAATATTTGTAGCGATATTTATATATATATCTAACGAAGTATGCTATAAAAATAGTGTTCAGCTATTGAAAACCAAATAATTTCAATTTTATGACAGTGCACTTTTAAGTTTATCTGATTGGTTTTGATGTTTGGAAGAGAATGATTTGTGTGTTTTATTTAAGATGAAATATGAACAAGGATACATTGTCAACTTCAGATTTGAAGTATTTTATTTAAATAAATGTGCAAAAAATAACCGAAACACCATGTTTACCTGATGATAAATACATTTTACATTCATCCAGGCGGCTTGTGTGACCAGTAGTAACTACAAACTGCTCCTAATCAAGTCATGATCATTTTATAATAGTGAGCAAGTAGAAATGACGGATTTTTGGGTAAACTAAACAGAGTAATCTTACATGTCACTGTTTCTAAAACAGGGCTTTTTTTCTGGACTAAAAAAAATATATATACCCACTTCTCCAGGGACCACTACACCACTGCACTGAAGTACTGAAAAGTAAAAATTACATTTTCTAATATCAATAAATTGCTGTAGCCAATTGTTTTCATTGCGTTTACAGGCCCCTGTAACTCTCTGAAACCGCCCAATGAATGCACTAACTTGCTTGTAGAACCACTCTGCTACACAAAGCAGATAGAAACACCTATAAAAACTTTTTTTTAAAAAAGGACAGCTATTGACTGTTGGATGCACAGTGCTCATGTGTCTGTGAAGGTTGTTTGTGGATCCTGCTTGATACGACAGCTTGGCTTTGCAAAAATTCTGCATTCTGCCTTTGTGTTTTCAAATTTTATTAAATGGGTCCAGATGCTGCTTCTTTTTCTACTATCACTCAACAGCTCACGTACCGGATCCGGCTCCCATCTTTCACTTAAAAGAGCCGGCTCTTTGAACCGGCTCGTTCACGACCGACACATCACTAGAGCGCATGCGCCAGGCTGCTCCTCACCGGCTAGTGAACAGTGAGAGGGAGGGAAAGTTTTCCGCCTTGGTGTTGTCACCGTGTCCTCCCTTTATCACTGCGTTTAACTAAGTTACTTGAATAAAGCCACCATGAGGCGTGCGAGGAGCTCGAGAAATAAAAGTCAGAGTGCACAAGAGGAAGAAGAAGTCCAGACAAAGACAGGTTGGTGCTTGTTTCCCGCCGCAAGATTAGCCTGACAGGGTTGTTAGCTCGCTGCTGCAGGAAAATAATCAGATATTTATAGTCTGTGCAGGATTTACTGTATTTATAAGTATCATAGGTAACAATTATTATCTGCCCAGATGTTACGAGCTCACCATGGTAGTAAAAACTGTAAATATTCGCCACTGTCAGCCTGTTAACACCACAAACCTAATCCACGTGGTATTGTTTATGAATACCCTCATACATTAACAGTTCATCAGAAGCAATGCAGCCCTGCAACAAACCTTATAAAGGTTATAATGTTCAGCCAGTGCTGTAACATTTTAGAGAATCAACTTTGTTATCTGTTGAGTCAGCACTGATGTGGTTAAAAAGTCAAATACATGCATTATGTGTTGAATTAGACAAATATCATGTAATGTTTTGGCGTGTATATAAGTCATATCAGACAGTTAAAGTTGTCTTGAATTGTTGATTTGGTGATTGAAGGCTATCTGAAGGTTGAGGCAATTAAAAATGAGTAGTTTATTATTTATTTCTACTTTGTACCATTTAATTTATACATTTCAACAGCATCATAAAACTTAATAACAATTACTACTACTTCTATTATTATTGGTAAACAGATATCTGCAGGGAAGCAGACTCACTGGAATAACTTTGTACAGAAATATATTATTATGTTATATACACCATGGATGCTTCGCAAGATTATTTTCATTATTAATATTTTGTTAATTCAACATTCTCTTTAAACTGTAAAAAATAGTAAATTGACTGTATGTATAGCGCCTTTTTGGTCTTCCGACCACACACCGATGGTGCAGCATTGGGAGCGATATGGGGTTCAGTATCTTGCTCAAGGACACTTCGACATGCAGACTGGAGGAGCCGGGCGTCAAACCACCTGCTCTACCTTCCGAGCCACAGCCGCCCGAGTAATAGTAATCAAAATCACGAGTCCCAAGTGGTAATAAACTTTGTGCAACCCTTCTCTCTGTCTCTCCATCAACAGTGTGGCAGTGGAAAGGAGATGAAGGACAGTGGGAACCGTACGCGCCTTCGGCCTGTGCCTTGTTGGACTCGGCCGTCTCTTCAGGACAAACATCTGTCACTCTGAGTCTGGGCTCTGGGACGGCCTACGAAGTCGACCTGAAGAAGATGGTCCAGATAAATCCTGTCACCAAGTACAAGAGGAAGATTCGCTCTCAGACTGTAAAAGCAGGTGTGTGTGTGTGTGTGTGTGTTATGTGTTGTCATATGATCAGCACACACCATCACCGTTTGTATTTGTCAATGAAAACATCCAAATTACTGAAGATATTCAAAATGTTGTCGCCTTTTATTCAGAAATTTCGAATGACGCTGGCGACTCAACTGCTCATAACGGGAAACCAGCTGAAGTTAAAGAAGAAGAAGAAGAAGAAGAAGAGGCGAAAGAGCAACCTGCAGCTAAGAGGAAGAGAGGGAGCAAGAGTCAGACAAAAACTGAAAAAACACCCAAAGAGGAGATAAAAAGTGAAGGTAACGTGGTTATAATCTTCATATTTCTCTCTGTAATACCATCAGAAAGTGAAATTAAAGTTGCAATTGGTGACCCACAAAGTGTGGTAGGTGTTGCCTGCCCTCATTTATGGTTTGTCTCTGGTTTTTTAAATGTTTAACAGAGGTTGTGAGGACGGTGGTCATGAAAGGAAAAGCTCCAGTTGACCTCGAATGCAAAGCCAAACTCGGAAAGGTACGGTACCTGTCTACACCACATATATGTCACATTGTGACACCTCTTTGAACTTTGCAAAAACATTCAGACAAACTGAACATGATACAGTTTACAGTTTATTATACATGACTGTGTTACTGTTCTGCTAAATATCACAAATATAATGTAATTACAGTTAGAAACCTTTTTATTATTGATATGTTACCACAGTAACAATGTCATTGTGTAACAGTCAATCATTTCTTGTTTATCTGTAGTGCTTATAGAGTTTTTCACCTTTATTGCGTCCTTTCTTAAATCATTGTTGTCTTGATAAACATAACTTAACTTCTTTTATATTAGAAACTGTTCGATTTCTCTTCCAGGCTCATGTTTACAGTGAAGGAAACGACGTTTACGACGTGATGCTGAATCAGGTAAAATATTTAATAACGTTTAATTACAAGTTGACTCAAAGGGCTCTGCAAAATTAATAAAAACTGACTAAATAGTTTGATAGATTTTCTAATCACAATTATTCTCCAGGTTTCGGTTATTGATGACTTTAGAACGTTACTGACTATTTTCACCGACATTACAATGTGTAAAGTGTTTTTTTCATTGCTAACAGTGCAGCTCTTATCCTCTTTCTTAAGTGAAGTCTGAAAAACAGAAATTAGGTGAAGAATATTTGACTTTCTGACGCTTTCCTGTTTTGTTTTTTTTTGCAGACAAATCTTCAGTTTAACAACAACAAATATTACCTGATCCAGCTGTTGGAAGACGACAGCTCCAAGGCTTACAGTGTGTGGATGAGATGGGGCAGAGGTGAGCTCATACGCCGACGATGATAAATATATTTCTAAATAAGTCTCCAGCTTGAAAGATCTTTTCTAAAATGTAAATTACTGAATATATTTTGTTTTTTTGTCCAGTGGGTAAAGTGGGTCAAAGCAGTCTGACAGCTTGTGGTGGAGACCTGCTGAAAGCCAAAGATGTCTTCAAGAAAAAGTGAGTCTGTGCAATAAAATAATATTTCTGGATGTCTCACATTGAAGAAGAGAGTTTAGTAAACTCTTGTTGTGCCACAGGTTCCTTGACAAGACCAAGAATGAGTGGGAAGACCGAGCGACTTTTGAGAAGGTAGCTGGGAAATATGACATGGTGTTCATGGACTACAGCACGAATGACAAGGCAAGAAACAAAGCAGATATACAACAACCTACACGTCCTCAATATCTTTGTTATCATAGTAAACATGTATATATTTCACTGTTCCAGGAGGAGAACCAGACCACCGTGGATACTGCACCCAAAAAGAGGACCTCAAAGCTGGATGTGAAGATCCAGTCGCTCCTGGAGCTAATCTGTGACATCAAAGCGATGGAGGAGTGTGTGCTGGAGATGAAGTTTGACACCCGGAAAGCTCCTCTCGGTCAGTCAGACAGAAAATATTTTGTATAAAGCACATATATTATTTAAAAATATTCATTGCTGTGCTTCATATTTCAAACTTTTCTTTCTACCTGCAGGCAAACTGACCTCGGAGCAGATCCGTGCAGGCTACACGGCGCTGAAGAAAATCGAGGAGTGTTTAAAGAAGAAGGGCAGCAGTCGTGAGCTGCTGGAGGCGTGCAACCAGTTTTACACCCGCATCCCTCATGACTTTGGGTAAGGGAACATGTGGCAGTACAGTTAGAGAGATGCTCTAAATAATGCTGTTGGATGTCTGAATGAATTGATCTCTAACAAAAGATGTAAAACTCCAGGTTGAAAACTCCTCCGATCATCCGCACAGAAGATGAGCTGAAGGAAAAAATATCACTGTTGGAGGTAAAAAAGTTACAAGGTCTACAAATATTCAGTCTTTACTTAAATCAACAACATCTATACGTGTTTTTCTGTCTTATTTGTCTTTTCAAGGCTCTGAGTGACATTCAGATAGCAGTGAAAATGGTTCAGTCCAGCAAAGACGGTGACGAACATCCTCTGGACAGACAGTACCTCTCCCTCCAGTGCCAACTGCAGCCTCTGGAGTCCGGCACCAATGAATACACGGTCGGTGTTTAAAATAGAGGTCAAAGGTTTATCAGCGTGCACCCTCAAGATTTATTTATCGTCTCACCATGTCAGTGAAATTGTACCATGACAGTCAAATCAGAAAAGACAAAGCAGGTGGGCCCAAGTCAGGATTGACAGTTTGTCTTTGGCCCAGTAATATTCCTAAAACCAAGTTTGATATGATCAATAATAAATCTGTTTGTTCTTGGTCAGTCAGATTGTATCAAAAGCATCAAATCATCCCCAGGCAACATCCGCAACAATCCACAAACGTTGAACCGTTCCTTAAACTCTAGCATATTATTGTACCTTACATACTAAAGTATGTATATCTGCATCTATATCTATAATGTCAGTGATGTGTAGATCCACTGTAGGACACAGGAAGACAAAGTTTTCCACTGACAGCGGCCTCAATAGACCAGAATGTGGTTGTAAAAATGACTACTGGCAATAAACCTTAATAAACCTGTTTATGACTCTGGTGGTCAGAAACACTTCAGAGAAAATAGATATTAAAATGAATGAATGCAACTTGAGCTGCAGTAACCTGACAGTCCTTTGTGTAGTGAACTGTTTTTCTTCTCTGTGTGAAGGTGATAGAAAAGTATCTACAGTCCACTCACGCGCCGACCCATTCTGACTACACCATGACCGTCCTCGACATCTTCTCAGTGGACAGAGACGCAGAGAGAAACAACTTCCTCTCTCAGTTACACAACAGGTAATACACAGTGAGCGCAGTGTTTGTATGAACTGTCAGTACACCTGTAAGCTTTGATAAATACCATTACTGGTTCATGTTGTCTCAGTTATCTTCACTCTGTCTGTTCATCTGTCTGTCCACCAGGACTCTGTTGTGGCACGGTTCCCGTCTGTCCAACTGGGTTGGCATCCTCAGTAAGGGGCTCCGAGTGGCCCCACCTGAAGCTCCCGTCACTGGTTACATGGTAGGATGGACAGAAAAATACATGCATAGACTGATTTTATGTTTGTCTGCTGTAATGCAACAAGTAAAGTCACAATTCAAAAATAAATAAGATGAAATACAGAAGAAAAAAACAGAAATTTTCTTTTATTCCAGTGAGAATAATTTCCCTGTTTCTCTTCATGTAGTTCGGTAAAGGTATCTACTTTGCTGACATGTCGTCAAAGTCCGCCAACTACTGCTTTGCCAATCAGAACAGCCAGGTCGGACTGCTGCTGCTGTGTGAGGTGAGCTGAATCAATATTTGGGGTTACACACTCATTTATAGAGAGATTTAAATTTAAACAACTCGACCCAGATGTGACGCAGCACTGTTTAAATGCCCCTGCTTTGTGTGTGTCTGTGTGTGTTGCAGGTCGCTCTGGGAGACTGTAACGAGCTGCTGGATGCCGACTACGAGGCCAACAATCTGCCTGCTGGAAAACACAGCACCAAAGGACTCGGACAGACCGGACCTGACCCCAAAAACTCAGTGACTCTGTTAGTCTGTCTCATTACACTGATTTACATTTCATACAGGACAAACAATGATTTGATTCTGCTCACACTTATTTTATCTATGAAGACCTGCACGTGTTTGTTGAGATTTTCAAGCCCTCCGTAGAAATCTACGGCAGAAAGAGGAGAACACGAAACGCTGAACTCAGTTTGTCCCGCAGTGACTCATACACTAACAGACTGACCTCGCCTTGCTCTCATTTGTTCCTCATCTTTCTTCTCAGCAGCTCTGCTGCCTCGTCACTGAACATTTAACAATGTGAAAAAAAAAAACAGTGCAGTCATCTGAGCATGAAATGTCACGAGTTTCATTTAGTGCCACAGTTGACAGCAAACAGAAGACTGTAGGTCAAACAAATCATGAATTAATCGACAAAGCAATCGGCAGATTAACTGATGACATTAATCATTAGTTGCAGCCCTAATTTTTAGCCTCTTACCTACAAGCGATAAGCCAAATATCTGCTGGTTTCCTTTGTCTTCTACAATCGTAAACTCAATATTTTGGGTTTCAGACTGATGGTTGCACAAAAAAGGATATTTTCTGGAGCCGGTGAAACATGAAAAGGATCCAGAGATATATAAAGAAACATTCAGAGATAGATCTTCTTTTAAAGAATAAGATCATTTTGGTTTAACAAGAAAAAGCCTCTGTATCACTCTGTTCAAAGCCACCAGACTCCTGAAAGTTGTTATTTTCTAAAAAGGTCAGAAATCAATCTTAAAACTAAAAGTATGAAGTATAAGTAAGTAAAGTAAGTGTTAAATCCACCAGCATGGTCCTTAAATAAATGCACATTTTCATTCCTCTCTCTCTCTTTGTCAGGGATGGTGTGACGGTGCCGATGGGGCCGGGGAAGAAGACCGGGGTGGGTAAACACAACAGTTACTCCCTCCTATACAACGAGTTCATTGTTTACAACCCCGCCCAGGTTCGCATGAGGTACCTGCTGCGGATCAAGTTCAACTACTCTTCACTGTGGTGAGGCGGCGCAAAAAAACAGTTTGACTCTGAAATCTGGAGATTTCCGAGGATTTGCTCTCGACAAAGCCGGGATGATACAACACTTTGTACGCTTAGATACAGTCGAGCTCTTTGTTTTTTGGGGATGTTAAACCTGGCGACTTTTTTGATAATCAATTCATCATTTTAGTAATTTTTATCAAAATTCTCTGGCTGCAGCTCCTCAAATTTTTTGTCTTGTCTGATATTTTTGGGTTTTAAAATGTTGGTTGAATAAAAGAAGCAGTTTTAATGCATCACCTTGGATGTTTTTTCGCCATTTTACGGACAAAACGATGAATTGATTACACGAGTTGCAGCCCTACAGTGACGTCCACAGCGGGGTTTTTCATATGCATATGTAAATTAATGTGAATTTTGAATTTAAGTAGGAAAAAACACCAACATAACTAGTTTTACTCTTTCTGTGATGGATTTTTTCTCATTATATGACATCTCATCTTTGTTCTTTTGATTCAGAAAATGATGTTGGACCATTTAAAGTCATTTCTGAATGATACTTGATTATTAGAGCGGGGCACGCAGGTTTAACTGTATCACTGCTGCAGCTTTGTTGAAGATAAAAGATGAGGATGGATCCATGTGAGACAGTAAGAAGAAAATTTGTTGAACATTTTGCACAATTTTTTGTATATCATGTAGGTCCTGATATCAATGTCAGCTGTATTTTATTGTATGTGACATACTGAAACGTTCATCGCCTTCTATGCTTTATGAAACTCGAATGGCCTTATGGATCTGTTGGATTAACAGTCTCTGACTTTAATTAACTAATACGATTTGGCAGGTTTGACATGAGCGTTTATACTGAATGTTATTGAACGTGTCGGGTTGGGTTAACACGAGACGCAAGACAACAAGTCCAGTTTTTATATCAATTTTTATTCATGTGAAACAGAAAATACAAAACACTGATGATTCATTGTCACGTAAAGAGGATGCAGTTTCAGTATATACATATTAATAATAATAATAATAATAAAGGACATTTTCATTGTGTGTACAGTTTGGAGTGTCCGTCTGTGTGTGTGTGTGTTGATTTGTTTGTGTACATGTATGTTGTGTGTACAGTTTCACCTCCTCCCCAGCAGGTAGAGGAAGATGAGGACTATGTCCAGGTAGATCATGAGCGCAGCGTTGATGTATTCCTCCGGATCCAGACTGTAGCTTCTCATCCCCATCAGCAGCTGACAGTCGATCATCAGGAACTAAGGAAGGAAGGAAAGGAGAGGAGGATTTAGGACACACTGTTCACAGCAGCCATTCGGGTCAAACAGAGTCAGGGTGCTGCTGTGGTGCATGTTTGCACTAAATGGAACTGAACCTTAATTAGTATCATTGGTAATGTCTGAGTTGACACGCCTATTACATGTCTTTCCACGGCTGTTCAGTTTGCTCTAAATAAAAGTCATGAGGTTAAGTGTAGAAACAAGTACTGTAAATGAAGTGGAAGTGTGCACAATGATGCGTCTTCACAGTGAACTTCCTTTTTCTCACAGGAGGTTTATTCATAGCAGCGCTGGCTGATAGTCCGCTTGTATACCATCTGATGCTTTACGGTTACATCAGTGTTTTTTCATGTATGTGGTTGCGGGCAATGGGAGACAAACTGTAAATGAGACTTGCACTTCTGCACATTGGAGGTTAATCCTTCAGTTTCAGTGAGCACCATCAGACATGTAGCAAACACTGTCTAGCTACAGTTCTTAGGAAGTTCATCTACTCAAGCAAAAACTTTATTTAATTCATCATTTTGTAAAAGGTTAATCCATACATCAATTTTCTGCCACATAGCTGGATCCAGGTAACATTCATTTATTAATTATATTACTGGGAAATATTGATAAATATGTGAATTAAATATGTTTGCTTGATCGTAGGTCTTTACTGGGTTTCCATCACTATTAAACTGCGTTCCATGTGGCGTTTAAAAGTTTAAAAATGTAAATCAAATCTATCTGATTTGATTTTTCCTTCCATGTGGGAGCAGGACTGTGCTTTATAAGTCTTGTTTGCACGTCTTCCCTTTAGATATTAAGTAAGTTACTGTGGTATATATATTGTTATTTTTATCCTTACCAGTGAATACAGCAGAGCACCCAGACATCCGTAGGCGATATCAGTGATGTAGGAGTAATAAAATGTGCAGAAGAAGCCGAACATGATCAAGTCCACAGCCAGAATCAGCAGAACACCGTAGCAAATGGTGAAGTCATAACGAGTCTGTGAAGAACACAGAATTAATGTCATTTATACATTCTTTGTTAATATGTTAATACAGCCACATTCATTGCAATCATTTTAAGTTCTTTAAAAAGGGATAAACTGTAGCTGTTGTGTCCCAGAGCTCAAGGTAACATCTTTAAATGTCTTGCTTCGATTGATTGTACCCCAGGAGGTACTTGGAAAGAGAAGCTCAACTAATTTGTGTATATATCATGACAGTGTATATTTATATATCCACTTACGAACAGAGAAGTGAATAAATGGATGAGATTAATAGATAATTATCAATTTACTGTATTTCAACTATTAATCCATAACTTATCATACTTAAGTGGTTCAATAAATAGCTAAAACTAATTGATAAATGGTTGGAATTGTGAGCTAAAGATATGGATTAAATACTGCAGATTGAATAATGAATTAGTTGAAATAATTAATTAAAAGCCTTTGAAAAAAAAAAGCTTAAAAAGTGGGAAAGTAGCACAGATCTTAACTATTAAATTAAATCAAAATCAACACAATTAGAGCATGACGGATGGTGTTGATGGTGTGGGACATTCTGCCTGAAACTGAAAGCTGGCACATTTCTTTAAAATAAACAGAACATGACAGATGTATACAGGAAGCTCTTCGGCCTGGCTGTCTGACCTGCACAGAAAATGCAATGATTGCGAGTGAGATGGCAATCGTAGCTCCCATAGTGATGACAACAGCGGTGGTGTTGTGGAAGGAGGCGATGGTTCCCACCATGTACGACAAACTGAGGGTCACCACGACCTGCAGGCACAAAATACAAACATATCAAACATCTCCAACATTATCTGGGAAATCCACAGTTTGCTTTATAGATTCACAAATGATCCAGATATCTTTGAGTAATGTGTTTGTGCTCTGCGTTTAACAATAACAGTACAGGAAGAGGCTGACCTAATTTAACAAAACCTCAACAGCTCAAAGTGAATGTGAGAACACAGCTGTAGAGGAAACTGAGGTTTTTATTTGGAAACAATAAAAACAAAAGAACTATTGAAAATGACTGCCATGATTGTTATTTTAACGTCTTTTTTCATTGACACATGAAACTTTTGGAGTAACTAGATGTAATACTTTCAGTTTTGGTAGTTTTTAGTTGAGTAATTTAAAGTTTTTTTTTGTTGAGCAACATCTGAGTCTGTCTTGACCAAAATGTTTCACTTCTCTGTCCAGGATGTGACCCTGTGACCTTTAGATGTTTCATATCCAACATAAAGTATTTAAACTGCAAAACTGTCGTCTTAGTCTATTATTTAAATGTTTTGTTGTGTATTTTTAATATAAATGTATCTGTGACAATGTTCCCGAAAGATATTTGGGCGTTTTTGCTGCTGTATTTCTGTATTTGTCACTCACCAGTCCCACGATGTTCCAGGGGTGACGCCGGCTGAAGGACTTGCAGCAGTTGAGGGCGATGGCGACCACGATGAAGATGATGAAGGAGCTGATGTAGAGCCACAGGTTGGTCTGCACGGCGTCTTTGATCACGCTGGAGAAGGTGAACACGCACACCACGCTGAAGGTGAAGAGCAGCTGGAGAGTCAGGATGCTGAAGACCTGCACGGAGAAACATGAAGAACAACTTTAAAACTAACTGTACATGTTTTTGAGTAAAACTTTATCTGTTTATACAGACAGACACCTTCCAGCATGCACTACATCTCATCTAGCCTAACTCTGCAGTCAAGTACTCAAGAGTTGCACAAACCTTTCTAACAAACCCTCGTCTCACTATCTTGTCATCAAAAGAAGACGAGGCCGTAAGTGAAGCTGTGTCCGTGAACTCTGGGTTTATGTCACGGAAAGACTCGTAGGTGGTCGGCTGATAGGGGCATGTTGTTTCGACTTTGGGTGGACAGTACATTGCTGGTGTTGCAGAGTAGGGTGGAGGGTCCTGCCCTTGGTAGGTGTATGGTGGTGGCGGTGGTTGTGGCGGTGAGGACACAACATAATCAGAAGCATCATGTGTCTCTTCGGATGTGATGAGCTCTGCTGTGTCCGACATCCTGGAGGAAACTGTGACAAAGACAAAGACATATATATTCTGTTCATAATTAAGCATACTGTATGAGTTACTCGTTAACGTTGGTGTCTGATCTGCTGTGAAGGATTTTTCCAGGCAGCAGGGCTGTTGTCCAAACTGTAGCTGAGTGCAGATGCAGCTACACCATGTTGTATCTATTCAGGTGGCCAATTTCAGCCTGTTGCTCCAGACTTCCTGCCTATCTGTTGATAACTTTGGTGAAATACTGGTAAGTTTTCAAAATCTTCCTGCCAGCATTTACAGGACCTCTTACATCATCAGGCGTGGACGTTTCAGATCTGCTTGCTGCCCAAAAATTAGGAAGTAAAACTTGAGCTCGAGGAAACTCGTGTTGTGTCCCGTCATTTCAAATCCTGTGAGGTCTTGGATTTACATACAAGCCAACAGCCATGATAGCCCATAAAAATCCATAGATTTAATCCAGCATTGAAAAAACAGCAGAAAGTTATAGGAACAAGCAGTAGACAGCAGACATTTGGACATGTCATAGTATGAAAATGTTATGATTCATGTGTCATGGTAAGACAGTCACAGCTAAATGGAATTCAGCCATCATATATTTAGTTATATTCTGTTTTCCTACTGTGACAAGTCAAATGTCTCACAGTGAACATGGATCTAGACATGTAGTCGTACATTAAACATTAGATTACATGTGAAACCTTTAAAGAATGACCAGGTAAATCTACGTAACATTCCCGACATGTGAGAGATTTAACAGTACATCTAGATTTTGTTTGACCTACCTAGTTTTACCTAAATATATCTGAATGAACTGATAATTGTTGAGCATTAAAATATTAAAGTAGATGTTCAGGGTGGCCTCGAATACAAACATATTTATTTTCTTCCTCCTCTGATGAATTAATACAAATTAAACAAGTTTTAAATGAATTGCAGCTGCGCCTGCTTCCCTTTTCAGTCAGATAACTTGAAGAAAACACACAGCAAGTCAACACATCTGCTGGTGGTATTTGACAGTTTAGTGGGTTTTCTGGCAGGTGTTCTGAGCTCTGTCACTGAGACTACATGAATATCAGTATCTGCATGAGTCAAAGGTAAAATATATTTTGGTGATTTTAGTGAGCAGACACTCTAAAGCTGAGGTTTTTTAAAGTGGGAGGCAGGAAACAGGAAAAAAATATGATATTATCAAAAGGAGATCACAGAGAGGAGTCTAAAGAGAGCATTCAGTAGTTTATAGAGTCAGAAACTGGCAGAACAGATATTTTTATGTGTTTGGTGTAGTCTGAAGTCATGTTAAAAATCAACATGAGGATATCTTGGCTCAATTGTCTCAACTGTTGAGTGTCTGTGAGATTAAATAAGATAATCATGACACACAGGCATCCATGAATTGAGTTAAACGAAGCAAAGTAAAAGAAGCTTTTAAAATATAAACTATCATTAACCAAATACTGTTTGCTCTCTTCTTGTACCAGTAAATACTAAAACAAATAAAAGTCCATGAGTGTAAACAGTAGGATCTTTTCTCTAACTTTACACAGAGAACAGGTTACACCCTTTAATAAAGAATAAAGTGAATGTTTTTCTTACCTTTTCAACGCCACACAGAGCTCAGTGAGGAAGAGACTAAAGCACAAAGTGCACTGCTCGTGTTGTGGTGTGTGTCATTTATTCTTCCAACCTGTGGTGTAAAGTTTCAGTTCCTGTCAACAGAAAAAAAAAAATATCTGTGAGGCCTCACAGTGCCAGAGCTGGAAACCCCACTGTTGCAAACTAGATAAGTGGTTGTCGTTCAGAGGTTTGTGGAGGTCTGGGGGGACTTCCAGGGGTCCACATGTCGGCCCTGCAGGGTCCACAACTTAACCCTGACACCACAGACGTCTTTCACCGGTCACTGTGGCGCTCACCTTTGGCACAACAAGACACAACATGATAAATTACAAGAACACATGATCTGATTTGTGTCTGGTTGTACCTGACATTGAGGAACCGCTGGTGTCAGCTGTTGCCAGGCAGAAATTTTAGGTGTGTAGCCTGTTTCCTGAATCATCACACCATCTCAGGGTGTTTCTATCAGTTAAAACAGAAGTGAAACTAAATGTCAGATCAGTATCAGGAGGTTTGCACCGTTTGTGCCATAACTTGATTTGACAAAGGTTCACTGCGCAGCTCTACTGGACCTTTACATGGTGTCACACAATCTCCAGTTTGCCTAGTAGTAATAAAATTGTAGATATTCAAAATGTAATTGTTTATTATCTATCCAAAACTTTCTATAACACTGTGGTGACATCTTAAAGATACTACACTAGAACACTGTGCTCTCTGCATGCAGGGTTCCCTGTGGTTCCTTTAGTCTCCAAAAGTAGAACAGGAGTCAGAGCTTTCAGCTACGAAGCTCCTCTTCTGTGGAACTAACTCCCGTTTTAGATTCACGAGGCAGACACCGGCAACACTTTTAACCCTCACGCGTCAGTTTAATTTACTTCCAAGGAAAAGGAAGTGGACAAAAATATCCACTTACAAAAAACTGCTCAAAACTTCCAAACATTCAATCATTTTGAGGATTTTAACCCAGTTTGATTACTTGACGTTATGTATGAAAAAAAGGGGGAAATAACTCATTGTTGGGTTAAAATCCTCAAAGTGACTGAATGTTTGATAGTCTTGAGCAGGGCTGACGTTGTTTAAGAGATTCATGCAGAAGAAATATTAATTTGTAAGTTTTTATAGCAGTTTTTCTGGAAATGTCTAAATTGTCCTAAATGACTTAATGACTTTTTTTTTTTTTGCACAGTGTTCAATTGATCTATTAGAAAAATTAAAATTTGAATTCCAAAATTTGTGAGAGACTTTGTTACAAAAAATGGTGCCTTATGCACCAACACAGCCAAAATGATCACCAGATAAAGAGGGAAAATTTGCCCAAAAATGTGACACATGAGGGTTATCATGTTCCTTTTTGATAGAGCTCATTGTCAGAGCGGGCTCAGGTGAGTCCTGAACCTTCCCTGAGTCATGCTGATACAGCTGGGGGACTTCCCATGATGCACTGAGCTCTTCCTCTCTCCATTATGTCCCATCAATACATGTTACCAACTTTGTTTCTTCCCCGGAGTTTTTCTGCTCCCTCGTGAATCGTAGCTACACCTAGATCAGCAAAATGATCGGATGCCTGTCACTGGAGGAGCTACAGTTTGATTTCATAGATTAAAAATGACACTGAAATGACAATAAAGAAAAGTGTGAACAGAACAGCTCTTTAAAGCATCCTGCTGTAAAACTGTGTCTGTCAAGTATTTAAACTTGATGTCTGCATTAGAGAACTTGGTTATGAGTGCAGTGGGGCTGTAAATCTTCTCTTATTTTTTCAGCACGTGTCAAGTAACGTTACCTGTAACATCTTTCACTAATTGCAAATGGGGAATATGACTTGGCTGCAGCTTGAAACATTTTCAGTCAAAAGATTATTTTTTTTTTTTGCTTTAATCCATGATAGAGTGAATTTGATTGTGATTGGATGAGAAGTATAAACATATACCATTCTGACACACTGTTGGTTTGTATGTGATGCATCGCCCCTGCACATTACAAATCATGTCACACGCAAGCAAGGAGCTGACTGACTGTCGACTGACTTTATGTGGCCTAGTGCGAAAATGTCCGTGGCAGAGACTGTTCTGTTTTGCTCTAACAGATATACCACTGGGTTAGAGTCAGTTGTGTTTTTCCTGTCAAAACCACATAAGGCAGGTGTTGGTTACCTCAGTTGGAAGAGCATCCGCCCCATCCACAGTGGCTCAGTCCTTGCCGCAGAGGCCCAGGGTTCGAATCTGCCCTGTGGCCCTTTGCTGCATGTCATTCCCCGTCTCTCTCTCCCCATATTCCTGTCACTCTTCAGCTGTCTCTGTCAAATAAAGGCTTGAAAAGGCCAAAAAAAAACAAAAAACACATAAAGCTTCAAAATATAAATATTCATGACATGAATAAACAAAGTTCTCTGTCTTACGAGATCTGTTGGTGTAGATTAAAATGATTTAATTCAATATTTTGTCAAGGAAACAGATTTGAATGTAAAAGTTGATTAAAACATGAGAAACATGAGTACTATTATTTTGTTTCAACAAAAGCTGTAGCTCCATTTTGAATCATCTGAAAAGATATTAGCAACATTCATGTTTATTTATTCCCTTAAGAGAAACTAGCTTTGTATGTTGCTTCAGAGTTAGTTTAAGGGAATTTTCCTTTTGGTCCCTGGAACAATAGTTATTAGAATGAAAACATTAGAACAGTGTCAATACACTACATAAAACTACACAATACTGTAATTTGTGCTGTGTATTGACCTCTCACTTTTTTTTTTTTTTTTTTTTTTTTTTTTTTTTTATATTAATATAATTTTTTTTTTTTTTTTTTTTTTTTTTTTTTTTTTTTTTTTTTTTTTAAAAAAAAAAATAAATTTTTTTTTTTTTTTTTTTTTTATTTTTTAAAAAAAAAAAAATATATTTTTTTTTTTTTTTTTTTTTTTTTGTTTTTTTTTTTTTTTTTTTTTTTTTTTTTTTTTTTTTTTTTTTTAATTATTTTAAAAAAAAAAATTAAGAAAAGTTAATATTATTTTAAAAAAAATTTTTTTTTTTTTAAAAAAAAAATTTTCAAAATTCCAAAAAACGTCTTACGTGGCCCCCCTCCTGCTCTTAAGGACATAATTGATACATCATCTTTTATCTGCTCTCTGTCCCTCTTCAACACTAAAGTCTGGGCTGAAATAGGAGATCATGTGACTTGCACAGTAGGCCAAAGGGTTTTGTCTTTCCTGTACTCTCAACAGAAGAAAAACTCATGCTGTTGTGTTCTGCATAGTTTAATTTTAGTTCACTGACTTGAAACGAGTAGATACTCTGAAAGCAGGAGACCACAGACTGATGCTGTCCTCCTCCTCCTCCTCCAGCTGACCTTTCTGCTCTCAATACAAATGGCATGAAGACTGTATATTATGTTATAACCTGCGTTGTCTTGGAGGATGAAAAGCTCAGGTGATTGTGGTTACTTCATAGTGTGGGTATAATGGTTAACAAGGTTTGAAGAATTACATCACACACATTCAGTTCAGTTCAGGTGAATTTAATTGTCACATATAATCATAAAGGTACAATCATAGTGAAATGTAGCAAGAGTGTTGTGTGTGTTTGTGTGTTTGTGTAATGTTTGTGTGCTGGTACTCATTTTATTTAAGAGTAATCTTTTACACAGAGAGATGTTGTTTCCATCATTCATGTGTCTGCCACTAGAGAGCACTGTAGGTACAAGATGAGATGCTGCACAGAGAGAGCAAGAAATGGCTACTACTGGTGATATTTGTGGTCATTCATTCCTCTACTGAGAGCTATTTAGTAACAGTGTGTGTTAAATGTTGCACTTTAATTTAACCCTATCTTGATTAAATTGATATGACTGCAAAGTAAAATGCTTTCAATTTATGTCAGGCAACACTAAAGGGAGCGAGAACAAGAAGGGACGGGGATTATATCTCAAATTCAACTAATAGCCTGCACACACCTTTGCACTCTAAAGACAACTGCATCTGTTATAACAGAACATTGATTTACATTTTCATATAAACTTCACCTTATTTGAGACAACACCAGAATCACATCATTCTTTTGATCACCAAAGCTTTGTCAAATGCAGTTTGTTTGTTTGATTAGTGTTGTGATGGCGAACAGCAGCAAAAGCAGAGTGAACCTAATCTTTTTTATTGTCTCTACTAGCGTGGATTTGAACTGATCTGCGTGTGACGGACACAACACGGCGCGTCATATCATTAAGCTTGCCAACTGCTGACGAGCAACGACAAAGACTTTTTAAAATGATTTTACCGAGTGGTGAAAGTCGTCTTTTATTAACATCAATAGCTAAAACTAAAGAAACAATACAAATACATCGGCATTATTTATAATGATAAACTGATCTTCGAGCCACAAGTTGACGCTGTATGCAAAAAAAATCTCATCAGCGCATGTTCTTTTATTGGAAACTACATAATTATAACGTCGACAAGACTTTTATGAGAATATTTTATTGTTGTTTTATTGAAACTTTTCTTACCTTTGAATGTATGATATCATGTTTCTACTAAGAGCTATGATTTGCTCCAGCGTTGAAATTAAAAGTGTTTTTTGAAGGGGGCCCCCCCCCCGGCTCCGCGTAAATGCTCTCAAACTTCTGGGCGTTCAGCCAACAAAAAAAAGTGACACCCTTGTCACTCCCATCTGTTTTATTGTCTCTATCTGACGGTCATAACAATGACTCACCTCAGTTTGACAGGTTGTTTGGGGGTGGGCGTAGGTGAACACCAGAAGTAGTAGTGAGAGTAAGAGAGAGAGAGAGAGAGAGAATAATAAAAAGTTATTTCCTCATTGTTTCACAGCGGTTAAATTCAGCACACATAGACCCCCTCCAAGACGGTTCTGTCTCACATTTCCGACACTAAAGATCTCCATGAGAACTTGCAGGTGCCGAACCAATTTTTTAAGGATGTACACAAATGTGGACCAAAATGTAATCAGGGATATCTCACTTCCTTCTTCCATTTCCAGATGATGTGTTACAATCTGTTACAGTCAAAATGTCTGAAAATATACTGTATTTAAAAATCAGTTTTTCCCTGTAGATGTAATCAAAAGTTAGAAATATAGCCTTAAAGTTGCTCCGTGTGTACCGTGTGCGTGTGTGTGCGTGTGTGTGTGTGTGTGTGTGTGTGTGTGTGTGGGCCATGTGCACACGCAACGGTCAAATATTTATAGACGGACATCAACAACTTCAATAATCATCATTTTATTTATTTTATTTTGAAAATTGACCGGATTATCTCGCCTTTTCTGTGCCCGACTTCCTGTCTGGTACAATGTGGTCTGTCCAGCTTGACAAACGGCGCTCGCGGCGGGCGTGAAAAATAGAACAGACGCCGAACAAGGCGCTGCAGCCGCGCGCACTGCGCGCTGCAGCCGCGCGATGTGCGACCGGGCAGACCGGTTATGCAGTGCGTCAGGTGTGCTGTGACACTGATTTGAGCGCGCTCCAAAAGTCTAGTTGAGCAATCAGATTGCTCGGTCGGACCTACCTGTTCTAACTATCTTCTCGAATGTTCCAGTTTCCTTTGAGAGCGAGAAAGAGCGGAGCGACGTGTGCCAGAATGGAACATCATATAGGATTTGTTGCTGTTATATTCCTCTGTCACCTGAAAGGTAAAATATTTTTTCGTGTATTTACAGTTACGGTTTTTATAAAAGCTGGTTGTTGCTATGAAATGTCAGTAAAATACTTTCAATGAAGGGAAAGAGGAAGGGTGCGAAATCCACTTCCAAGTTGGATATTCCCGTTAAACCTCTTATCTCTCCCGTTAAACATCATTTAACGTGCACACATATTGCAGACTTTACAGTAAACACACGGCGATAGAAGACGGCTACAGCGTGTACCATCTTCCTGTTAATTAAATAAAAATGTGGGGTATTTAAAGCAGAGATACTGTGTTTGTTGCTGTCGGGCCGTAGTTCTTCCTTTTCAAGCAATTGCCTACAACTATCTAATGTTAGTTTACTTCACCGGAAATGCACATTTTTGGTGGTATTCTAATATACAAGTATTATGCAAGTATTGATACACTTTGGACACATCTTCTCATTAAATGTTTTTTCTTTATTTTTATTATTTTCTTCATTGCAGATTAACACAGAAGACATCAAAAATATTAAATAACACACAGGATTATGTGGTATACTGAAAAGTGTAAACAAAGCAAAATGTGTTTTATATTAAAGATTCCTCAAAGTCTCCTTTTGTTTTGATGACAGCTTTGCACACTCTGAGGCAAGCTGTGTCATGAGACAAAGTCAGTTTAAGACATTTTCCACAATATATTTTCCTGCTCTTGATTAACAAAGATAAACTCAAAAGGTGCTTCACAATTTTGAAGTCATGATTCTATGTGTTGTGAAGAGGAATAACATTCAGTATAACAGACTAAAAAACATTTATTGGGTGTAATTTTTATTGTATCATGTGTCTCCTGTTTTTACAGGGTCCAGTGCTGTGACTGTGTTTGTGAAGAAGGGAGATGATCTGCCTCTGAACGTCACAGAAGCTGATGTTCCTGAAGTTTTTGATGTTGTTGTATGGACATTATACAATACATCTTTAGTCACATTTTTTAATCAAGGCAAACCAAACGTCTCTAAAGTTTACACTGGAAGGGTTGAGACTTCTGTAAAAAGATTATCTGTGAAATTGAAGAATCTACAAGAGGCAGACAGTGGAGTTTATACTGCAGAAGTGATGGCTCAAAAAGAAATAATACTGTCTGTATACAGCGTCACAGTTCAAGGTAGGTTTGTTAACATTAACACTGACAGACTTTCTGCTGCCATGTCTTTAAAACATCTCACACAAACTCTCCCTCCTCAGCTCCAGTGTCTCCAGTTGGACTGACAGTGGACTCTGTGTCCGACAGCTCAGACTCCTGTAACCTCACTGTGACCTGCAGTACACAGGACTCTCACATCAGCAGCACTTTTACATGTGACACTCAAACCTGCAGTCAGGAGGGAGGAGAGCGATCAGAGGTCACAACCTCTGGTGCTTCTCTCCATGTCTACCTGGAGAATGACTCCATCACCTGTAACCATAGCAACCAGGTCAGCTGGACCAAAAACATGACAAATATTCAAGATTTCTGCCCTCATCATGCTGGTAAGACAAAAATAATCAAATTGTTGTTTGTGAGAAACAAATATTTGTTTGTTACAAATATGATTAATATTTGGTGGTTTTTTTGTTTGTTTTTTGAGGTAGAGTTGCTCTGGTGGTAGAAATGACCTCATTAATTTAACCATGAGTTTGAATTCAGTTTTCTTAGGTGGGAAAGTACTTTTGTGTGCAGGGTAGAGATATAAAATCTATTTGTAATCAGTTTAATTTTACCAGCCTAAAACTATGTAGCAGGAGGTATTTAAATCAGTGACCTTTGACTCCACTCATCGGGGTTTAATAGAACATATTATTAAATCATTTCTTACTTCAAAGCAGGTCTGTTACTGAGATCCATTTAGAGTTAATGTTACAGTAACACGCTGTCACTTATGTTATCTGATTAACTGTTGGAGTGGCACGGTGATGCAGTGGTTAGCACTGTCGCCTCACAGCAAGAAGGTTCCTGGTTTGAACCTCGGCTGGGGCCTTTCTGTGTGGAGTTTGCATGTTCTCCTCATGCGTTGGTTCTCTCAGGGTATTCTGGCTTCCTCCCACATTCCAAAGACATGACATAAGACATAAGTTTGCCGTATGTGTGAAAGGTTATTTGTCTCTATGTGCCCTGTGATGAGCCTCTCGCTCAAAGTCAGCTGAGATAAGCTCCAGCTCCACTGTGACCCTGATGAGGATAAGCGGTTACAGATAATGGATGGACTTAACACAGGCATAATTTTGTAAACTGCCTTTTTTTTTTTTTTTTTCAGGCAACCATGTTATTATCCCTGTGGTTGTTTCAGTCGTGGTTATAGTTGGCATCATTCTCATCATTACTGCAGGAGTCTGTTATTTTCGACAAAAAGTAAGTCCAAGTTTCAACGTAGAATTACAAAGTAAAATCTCCAAAATCCCTGTTTGTTTACTGTATTCTGTGCTCCAGCAAAGTTCATGATCTGCCATACACATAATTCCCCCTTTTATGTTATTAGGCAGTTACAGTAATTATATAATTAACAAAAACTGTTAAAACTAATTTTGTATTAAACACTTGTATATCTTAAAACTTATAGATATTGATTTTTTTTAATGTGATTATTTCATCTTTCAAATAATTCTTTTACTGTAGAAAAATTAGACAACCTCAAAGTTGCAGTCCTTTTTTTATATAACCTATTAGAGTCAAACACTACAAAATATCAAATCCTCTACATGGTGATCCTCTACAAGGCTTTAAAGTGTGCTGATGTGATGATGGTACAGGCATATGTTACCTCACGACCGCTGCGCTCCTCCAATGAGCGACGCCTGGCTCTGCCACCTGTTCGCTCAAGGCAATCCAAACCTTTTTCGCCTGTTGTTCCCCATTGGAGGAACGCACTACCAGTTCCTACCAGATCAGGGGCGTCCCTCTCTACCTTTAAAATTCTCCTGAAGACCTCCAACTCTTCAGAGAGGACCTTCTCTCCTAGCACTACCTACAACTGGACATGAGAAAGCTACCCCTTTAAGAATTGGCATAGCACTTATTGTTGCACTAACGCTTTCTTATTGCACTGTACCTTGATTGTTTCCCTTCTCTATAAGTCACTTTGGATAAAAGCGTCTGCTAAATGACTAAATGTAAATGATGGAGTAATTCTCTCTCTCTCTCTCTCTCTCTCTCTCTCTCTCTCTCTCTCTCTCTCTCTCTCTCTCACACACACTCACACTCACACACAATCTGGACTCAATGTCTGTGCAGCTCAAGTAATGTAAATGTAATGAAGCAGTAGAGATGATAAAACTCTCAAAATGAAATGCAAAATGAAATCAACATGTGATTTTTGTGACTGATCCGCAGATAAAAGAGAAAACATCGAAAATCCATGCGCCTCAGGTAAAATCTGCACCTATGTTTAAATGTTTTTGTGAACCATGCTTTCTTTGTAATAGTAAAGTAAATACAATGTTTGAAGAGAACCAGAAATCTTTTAGTTTTACACTGAACAAATCAAGAGAAGGAGGAACAAGTGTAATTTACAACATCTATTTTTGTTTTTAGACACAAATGAAACCATGTTAAACACTTTACTCTGTTCTTAATGTAAAACACATTTCACGCATGTTAAAGAAAAAAATTCATTGTAATGTTATGGAGAACAGGGTTCTCACTTATGTTTCACTGTTAATCATAGTGAGATGACTTCACATGTTAATACAGTAACACCTGATTTGTTTTCCAGCCTGGAGCCCAACCAGCTGATCCAACAAATGGTGCTTTGGTTGACACTGGATCCACTGATGACATACATACAGAGGAGTCCAAATTATTTTTAAATGAGAGCCACGTTTGATAATGCTATATTTTTTAATTAATTTTCATTTAAAGCTATTTTTTGATTAATTTTCATTTAACACAATTTTTTGATTAATTTTCATTTAACACAATTTTTTAATTAATTTTCATTTAAAGCTATTTTTAAATTAATTTTCATTTAAAGCTATTTTTTAATTAATTTTCATTTATTTTATTGATTAGATGAACTCTAATTTGCCTAAAGATGATTATTTTGTAATTTTGTCTGTCTCTGATTGAATGCTTTTGTTAACAAATAAATCAGATGTTACTCAACAGTTACTCAGTACTTGAGTAGTTTTTTCACCAAGCACTTTTTTACTCTTACTCAAGTAATTATTTGGATGACTACTTTTTACTTTTACTTGAGTCATATAATTCTGAAGTAGTAGTCAGTAAACAATACACCAAAAAATAGAAGACAACATTGTTCAAAACATAGTTCTCAGGGAGAAGTACATTTTTAATCTCAAAACAATTTTCATATTTTTCCGTCATTGTCTTTTGATGAACGAAAACATGTTCCATCTCAAAATTGATCAGAAATTACTACTCTGCTTTGCTCTTTTTTTTTGTTCTTCCTCCTCCTTGTATTTTTACAGTACTGTACCCTGCATCTCACAAACTTGTCCTTTGTTTCTGTGATACTGTGATTCTTGTTCTTTGTTGATATGAACCTGCAGCCAGTCAAAATCTATTAAGCAGTCAGTGCTGTAAACAAATGGAAAGCACAACGTTCAGGGCCATACAATTTGTTTATTGCAATTCTACAAAAAGTAGATGTGCAGTTACAAAAAAAATTCATGCAGTACAATACATACAGTGATGAACTTTACAAATGTCTATTAAAACAGCTGCATGTAGTGTAGTTGCAATTACAAAAATACAGAAGTTTACTGTACCTGTTCTCTTCTCTGAATGTCCTTACTATGGTGGACACAGAAAATCGTCTCAAATTGTGTTGCACTCTAAGTCCTACTTCCCTCATTGTCAGTCCATGGACAAGAACATGGTCTATGATTGTTGCTCGAAATTCATCTCATATTTCCACTCTTTGTCTTCCTCTTCGTCCTCCGCCTCAGATACGCACTCATCCTCGTCCTCTCACACAGTTTCTTCTATCCATTCTCAGACTTTCTCATTCCCACCTTCAACAACCTGTTTGCTCTCTGAACTGGCTTATATTGGTTGTGTCAATTTTGAGTGGTTGTGTTTAATCAATGACATGTCTGCTCTATTTGTATTGAATTTTTGCCACTTGTGTTTACCAGTGTGGATGACATGTGCATTAGAGTGCAGAATGTGTTCAGAGTTTTGCTGAAAAGTGTAAGTGAGATCTGCAAATTGTGTTTTACCATGTGAAATGGTTTAAGGTATTGACAACAGACTGCACAATTAGCTAAATTAGTTCAGGCAACTGAGAACTCTGTTCCACCAATCAGTCTGCCCGAGGTTTCTGCCTGTTAAAAGGAATTTTTTCCTCGCCACCATCGCCAAGTTCTTGCTCATGGTGGAATTGTTGGGTCTCTGTAAATAATATTATAAAGAGTACGGTCTAGACCTGCTCTGCATTAAAAGTGTCATGAGATAACTTTTGTTATGATATGGCGATGTATAAATGTATGATGTATCTTTAACAAAATCATTCAGAGTCATTCATCTACAGATATATAACACCAGCAGTTATGTCCTTAAAGGTTCAAATGCTTCATTATGTCAACCAAAAAGGCCAAATCTTCTAGCCATACAGTATCTGACTATCCTAGCAGGCCATAAATAATATAATGGTTTGCTTAATAGTGGCGGTAATGAGGATTATTGGACCGATAAAAGATTGCCGCTAAACCTTTCTTCATCTGAGTGTCCAAGACATACGGGCAAAGATCTGATGACAGGACCACAAAGTCGAAGAAGAAGAAGCACCATCTGCACCAGCAGCAGTACTGAACAAAGCAGGGATGACCCAGATGTTGTTTCCATCATTCATGTGTGTACCACTTGACACCACTAGAGAGCACTGTCATAAAGTAGGTATGAGTTGAGACTGATATCTAATATCTGAGGCTCTTTTCATTTCTTATGTAGAAACACAAGTTGGCAGGTTCATTGTGACAGACTCATTTATTGTAAAGACTGCATTCACAAAGTATTTTATCAGGTTTAAAGGTAGGTATCTTTAAACAAACATGAGATAGAGAGATGCAGCAGAGTTTTTTAAGTCAAGATTCAGATATAGAGAGAGTGTATTTGACACTGTACAAGCAGAGTCTATAAGCTCTCCAAATGACCACATTCCATATTAAATTATGCTTTGAGACTTAATATATTATTAATACAGCACATACTACAGGTCACTCATGAGATATCCAACAGTGTATATATAATGAATACAGAAATATTGGTCGAAAGAAGGTTAAACATTTTTCAGAGGGGAAAATCTCGAACACAAACAAAGAACAACAACAAAATATTTAT
Source organism: Argyrosomus regius (assembly GCA_946959425.1). Lineage (NCBI taxonomy): Eukaryota > Metazoa > Chordata > Actinopteri > Sciaenidae > Argyrosomus > Argyrosomus regius. Next base: position 22,335,609 of record OX336892.1, on the reverse strand, counting down.
GTAACGATGATTTTGACTCTTTAAAATTCTGGTGGGTAAAATAATTGTGTGACAGATTACTGACAGTTTATCTCATCTCTTCTTTTTAAACCTTTGGCACACTTTAGGCAAACTTTTAGCTGTCCAATGTAGAGAAATGAAGCTTGTGTTGAAGTGTACTTTTAAATTATGAACCCTTGTTCTGCTCAGAACTGGACTTCCACATGGTCCTACTCTACATCAGCTCTGGCAAGGGTTATTCAAAGGTCTCAGTCTCCTGCTCACCTGCTGTGTATGGGCTGTAATGTTTTGCTGGCTTGCAATCTTCTACCTTCTTGCCTTTGTTGGTGTATTGCCACATGTCTTGGAGTGTTACCATCAATTGTTGATCAGTGAAATAGCATGAAATCAGTGGCAGGAATATGTTCTGTCTTTGCCTGATTGGTCGGTGGAGACTCTTTTATAGTTTTTTCTTCTTGAGCTTCTCCATGATATGAACAGTGATGACACCATGATGATCAGACCGACAGAGAACACGACTGTCTTCACCAGGCACACAGAGATACCAGCAGAGACACACTCTGAACCTGAAACACAACAAAACAGCTCGTTTCATTACAAAACTGTTGATTGTTGTTGATGCATCATTTTGCTCCTCAGATTCATTTAGTATTTTTATGTTAATTCAAACAGTCATGTTCATGGTGGCCTTTATGTTCTTTACTACATTAGTGCAGTAAGTAAGTGATGCCTTATTTATCTAGCACTTTTAAACACTCATACCACTTTTTTCAGATGAAAAACAATGTATATGTGTAGTTACTAGTATTGTTGATCTACTCAGGTCCAAATCTTGACAGTTTTATGCAAAGTATTTGAATTGTGTTATAAATATGCCTAACGACCTCCGTCTACTGGTTGAAACCCAGCTGTAGCAATTAAATGTTGCTCTTGGCTGTTTTTGTAGGCAGGTGACCTAATAGTGGTGGCTTTTATCCGAAACCAACCCCGCCTCACTTTCCCCTTCAGCATCTCCTGACTCAGCCATAGCCAAATTGACACTCTCAGACAGACACATGCACTGGCAACGAATGAGTTTGTATTTCACTGCTGCCTGACGGAATGGTTTAGTCATGTTCACAATTTATTGACTGCGACACATAAACGTTTTCCTAACTCAAAACTGTGAATTAGCATCAGCTAGTTGTTTCAGTCTTACCAGCATGGCAGGATTGTTGAATATTTGTCATGTTTTTGGTCCAGCTGACCTGGTTGCTATGGTTACAGATGATGGAGTCATTCAGCAGGTAGACATGGAGAGAAGCACCAGAGGTTGTGACCTCTGATCGCTCTCCTCCCTCCTGACTGCAGGTTTGAGTGTCACATGTAAAAGTGCTGCTGATGTGAGAGTCCTGTGTACTGCAGGTCACAGTGAGGTTACAGGAGTCTGAGCTGTTGTACACAGAGTCCACTGTCAGTCCAACTGGAGACACTGGAGCTGAGGAGGGAGAGTTTGTGTGAGATGTTTTAAAGACATGGCAGCAGAAAGTCTATCAGTGTTAATGTTAACAAACCTACCTTGAACTGTGACGCTGTATTCAACCAGTGTTTGTACTTCTTGACCTACCACTCGTACAGTATAAACTCCACTGTCTGCCTCTTGTAGATTTTTCAGTTTCACAGAGAATTTGTTCACAGAAGTCTCAACCCTTCCAGTGTAAGCATTAGAGACTTTTGGTTTGCCTTGATTAAAAAATGTGACCAAAATATTTTCTCTGAATTTCCATGCAACAACAACAAAATCTTCAGGAACATCAGCTTCTGTGACATTCAGAAGCAGATCCTCTCCCTTCTTCACAAACACAGTCACAGCAGTGGAGCCTGTAAAAACAGGAGACACATGATACAATAAAAATCACACACAATAAATGTTTTTAGTCTGTAAAACTGAATATTATTCCTCTTCATAACACATAGAATCATGTCTCACAGGCAGCTTACACTGCCACCTATTGGCGATTGCAATAATACATCACAGAACAGAATGTAGCAGTATTATATGAAATAAAATGTCAAAATACGGTAACTGGATTTATAAACCTTATATAATCTGAAATCTTATTCCAAGTGCCACAGCTTCAATCAAGAACCTCAAATTGTTCTCATCAGGTGTGTACATGAGGGAAACAAAATGTCTGTCAAATTAATGTAGTGTATCAAAACATCTCAAAGACTTCATATTATGATGACATTCAGAGCAGTATAATAGTATATGTAATTTTTCTATTTTTATCATAAAGGTGTCATTATTTTCTTCACATATGTTTTAGCTCACGGTCAGTTAATGTTCGGAGAGTCGTTGGTTTCTAATGTTCAGCGCTGAAAACAAAGATTTTGTTGGATTTTATTCTGAATAACAGGCGATTTTTTTTTAAGATCAGGAAGCTGAGCTCCTGTTGGAAGTAAGAAGTGATACATTTTACTCAGCATCAGTGAACTTGACTGAACCTCTTCCCACACACAGTGATCACATTACAATGTACTCTTGGACAGTTTTAAGTTTTGAACTGTTTCTTTAAGTCTAGGGGACATATTAACTGAATGAAATCACTTTATGTTTCCTTCCTCTGAAGTCTGAAATCAATCCCTCTTATATAATTACTTGGTTAATTTCTCCATCAATGCTGCATTTGTTAGTAACATTTCATTAGATCTTATCCTACCTGGTGCCTCTATGCAGACCAGCAGTCCCAGTATCATAAAGATAGACATTATAGAGTCTCTGTCTGGTTGTCTTGCCGGACTTCAATAATGTTTGTGTGGTCTGTTTTCCTCTAACAGATATAGCACAGGGTTGGCCTCAGTTTAGTTTTCCTGTCAAAACCACATAAGCCTCCAAAGTGTTACCATGTTCATGACATGAATAACAACATGAAATGATTAAAACACGAGTACTATGATTAAAACACGAGTAAACACTAGAATCTTGGAGTTGTTTTTGATCAGGATTTGTCCTTTAATGTCCACATAAAACAAATTTCAAGGACTGCATTCTTCCATTTACGTAACATTGCCAAAATCAGACGCATTGTATCTCAAGCAGATGCAGAAAAACTAGTCCACGCATTTGTTACTTCTAGGCTGGACTATTGTAACTCATTGTTATCAGGCTGCTCCAATAAGTCTCTTAGGACTTTGCAGCTAATTCAGAATGCTGCTGCACGTGTTCTGACAGGAACCAAGATCAGAGATCACATCTCTCCCATTTTGGCTTCCTTGCATTGGCTACCTGTTAAATCTAGAATAGAATTTAAAATTCTTCTCCTTACATACAAAGCTCTTCATGGTCAGGCACCATCATATCTAAAAGAGCTCATAGTACCTTACTACCCCTCTAGAACACTGCGCTCTCAGAATGCTGGGTTCCTTGTAGTTCCTATAGTTTCCAAAAGTAGATTGGGAGCCAGAGCTTTCAGCTATCAAGCTCCTCTTCTGTGGAACAAACTACCATTTTGGGTTCGGGAGGCAGACACGGTCAACACTTTTAAGAGTAAACTTAAGACTTTCCTTTTTGATAGAGCTTATAGTTAGGGCTGGCTCAGGTCATCCCTTAGTTATGCTGCTATAGGACTATACTGCCGGGGGGACTCCTCCTTTCAGGGTTATGCCTAGCCAGGCATGGTATTGGTTGAAGATGCAGTCTCATCTCCCTTTACTGAAAACCCTCCCTCTCTCTCTCTCTCTCTCTCTCTCTCTCTCTCTCTCTCTCTCTCTCTCTCCTCTCTCTCTCCCCCTCTCTCCCCCCCCCTCTCTCTCACCATCACCACCACCATCTGTAAACATACATGTCTGTCATACATGTACATTAATGCATCTTACTAACTAAACTTCTTCCCGGAGTTTCTGTGCTCTTTCGTCCAGCAGGTTCTCGTGGATCGTGACTGCTGCTGTGGTCCTGCATGACGTCCACTACATATATTATTACTGTCATTAATGTTACCAGATCTCCATTACAGTTTATAGTGACTTAGTTAATGATTTGCTGCTGCTGTGCATCTGTGTCTCTCTATCTCTATCACAGGTTCCACTGCTACTGTAATCATTTTATCATTCATTGTAATCCATTGTCATTTTTCATTGTAATTACACAAAATGTTTCTGTTGACTTGTTGACTGTACACGTGACATCTATTGCACGTCTGTCCGTCCTGGGAGAGGGATCCCTCCTCTGTGGCTCTTCCTGAGGTTTCTTCCACTTTTTTCCCTGTTAAAAGGGTTTTTTGTGGGCAAGTTTTTCCTCACTCGAACCGAGGGTCTAAGGACAGAGGGTGTCACTCCCTGTACAGATTGTGAAGCCCTCCGAGGCAAAATGTATTTTGCGACTTTGGGCTATACAAATAAAATTTGATTTGATTTGATTTGATTTGATACTATTACCTGTTTCAACAAAAGCTGTAGGCTGCGTTTTGAATTGTCTGAAAAGATATTAGTAACATTCATGTTTCTTTATTCCCTTAAGAGAAACTAGTTCTTACTCTGAAAAATGGAAGATACCTGTGGTAGCTGTAAATGTTCCCACTGAAAGCAGACAAAGGTCAGTCTGCTGTTTTTTTATGCTGGGTGTTTAATCTGACCTGATATTTTTGAACACTTTACACTGCACGAATGACTCATAGCAAAAAGTCAAATGCAGACTGAATGCAGTTCACACGAGAATATAGTTTGTTTAAAAAGTTCACAAGTCTAAAAAACATCTTTCTCTTTTCCTCCTGCTCTTAAGGACATAATTGATACATCAGGGTCTATCTGCTTGTACTGCAGACCAAAGTGTTTTTTCTTTCCTGTACTCTCAACAGACAAAATGTCCTGCTGTTGTGTGCTGCATTATTGTTAGTCTAATTTAAGTTCAAAGACTTGACACAAGTATATTCTGAAAGCAGGAAACCACAGACTGATACTGTTCAAAAAAAGAAATCAGGGGATTTTTTTTTTTTTTTTTTTTTTTTTTTTTTTTTTTTTTTATTTTTTTTTTTTTTTTTATTATTTTTTATTTTTTTTTTTTTTTTTTCTTTTTTTTTTTTTTTAAACCCACACCCACTCCCAAAAAAAAAAAAATTTTTTTTTTTTTTTTTTTTTTTTTTTTTTTTTTTTTTTTTTTTTTTTTTTGTTTTTTTTTTTTTTTTTTTTTTTTTTTTTTAAAATATATTTTTTTTTTTTTTTTTTTTTTTTTTTTTTAAAAAAAATACTTTTTTTAACTTTTTAATTATTATAAAAAAAATTAATTTTCTTTTTTTAATTTTTTTTTTTAAAGTAAAGTTTAAGTGTTTAAGAGATTTTTTGCTTCATCTGTAGGTCTTGTGGGAAATTTGAAAAAATATATTTGTTTTACTTATTGACTTAAGAGGAACTCATTTCATGTATTGCACCAGAGTTAGCTTAGAGATAATTTTCATCTTTGGTCCCTGAGACAATTAAATATTTTGAAAAGAAGAGAGAACAAGAGATCATCTGCACGACATAAAACTACAACAGGTCATCTGCCTCACTTTAACACTTGAACTTGTTGCTCACCGCACTTGCAATGACAATCACTTCCTTTCTCATAGCTTGATATTTAACACCTCTCACTGACATCACTGTAGCTGTATAGATAGCTGTAAATGTTTTCACTGAAAACACTGTGTGACAAAGGAAAAGCATGCAATGACACAGTATTCATTCTGCACCAGGAAACAAACCAAACAAAAGTCTTCTATTCTTCATGCAGGCCATTTCATATGACCTGATATTTTTGAACACTTTACATTGCACCAATGATACATGCAGACTGAATGCAGTTCACATGAGAATATAGTTTGTCCGGTCTGAAATTAGAGTTCATGTGACGTGTGCCGTGAGCCAGAAGGTTTTGTCTGCACTCTCAACTGACAAAAAACTTCCTGCTCTTGCTGAACCAGGAAACCACATGAACTGTCTGTGTCTTGAAAGCTCCTCCTTTATCTGACATTGCTACCAAATACAAATGACACAAGGACTATATTATATCATAAACTGCGTTATCTTGGAACTTTCTCATGTTTTAGGGAGAAACGAAAAGCCTTTAAACGACAAGACTGGCCTTCGCTCAAGACCATAAGCCGTCAACTCAAAAACGACATCATCACAGCAAAACTCAACCATAGACAGAAATTGGAACAGGAATTCAGCACCATGAACACAAGACAGGCCTTTCAAAAAGTAAGAACTCTCACAGGGTGGGACCCGAAACCTAAAACCACATTTTCCACAATAAATGACCCAGTCTCATTCGCAGACGACCTGAACATATTTTACACCAGGTTCGACACAAGCAACTGCCCTGAGGACTGCAAGACTCTGCTAGAAATCCTGCCAATCCCGGAGACAACACACCAGCCGCCATTCACAGTGGATGACGTGCGCCGGCAGCTGGCCAGTTGTAAGCCAGGCAAGGCCCAGGGACCCGACGGCAATCAGGCGAGGGTGCTCAGAGACTGTGCCACAGAGCTCTCCCCAATCCTCCACGACATCTTCTGGGAATCCTACAGGACTGCTACAGTACCCACCCTCTGGAAAACATCCACTATCACACCAGTATCCAAAAAACCCCGCCCCTCAGAACTAAATCACTACCGGCCAGTGGCACTCACTTCCATTGTCATGAAATGCCTTGAAAAACTGATACTTAACATCATCCACCCGTTTGTTGAACCACATCTGGACATGCATCAGTTTGCCTACAAGGCCAAAAGGGGGACTGAGGATGCTGTGGCATGCCTCCTTCACTCCCTCCTACAGCACCTGGAATCACCCAGCAACTTCACCAGAATCCTCTTCATTGATTTCAGTTCTGCGTTTAACACCATCCAGCGCCATCAAATGATCAAGAAACTGCACCACCTCAGCATCCCTCCACTCCTCATTCACTGGGTCCACAGTTTCCTCAGCAACAGACCACAGACAGTCAGAGTGGGCACTGCTACATCCTCCACCATCATCACCAACACAGGAGCCCCACAAGGTTGTGTGGGTCACCCTGGACAATAAACTGAACTTCGATCATCACACCACTGACATCCACAAACGCTGCCAACAAAGACTCTCTGCCATCCGCAAACTCAAAGCACTTTCTGTTGCCCCCCAACCTCTGTTATTACTCTATTACGCGTAGTCCAACCCGTCATCCTCTACTGTTCAACCTGCTTCTATAACATGTTAACTGCCTCAAATAAGAACATACTGGCACACATCACACACCACGCCTCCAAAATCATTGGTCTCCCCACCCCCAACCTCTCAGACCTCAAAAATACAGCCATTACACGCAGAGCACTCAGTATAGCACACGACCCCAGCCACCCCCTCAACTCATCATTCATACTGCTACCATCGCGACACAGATACAGGACCCTGACCTGCATATGTGCAATTTTGAGTTCATTGAAGCCAATTGTAAAAGTGATTAGTTGTAGCTATGCTATGTTGTGACATAAGGTTTATGAGACGTGCATACAGCATTATTTTTTTTGTTAATTTATATTTTCTTTCTTTAACCCAGTTCTCACGGGTTGACCAGCAATAAAGCCCTGTATTTTAATCAAGACCTCTTGCCTCATGCCTGTCACTGGAGGAGCTACAGTTTGATTTCATAGATTAAAAATGACATTGAAATGACAATAAAGAAAAGTGTGAACAGAACAGCTCTTTAAAGCATCCTGCTGTAAAACTGTGTCTGTCAAGTATTTAAACTTGATGTCTGCATTAGAGAACATGGTTATGAGTGCAGTGGGGCTGTAAATCTATTTTTTTAGCACGTGTCAAGTAACGTTACATTTTAATATAACATTATGGCCTTTAGAAAAATGATGTTTTTTGGGGGGAGGTCGTGTAGAGCACTACATTACTTTTCTTTACATTACTTTTACTTTTATACTGTAAGTAGTTTTGAAGCCAGTACTTTTACACTTCTACTTGAGTAAAAAGCTTGAGTTGATACTTCAACTTCTACAGAAGTCTTTTTTAAACCCTCGTATCTATACTTCTACTCGGGTAATGAATGTGAATACCTTTGACACCTCTGCAAATTATGACATAATGCTGCAATTCAAACACTCCTCTCACAGAGTTTCTAGCCTCTAAAGTTTATTAACACACATAACGTGCGGCGAATAAGAGCATTATTACAATGATGCAGTTAAAATGACGTTAATTGCATTAATTATCTGATCTGTTTGTTTGTTTGTTGTGGAGCTGCCAACATATCCACATTTCTCTCTCTGACACAGTGCGACACCTGCTGGTCGTATTCTGTAACTACTGTTGTCGTGTCTGCTGTGGATTGTGTGCACTGCTGTAGTCCTCACAGCAACACGGGGTCAAGGCCTGGAACTGAACCCTGACCCTGAGCTGCCACAGAGGCCACAGTGTTGAACACTGAGGCCCCTGTGTGGACCTGTAGGACCAGAAGACCTGCATCATGTCCAGGCTGAACACAGCACAGTCAAAAAAAGTAGGATGAGTGATATTTATACAGTCATTAAATGTCTGAAGTTCATCCTCACAATGTGTGAAGCCCAAAAGAATGTCTTCACTGTAGCTCCTAAAAACAACAAGTTATCTGTTGGTGAATATATGTCTGTTTGTCTCTATTGAACTTATTTCAGTTTTAGATTCATTCACCCAAATCAACTCATCAAGACCAGGCAGGAGGAGTATATACTACTGCATGTTAGACTTTAGCCTACATGTTTTCACTGTGTACCATTATTGATTGTCTCCTTTCAAATCATCTGCTGTGAAAATAAAATATTAATACCCTCCTTGATTGGCACTTTGATGAAGATAGAACGTCACAGTAGTCTTTTCTGTGTCTTGCAGTGGAATGAACGACCCAGTTGTTTAATATGCTGTCATTTCTTGCTGTCCATATTGAATTTAATATTGATTTTAACGATCAAACATATTTCAGTGATAACTGAAGAGTTCACTGTTTAGTTTCTGAAATTATTTTTTCATTTTGTTTTGCAGCGCTGCAAGAAAACCTTTTTTTAAATTATTATTATTATATATTTTTTTATTCTTTAAAATGAGAATAAATTGTGTAAAATGTCCATCACAAGTTCCCAGAGTCCAGGACAACATATGTTTGTTGCTGTGAGCGACAGGCAAAACCCAAATATATTCAATTTATGTTGAAAAACCAGAAATCAGGACGTTATTTATTTATAATACAGATTGTTCTTTTATTCAGCAGAACTTCGGCCTGAGTTACACAGCTACATCTGTGCTACAAATACTGAGAAAAGAAAGATTTTATAACAGAAATGTATTTTTGTTGTTGTTTTTTTTTTATTCATTTTTTTTATGATTTATAACCTAACCCTGACCCGTGCAGACCTATGGGAGCCGTAGAACTGCTGCATCATCTGCTGGTTGAACACTCAGGCAGGTAGGACAGTGTGCTCAACTAATGTTTTTTTTTTTGAATGAATAATTCAAAAGTGGAGAAACCGAAGCACTCGGAGGAAACCACAGCAACACCGTGAACACTGTAAACTCCTCACAGCAACGCTGGAAAGGCACAGTGAACACTAAAGAGCCTGCAGATCTATGGGGCCCGGAGTCCTGAGTCAAGTTCAGGTTGGTTATTTTGATGTCATTTTGATGGGTTTTTTTTTTTTGAATGAATAATTCAAAAGTGGAGAAACCGAAGCACTCGGAGGAAACCACAGCAACACCGTGAACACTGTAAACTCCTCACAGCAACGAGGTCAAGGTCCAGAACTGAACCCTGACCTCATCGCTGTGAAGATATTACTTTGATGTTATTTTGATGTTACTTTGATGTTATTTTGATGTTACTTTGATGTTTTTTTTTAGGATTTAAAAGTGGAGAAACCGAAGCACTCGGAGAAAACCACGGCAACACAGTGACCTTACAGTTGCAAGAGCCAACGTGTTGAACACGAAGACAGACTTGCAACTGTTTTTTAGTCACATATGCTGCATGGGCAGCGTTGGAATGGCTTGCTCACTGTGTGGAGAAGTGAGATGAAGAACCTCTTGATGCCGGGCTTTTTGGGCTTTACCAGCTGTCTTTTCAGAGTCTCAATTACACATTCGTAAACAGCTGAGTCCTCTGACTGCAGGCTAAGCGCCACCGCAGTTTTGCCGCCCATGATTGCACACAGATCCTTGTGCACGGCCCTGACTATCATCTTTATCTGGTCTCCTGTTGGCTGGATAGATTTAAAGTCTATACCGCCTGTGCGCATCATGTCTTTCAGAGTTGAAACCATCTTCTTTCTGTTATCATCAGACACTGAAACCCGCGTCTTCTTCAGGCACTGGTGTACCAGCGCCACCGCTATCGTCACATGGTAAAAATTTGCAGGTCGGGTGCTGTCACTGAGAGCTGGCTCATCAGTGACTCTGGGTGTTACGGACTCAAACTTGGGTGAGTAGTCGTCATCATCTTCATCAGCGATGGATGGTGATCTATCACACACAGGTGTGACAGAGTTACCTTCATCGCCGACACCTGGCTCATCGGTTATGGACGGTGGTCTTACCACAGTTACAGGTGTGGTAGAGATGTCTTCATCGGTTATGGACGGTGGTCTTACCACAGTTACAGGTGTGGTAGAGATGTCTTCATCGGTTATGGACGGTGGTCTTACCACAGTTACAGGTGTGGTAGAGATGTCTTCATCACCTGGCTCATCGGTTATGGATGGTGGTCTTAGCTCAGATACAGGTGTGTTAGATATGTCTTCATCACCTGGCTCATCGGTTATGGATGGTGGTCTTAGCTCTGATACTGGTGTGGTAGCGACGTCTTCATCACCATTGACACCTGGGTCAGCAGTGGTGGAAGGTGCTGCTGATTCCACAGGTGTCACAGTGTCCTCTGGGAGCTCCGGCAGATCCAGCGCTCCCTGAATCCTCCTCAGACTATCGTCCACACGGTTGTTCTTCTTGGTCAGCTTCTGTGTCTGCTGGTTGAGCCAGTTCCGCATCATCTTCATGAACTTGTCTACCTCAGTTTGGATTGTGACCTGATTTATCTTCCTGGCTCCAAGGACACGTTGAAGAGTCTCAAATATGATGTGCCCCAGCTGCTGAGAATGCGCTTCATGTTGGCCGTTGTTGATGTAGATGGCCATGGTTTTGTAGGTACACTCATCAGAGTTTTCTGGGATCATGTCCTGCACCACTTTGTCTGCTGCTGGAATCAGGACATCCAGTGGTGCCTTCTTGCAGTTCAGTTTTGTTCTCAGCTTCACTATGAAGCTGGCGATGGCCTCCTTGGCAAATTTGCGGGCAAAAAGGCTCTTGATCTTGTTTGCCACGACGTTCCAGCAGTTTAACCTGCTGGACTGGGACTCTGGTCTTGGTGTGCCATCATTATCCAGTCCAAACTCCTCTCTGTTGCTCCAAATGTAGTGAGCAATTTCACACGCTGCTTCATCTGTGTCTTCTTTAATGCTGTTGACAATCTGCAGACGTTCTTCTTCTGAAATGTCAGCATTAGATTTCACTTCAGGGTCACTCACGTGTTCCAATAGGATCTCCTTTACGGCTTCGGTGGTCGTATCAATGAAGCTTCCTACTGAACAACGGTCTTCTGGTCCTATCAGAGAGACTGGAGTGTGCTCCCGAAGACTCTCCTGCTCTGTCGGACTTGTGCGCTCAGCTGCCGTATCTGGACTCCGTGAATCAACAGTACGTGACCTGGACGCACATGTCATCTTGGCTTTGTAGTTTTTAAGCATGCTGATCACGTGTTTGACAATGATCTGCAGTCTACGGGTGATTTTGAACTCGCTGCCTGTGCTGCCTACCTCTGCCGGTGAGTTGATCCTCTCTGTAACTTCTCTGCTCACCAGTTCCGTCAGTCTTTGTGCACTTTTTGTGGACACTGGGCTGCCAGTCACGGTCACAAAAGCGTCAGTGATGGAGGTCCCCAGGTACTTCTGGACTTCTTCCTCAAAAATCATTTCTGGACATTCTGCAGTCTCGCGCTTTGTCTGTGCGAGGGGATTTTCAAATGCCTCGAGAACAATTTTACACAAAGAATGAACAAAATCCACACACATGTCTGTTATGACACGTTTCGTTTCGTCGTCTATTGACCCAGATGTCACTTTGTCCCACTGTGTCTCCGTCAGCTGGGCCAGGATCAAGTCGACAAGTGGCTGAATCCTCTCTGATGAGACCTGTGGAGGCTCCTGATCCATCGTATCGTTATTTTCTGAACTCATGGTGTCTTTGCTGTTTGTGCTCGCTCCTCGATGTATCGTGGAAGTTTTCTGAAAAATCCCAACGAAGATGAAATCTTGTTGATTCTTGTCCTATTTATACCCTGACCAAAACTTTCCCTTTGATCTTTGGACGTCACGTGTCAAAACAAAGCCACTCGTCGCTAAACTCCGCCCCTTAGCAACGGTTGTCAAGTAGCTCCTTAGCTAACCGTAGTAAACACCATAACCAGACTGAATGCGCATGCGCAGTGTGTTGCCGCTCGTTGTTATTAGCTCCCCAGTTTATCGTACAGGTACGGTGTGTTTGCTGCGGTATCCAATAAAGGTACTGTGGATTTAAAGTGCGTAGTCACTTATTCTTCACACACACACGTCGACATGGTGTCAGAAGTTGTGACGGATCTATCGCCTGTGAGTTTCCCGTGTTTTTTTTTTTTCTCTTCGTCGGAAAGAGGATAATACGGGCCCTAAAGGACATAAAAAAAAAATAAACGTTTCTAGTGACACGATCTCGGAGCACCAAAGTATCTCGCCACAATACTTCGGACACCAAAGATCGCCCGAACTCTCGTGAGCACCGAAGTATCTGTCTCACGAGATACTTCCGGAGCACCAGAAGTCTCGGCCACGAATACTTTCTGGTGCCACGAAAATACGGAGCACAAACGTGCTCACAAAGTATATCGTGCTCACTAGAAACCTGGTACACAGGCAGTTGTCTTCCTGTGCTATGCCTCTAGCGCTCAGCGGGAGAGACCTGATGGCAGAGGGATTCCGCAGACCCGACCCTCTCGTTTTTGAGGGGAATGTCGCCGAAAATTGGCGGGTTTTCGAACGGGAGTACGATATCTTCATAGAGGCGGCGCACTCAGACAAGCCTGCTAAAACGAAGGCATATATCTTCCTCAATCTCGCAGGAGCAGAGGCCATTGAACGGGAGCGTTCATTCGTTTACGCAGCAGAAGTACGAGCGCCAGGTGACGACGGAGCCGTCCTCAGTCCGGCTGAGTCCAGAGAGGACCCAGAGTGCTTAAAACGGAAATTTCGGGAAATATGCAACCCTCAAAACACTGTGGAGAGACACAAATTCCATTCACGAAACCAGAAGCAAGGTGAGACAATAGAATCTTTCATCAGTGACTTGAAGATTAAGGCAAAGAATTGTCATTTTGGAGACCTGACAGATGAACTGGTTTGTGACAGGATAGTGTGTGGGATCAGCAATGACAGTATAAGAAAGACTCTGCTACGTGACAATGATTTAACCTTAGCTAGATATATGAGATGACTGAGGAGAATACCAAGGCCCTAGCCAAGCAACAGACCACTGTCACCACTGTTGATGCAGTTCAACCAGGCTCCAATTCGGAATATAAAAAGACAATACACAGACCCCAAGCAGGTAAACAGAACATCAAGACTGTTACAAATTGCAGCAATTGTGGAAACAGCCATGTCGCACAGAGAGATAAATGTCCTGCATTTGGCCAGCAATGCCATAACTGCAAGAAATGGAATCATTACAGGAAATGCTGCAAATCCACCCCACATGGTCAAGCTCATGAAATGAATAAATATGTAAAGAGAAACCAATACAGGCAATCAGTGCACCAGCTACAGCTAGAAGAGCCAGAATACAGTGCAGCTGATGACACTTTCTATGTGGACGGCGTGGAGTCAATTGATGTGTGTGTAGACACTGTCAATCCTCGGGCGGAGGAACGAGATGAAGGATTTGTTACATTGCTAGTACACAACAAGCCCGTCAAGATGAAAATAGACACAGGAGCAAAATGCAATGTAATATCAAGAGACACTTTCGTACAACTATCAAAGGGGCAGATAGTGAAATGCAGCAAAACCACCAACCTAGTGGCTTATGGAGGCAGCAGAATACAGACTGCTGGCTTAGTCACACTGCCTTGTTGTCTAGATGGACAGCAACACATGCTTCTTTTTTTTCTAGTGGAGCGTGATGTGGTACCACTGCTGGGATTTCGTGCATGTGTGCGCCTGGGACTTGTCACATTGAGCTCACACGTTCACCAGATCAGCACAGAAACCAATGTTGACTTCACTAAAGACATTTTTGACCAGTACAAAGACGTGTTCAGTGACGAGCTTGGAGTACTCCCGATCACATACTCCATGACCCTGCATCCGGCTGCACAGCCTGTCGTCCGCCCAGCACACCGCATCCCCTTGGCGATGCAAGCACGAGTCAAAGCAGAGCTTGACAGCATGACACACAAAGCTGTCATAACCACAGTGTCTGAGCCCACAGACTGGGTTCCGTCCATGGTCGTCGCACACAAAAAGGACAAACAGGAAATAAGGTTGTGCATTAACCCTAAAGATCTTAACACTGCCTTAAAGAGACCCCACTACCCGATGCGCAGTGTAGAAGAAGTTGCCACCCATATGTCAGGTGCAGCACTGTTCTCAGTGCTTGACGCAAAGAGCTCATTCTGGCAGATAAAACTTGATCACAAGTCATCCATGCTCACCACATTCAGCACACCTTTTGGTCGCTACCGATTCCTCCGCATGCCATTTGGCATAAGCTCAGCAAGCGAAGTTTTCCAACGCTCAATGGAGCAGCTGTTTGCAGGATATCCATGTGCCATCATAGTAGATGACATCATCGTCGGGGGTCGTGATGCTGCAGAGCATGATGCCAATTTAAAAATGGTGCTCGACCGAGCACGAGAGATAGGACTCAGACTAAATCCTCTGAAGTGCAAGTTTCGCCTCGACCAGGTGCGCTACGTGGGTCATGTGTTCACAAAAGAGGGGCTGAAGGCTGATCCCGCAAAGACAGAAGCGATCACAAAAATGCCAGTCCCTGAGGATGTCCCCGCCATACAGCGATTCCTCGGTATGGTGAACTATCTTGGGAAATTTATCCCAAAACTCAGTGAGCTTGCAGCGCCTCTGAGACAGCTCACACACAGAGATACTGCATGGAGCTGGCTTCCACAGCACCAGCAAGCGTTCGACCACCTCAAATCATGCTTATCCAGCCCTCCTGTTCTATCCTACTACGATGTGAGAAAAGCAGTCACACTGACCTGTAATGCATCACGCTATGGCCTCGGAGCTGCATGTCTACAGGATGAGAGGCCGGTAGCTTATGCATCTCGAACGCTCACAGACACAGAAACCCGTTATGCTCAGATTGAGAAGGAGCTGCTGGCGGTGGTGTTTGCATGCACCAAGTTGTCGTTGAAACCGACCATCAACCTCTCGTCACAATCTTAAAGAAGCCGATCCACACAGCTCCTGCACGACTGCAAAGAATGCTGCTGCAGTTACAAGCCTACGACATCACACTGGTCTACAAGAAGGGTAAGCACATGTACCTAGCCGACACCCTGTCACGGTCCCCAGACATGAGTGTTTCCCAAGCATCAGTTACAAATGACACATTCGAAGTAATGTCTGTCAGCTACATTTCAACTGCCAGGCTAGAGGAGCTACGGGCCCACACAGCACAAGACCAAGTCTTACAAACCCTCAGCACTGTCATTCAACATGGTTGGCCTGACAAAGAGCGCCAGCTTCCCCTCCCTATTCGTCCTTTCTTCCACTATAGAGACGAGCTGGCAATGGAGGATGGCATTGTTGTTAAGGGTCACAGAACTGTTATTCCACACTCCCTACAGCGAGAGTATATCGATATCATGCACAGAGGTCACCCAGGTTTGGAGTCGACCAAATGCAGGGCGAGGATGACAGTCTTTTGGCCAACGATGAACAGAGACATCACAGAGAAGCTGCTGTCATGCTCAGTCTGCAATAGCACCCGGGCACACCAACAGAAAGAACCCCTACAGCCACACCCAGTTCCAGTTTTGCCCTGGTCTACAGTTGCTACCGATGTGTTCGAGTGGCATGGACAACAATATATGGTGCTGGTAGACTCATACTCAGGGTGGTTTGAAATCGACCTCCTTCGTAATGCATCTTCAGCAGCTGTGATCACAAAGCTTAAGCGACACTTATCTGTTCATGGATCACCTCACACCCTTATCACTGACAACGCAAGATATTACACAAGCCAGCACTTCAAGGAGTTTGCCGAGCAGTGGGACTGTTCATGTCACCAGCAGCCCCGAGTACCCACAGTCAAATGGACTAGCTGAACGGGCAGTCCGCAGCGCCAAACAAAAGCGAAACCCAAAGTATGGACAATGAACTCTGGGTATTAACAGCCCACAGACCAGAGACTATCTGCAAAAGAGGGACAGAGATGTACATTGGACTCTAAGGGTCTCTTATGTGTAACTGTTGTGTTCATATAAGAAAACAAGAGGAGGAGACTTTGTTGCATTTTGTTGTTAAAAAAAAAAACTTTGGAAAAGAGTTTTTGTACTCCATCGCTCTCTACTTGAATTATTCACAGTTGCCATTGATGCACTTGACCCATTTGATGTTTGTTGTCATGTTATTCATACGGGAAGTGATCATTCTACAATATGAAAGTATAAATTGGATGGTTAAGTTTGTGTTCAGGTTGTTATTGAAACTATTGCTGGTCTGCATTGGCTACAGAAATGCCTCCAGTTAAAACAGCCATGTTAGACATCATTTGTATGTTAATGTGCAACCACATGTGTTTGTTTCCTTATAGAAGCACCAACTAAAGGGGGAGGATGTAGTCCATTCTGGTGTTCTGTGTGAACCTCACCAGACACCATAACCAGACTGAATGTGCATGTGCAGTGTGTTGCCGCTCGTTGTTATTAGCTCCCCAGTTTATTGTACAGGTACGGTGTGTTTGCTGCGGTATCCAATAAAGCTACTGTGGATTTAAAGTGCGTAGTCACTTATTCTTCACACACGCACGTCGACACTAATTAAAGACTAATCAAAGACTAATTGCATAATTGCTTATTGCATTTAACTGCAATCTGACTTTATAACTCATCTGCCTCTGTCAGAGTCCTTATCACCGACTGGACTAAATCTACCTGTCACCATATATTTATACATGTGTACATATTATATAATGCAGTTATGTATGTATGCACACCTTGCACAAACTAAATATATGACACATTTCTATGTGTCTGTGTCTACAGATATATTATTATTATTATTATTATTATGGTTATTATTATTATTATTACTAGTATTATTACTAGCATTATTATTATCAGAGGTGTCAAGTAACGAAGTACAAATACTTCGTTACCTTACTTAAGTAGAATTTTTGGGTATCTATACTTCACTGGAGTAATTATTTTTACTTTTTACTTCTACTCCTTACATTTTTAAAACAGCCTTGTTACTCGATTTCCGTCATTCAGACTTCACAGAGGCGACTTATGAGATCAGTGTAGATCGGAGGAGAACAAAACAGTGTTGGCTGTTTTTTATTGACAGATTGTCACACTCTGCAGTCAATGGTACACAGAGAGTCTCCTGTTGTGTGTCTGTACTTTGTCTGCAGTGTGTCTGTGTGAACGGCTTCATTCAGCGGCTCTCCTCTGGCTCCGTGAGTAACCATGGTTACAGGAACGTCCTAAAACTTTGTAATGACAATCAATAAGAAGTTTTTTGGGTTAGTATGACTGCACAAAATGCTGAAATCTTGTATTTTAACATATATAACAGATGTAAAGCCTCAGAGCTTCTTTGATTATTAACAGTATGTAGTGACGGCAGAAAGGTGAGAGCTCACCATCACACCGAAACTGTCACAAGGCTGCAAAAGTTGCTCTGATTGTTATTTAATCCTGCTGCTGTTTGTTTGTATTTTTCTGTTAAATGACAAGAGGCTTACTGGAAACAACAACAACAACAATAATAATAATAATAATAATAATTAATAATAACTAGAAAAATTTCTAAAGAAATTTTGAGTGTGCCTGACTCTGGCCCCATCGCCCCCATATATTATTATTGACACTGCTCAGCAAATTCAGTATTAATACAACAAGCTGTGTCATCATTGCCTTTTTAAGGGGCTCTTATTTTGAAGGGACTCTTATTTTGAAAGACTTTTGTCGTGTGTGTGTGTGTGTGTGTGTGTGTGTGTGTGGCGTGCTTGTGTGGTCTTGTGTCTGTTAATGAGAGAATTTTACAAAGTCTTTATTTTGAAGGGACTCTTATTATTGTGTGTGAGTGTGTGTGTGTGTGTGTGTGTCTGTCTGTCTATCCGTCTGTGAGAGAGATGGATAAAATGGCCGACATTCAAACTGTATTATTGACAGTCATTGTTATTATACAGAGAGTTCAATAAAGTTAATCACAGTCAGGCTTAGGAGGGGCAGGGGCAGGCTTTGGTTGCCAAGCAACCAGGGCCAGGTGGAGGCCACCAATCAGAGCATAGCAGTCAACCGCAGTGGCTCCTGTGACATTTGGCACCGCTGAGAGAGAGAAAAACAGC
Source organism: Argyrosomus regius (assembly GCA_946959425.1). Classification (NCBI taxonomy): domain Eukaryota; kingdom Metazoa; phylum Chordata; class Actinopteri; family Sciaenidae; genus Argyrosomus; species Argyrosomus regius. The sequence goes on along the minus strand of OX336892.1, from coordinate 22,316,955 downwards.
TGAAAGTACCCCTCGAACAGGAAACCTTTTTAGCCAAACCGTAGTTCCTATCATTGAAACGACTTGACACTGTGAGCATCCTGAGCTCTTCCTGAACGTCTACATATATATTTTATGTAGCTAAAGTTAAGACATGGGACTTTTAGAGCGATGGAAAGATACTGGTACCTCTGCTTTCCTCCAGAAATTTTCCCACCTTTTTAACATGGTGGTCTATGAGGCTGTGGATGGGTGTTGCTGGCGCATCAGTGCGTCTCACGCCAAAACTATAAGTGTGACAGCTTCATCAGTGTTATCACTGCGACCACCACACATTTTCCTACGTTTCTATGTATAAATTATTTCTGTAGAGTGAAATTTGTGGCCTTGAGAGCAGTTTACAAATTTATTTTTAGACAGTTTTTTCTCTCCCTCTCCACTCAAGCGATGATGTCACCAACTGTAGCTCGCGAACATTCTACCAATACACACCCATTCATTTTTTGGGTGTGGTTTTTGGCGATTTATCGGCAAACCGTTTGGCGAAACGCTTAGAAAAGTCATAGCGCACGATTCCCGGCCGAGCCGCACGTTTTGATACCTTTTTGTGTATGTGCGACAAAAAACTGGGGGAGGAGTAGCGAGCCAAAAAAAGGGCGTAAGAATCGGAATAATAATAGTCATGGGGAATAACATATAGTGTGCTCTTTCAGGCACACTCAATGATAATGGTGAGAAGAAGAAGTAGAAAAATAAACGTAGTGAAGTTCTGTAGATGGTTGATTATTTGAAAGAGTAAAACTTGAGACAAGCTTGGGAAAAACAGTATCAGTTTGTGTAACTGCCCATGTCGCCAGTTTATTTTCTGAATTTAATGTGTACAGGTAGACGGATATATATCATGCAGTTACAGCTACAGTTTGATTTCATAGATTCAAAATGACATTGAAATGACAATAAAGAAAAGTGTGAACAGAACAGCTCTTTAAAGCGTCCTGCTGTAAAACTGTGTCGGTCAATTATTTAAACTTGATGTCTGCATTAGAGAACATGGTTATGAGTGCAGTGGGGCTGTAAATCTTCTCTAATTTTTTTAGCACGTGTCAAGTAACGTTACCTGTAACATCTTTCACTAATTGCAAATGGGGAATATGACTTGGCTGCAGCTTGAAACATTTTCAGTCAAAAGATTTTTTTTTTCTTTAATCCATGATAGAGTGAATTTGATTGTGATTGGATGAGAAGTATAAACATATACCATTCCAACACGCTGTTGGTTTGTATGCGATGCATCGCCCCTGCACATTACAAATCACGTCACACGCAAGCAAGGAGCTGACTGACTGTCGACTGACTTTATGTGGCCTAGTGCGAAAATGTCCATGGCAGAGACTCAAGAGAACTCAAGAGAAATCTTTTTTTTTTTTTTTTTAAATCAGAATGATTATTTGTTTGTTTTTATTTGATTAATCACTTCTGGTTCTTTAATGTATTTGCATTATACTAAAATGCATTCATTTTCATTTGGCATATATGAGGCTGAAACAGGTAGCCCAGTGCATCCCAAATTTTTCAACATTAACATTTTGATATAACATTATGGCCTTTAGAAAAATGATGTTTTTTGGGGGGAGGTTGTGTAGAGCACTACGGGCCCCTGTGAAGCGGGGCCTATAACATTTGATGGCTTTTTTTTTTCTTTACATTACTTTTACTTTTATACTTTAAGTAGTTTTGAAGCCAGTACTTTTACACTTCTACTTGAGTAAAAAGCTTGAGTTGATACTTCAACTTCTACAGAAGTCTTTTTAAACCCTCGTATCTATACTTCTACTTGGGTAATGAATGTGAATACTTTTGACACCTCTGCAAATTATGACATAATGCTGCAATTCAAACACTCCTCTCACAGAGTTTCTAGCCTCTATAGTGTATTAACAAACATAACGTGCGGCGAATAAGAGCATTATTATAATGATGCAGTTAAAATGACGTTAATTGCATTAATTATCTGATCTGATCTGTTTGTTTGTTTGTTGTGGAGCTGCCAACATATCCACATTTCTCTCTGACACAGTGCGACACCTGCTGGTCGTATTCTGTAACTACTGTTGTCGTGTCTGCTGTGGATTGTGTGCACTGCTGTAGTCCTCACAGCAACACGGGGTCAAGGCCTGGAACTGAACCCTGACCCTGAGCTGCCACAGAGGCCACAGTGTTGAACACTGAGGCCCCTGTGTGGACCTGTAGGACCAGAAGACCTGCATCATGTCCAGGCTGAACACAGCACAGTCAAAAAAAGTAGGATGAGTGATATTTATACAGTCATTAAATGTCTGAAGTTCATCCTCACAATGTGTGAAGCCCAAAAGAATGTCTTCAATGTAGCTCCTAAAAACAACAAGTTATCTGTTGGTGAATATATGTCTGTTTGTCTCTATTGAACTTATTTCAGTTTTAGATTCATTCACCCAAATCAACTCATCAAGACCAGGCAGGAGGAGTATATACTACTGCATGTTAGACTTTAGCCTACATGTTTTCACTGTGTACCATTATTGATTGTCTCCTTTCAAATCATCTGCTGTGAAAATAAAATATTAATACCCTCCTTTATTGGCACTTTGATGAAGATAGAAAGTCACAGTAGTGTTTTCTGTGTCTTGCAGTGGAATGAACGACCCAGTTGTTTAATATGCTGTCATTTCTTGCTGTCCATATTAAATTTAATATTGATTTTAACGATCAAACATATTTCAGTGATAACTGAAGAGTTCACTGTTTAGTTTCTGAAATTATTTCTTCATTTTGTTTTGCAGCGCTGCAAGAAAACCTTTTTTTAAATTATTATTATTATATATTTTTTTATTCTTTAAAATGAGAATAAATTGTGTAAAATGTCCATCACAAGTCCCCAGAGTTCAGGACAACATATGTTTGTTGCTGTGAGCGACAGGCAAAACCCAAATATATTCAATTTATGTTGAAAAACCAGAAATCAGGACGTTATTTATTTATAATACAGATTGTTCTTTTATTCAGCAGAACTTCGGCCTGAGTTACACAGCTACATCTGTGCTACAAATACTGAGAAAAGAAAGATTTTATAACAGAAATTTTTTTTTTTTGTTTATTTTTTTTTTTATGATTTAACCTAACCCTGACCCGTGCAGACCTATGGGAGCCGTAGAACTGCTGCATCATCTGCTGGTTGAACACTCAGGCAGGTAGGACAGTGTGCTCAACTAATGTTTTTTTTTTTGAATGAATAATTCAAAAGTGGAGAAACCGAAGCACTCGGAGGAAACCACAGCAACACCGTGAACACTGTAAACTCCTCACAGCAACGCTGGAAAGGCACAGTGAACACTAAAGAGCCTGCAGATCTATGGGGCCCGGAGTCCTGAGTCAAGTTCAGGTTGGTTATTTTGATGTTATTTTGATGGGTTTTTTTTGAATGAATGAATAATTCAAAAGTGGAGAAACCGAAGCACTCGGAGGAAACCACAGCAACACCGTGAACACTGTAAACTCCTCACAGCAACGAGGTCAAGGTCCAGAACTGAACCCTGACCTCATCGCTGTGAAGATATTACTTTGATGTTATTTTGATGTTACTTTGATGTTATTTTGATGTTACTTTGATGTTTTTTTTTTATGATTTAAAAGTGGAGAAACCGAAGCACTCGGAGAAAACCACGGCAACACAGTGACCTTACAGTTGCAAGAGCCAACGTGTTGAACACGAAGACGGACTTGCAACTGTTTTTTAGTCACATATGCTGCATGGGCAGCGTTGGAATGGCTTGCTCACTGTGTGGATAAGTGAGATGAAGAACCTCTTGATGCCGGGCTTTTTGGGCTTTACCAGCTGTCTTTTCAGAGTCTCAATTACACATTCGTAAACAGCTGAGTCCTCTGACTGCAGGCTAAGCGCCACCGCAGTTTTGCCGCCCATGATTGCACACAGATCCTTGTGCACGGCCCTGACTATCATCTTTATCTGGTTTCCTGTTGGCTGGATAGATTTAAAGTCTATACCGCCTGTGCGCATCATGTCTTTCAGAGTTGAAACCATCTTCTTTCTGTTATCATCAGACACTGAAACCCGCGTCTTCTTCAGGCACTGGTGTACCAGCGCCACCGCTATCGTCACATGGTAAAAATTTGCAGGTCGGGTGCTGTCACTGAGAGCTGGCTCATCAGTGACTCTGGGTGTTACGGACTCAAACTTGGGTGAGTAGTCGTCATCATCTTCATCAGCGATGGATGGTGATCTATCACACACAGGTGTGACAGAGTTACCTTCATCGCCGACACCTGGCTCATCGGTTATGGACGGTGGTCTTACCACAGTTACAGGTGTGGTAGAGATGTCTTCATCGGTTATGGACGGTGGTCTTACCACAGTTACAGGTGTGGTAGAGATGTCTTCATCGGTTATGGACGGTGGTCTTACCACAGTTACAGGTGTGGTAGAGATGTCTTCATCGGTTATGGACGGTGGTCTTACCACAGTTACAGGTGTGGTAGAGATGTCTTCATCACCTGGCTCATCGGTCATGGATGGTGGTCTTAGCTCAGATACAGGTGTGTTAGATATGTCTTTATCACCTGGCTCATCGGTTATGGATGGTGGTCTTAGCTCTGATACTGGTGTGGTAGCGACGTCTTCATCACCATTGACACCTGGGTCAGCAGTGGTGGAAGGTGCTGCTGATTCCACAGGTGTCACAGTGTCCTCTGGGAGCTCCGGCAGATCCAGCGCTCCCTGAATCCTCCTCAGACTATCGTCCACACGGTTGTTCTTCTTGGTCAGCTTCTGTGCCTGCTGGTTGAGCCAGTTCCGCATCATCTTCATGAACTTGTCTACCTCAGTTTGGATCGTGACCTGATTTATCTTCCTGGCTCCAAGGACACGTTGAAGAGTCTCAAATATGATGTGCCCCAGCTGCTGAGAATGCGCTTCATGTTGGCCGTTGTTGATGTAGATGGCCATGGTTTTGTAGGTACACTCATCAGGGTTTTCTGGGATCATGTCCTGCACCACTTTGTCTGCTGCTGGAATCAGGACATCCAGTGGTGCCTTCTTGCAGTTCAGTTTTGTTCTCAGCTTCACTATGAAGCTGGCGATGGCCTCCTTGGCAAATTTGCGGGCAAAAAGGCTCTTGATCTTGTTTGCCACGACGTTCCAGCAGTTTAACCTGCTGGACTGGGACTCTGGTCTTGGTGTGCCATCATTATCCAGTCCAAACTCCTCTCTGTTGCTCCAAATGTAGTGAGCAATTTCACACGCTGCTTCATCTGTGTCTTCTTTAATGCTGTTGACAATCTGCAGACGTTCTTCTTCTGAAATGTCAGCATTAGATTTCACTTCAGGGTCACTCACGTGTTCCAATAGGATCTCCTTTACGGCTTCGGTGGTCGTATCAATGAAGCTTCCTACTGAACAACGGTCTTCTGGTCCTATCAGAGAGACTGGAGTGTGCTCCCGAAGACTCTCCTGCTCTGTCGGACTTGTGCGCTCAGCTGCCGTATCTGGACTCCGTGAATCAACAGTACGTGACCTGGACGCACATGTCATCTTGGCTTTGCAGTTTTTAAGCATGCTGATCACGTGTTTGACAATGATCTGCAGTCTACGGGTGATTTTGAACTCGCTGCCTGTGCTGCCTACCTCTGCCGGTGAGTTGATCCTCTCTGTAACTTCTCTGCTCACCAGTTCCGTCAGTCTTTGTGCACTTTTTGTGGACACTGGGCTGCCAGTCACGGTCACAAAAGCGTCAGTGATGGAGGTCCCCAGGTACTTCTGGACTTCTTCCTCAAAAATCATTTCTGGACATTCTGCAGTCTCGCGCTTTGTCTGTGCGAGGGGATTTTGAAATGCCTCGAGAACAATTTTACACAAAGCATTAACAAAGTCCACACACATGTCTGTTATGACACGTTTCGTTTCGTCGTCTATTGACCCAGATGTCACTTTGTCCCACTGTGTCGCCGTCAGGTGGTCCACGATCAAGTCGACAAGTGGCTGAATCCTCTCTGATGAGACCTGTGGAGGCTCCTGATCCATCGTATCGTTATTTTCTGAACTCATGGTGTCTTTGCTGTTTGTGCTCGCTCCTCGATGTATCGTGGAAGTTTTCTGAAAAATCCCAACGAAGATGAAATCTTGTTGATTCTTGTCCTATTTATACCCTGACCAAAACTTTCCCTTTGATCTTTGGACGTCACGTGTCAAAACAAAGCCACTCGTCGCTAAACTCCGCCCCTTAGCAACGGTTGTCGAGTAGCTCCTTAGCAACCGTAGCTAGCTAGAACGAGCAAACCTTTCTGTGTTGAAACTATTGAAATACACACACACACAAGGACTAATGAAAAACTAATTAAAGACTAATCAAAGACTAATTGCATAATTGCTTATTGCATAACTGCAATCAGACTTTATAACTCATCTGCCTCTGTCAGAGTCCTTATCACCGACTGGACTAAATCTACCTGTCACCATATATTTATACATGTGTACATATTATATAATGCAGTTATGTATGTATGCACACCTTGCACAAGCTAAATATATGACACATTTCTATGTGTCTGTGTCTACAAATATATTATTATTATTATTATTATTATTATTATTATTATTATTATTATGGTTATTATTATTATTAGGCTACTAGTATTATTATTATCAGAGGTGTCAAGTAACTTAAGTAGAATGTGTCTTACTTAAGTAGAATTTTTGGGTATCTATACTTCACTGGAGTAATTATTTTTCAGCCGACTTTTTACTTCTACTCAGTAAAACAGCCTCGTTACTCGATTTCCGTCATTCAGACTTCACAGAGGCGACTTATGAGATCAGTGTAGATCGGAGGAGAACAAAACAGTGTTGGCTGTTTTTTATTGACAGATTGTCACACTCTGCAGCCAATGGTACACAGAGAGTCTCCTGTTGTGTGTCTGTGTGAACGGCTTCATTCAGCGGCTCTCCTCTGGCTCCGTGAGTTACCATGGTTACAGGAACGTCCTGAAACTTTGTAATGACAATCAATAAGAAGTTTTTTGGGTTAGTATGACTGCACAAAATCATGAATGTAGCCTGATTGTACCTCTGCTGAAATCTTGTATTCTAACATATATAACAGATGTAAAGCCTCAGAGCTTCTTTGATTATTAACAGTATGTAGTGACGGCAGAAAGGTGAGAGCTCACCATCACACTGAAACTGTCACAAGGCTGCAAAAGTTGCTCTGATTGTTATTTAATCCTGGTGCTGTTTGTTTGTATTTTTCTGTTAAATGAGAAGAGGCTCACTGGAAACAATATTAATAATAATAATAATAATAATAATTAATAATAATAATGATGATGAGAAGAAGAAGTAGAAAAATAAAGCAGTGAAGTTCTGTAGATGGTTGATTATTTAAAAGAGTAAAACTTGAGACAAGCTTGGGAAAAACATGTCGCCAGTTTATAACAAACTGTTAAAATACAGTTTTCCTCATGACATGCTGCTTCCTGTTTTATTTGTCCAACATAACTTATGAAGAATCTTCACATCAAACATCCTAAACACATTAAAACATCTTGAATAAAAACACTGAAGTCATGTCCATGTTATAGTTCTTTATTATGTACAGCTCGGATTAATTGGCAGTTGTCATATATGATACGGTGACAAACTTGGCGAGATTCAGCAGTGATTTGTAAAGTTTGTTCAGTGAAGCAGCAGCAGAGAGAGATCACTCTTCCCACGGGCTCATGTCTGTGTCAATGGCCACACAGTTGTACGCAGCATAACGCAGTTTCTCCTCACAGACTTTTGCACTGCGGGACAGAACGAAGAGGAGTTACACGAACAGTCGTCTGCTTCATAAGAGTCACGATCGATGACCAACCAACCTTCTCTGATCATGTAAATGTAATTATGAAACACAGAGCGTTAGTTTACCTCGGGTAGTTGGGTAGATAAAGAGTGCTGGAGCATGTGGAGGACTGAGGGAGTGCATCAGTCGTTTCAGAGCTGTGTCAGGAAACAGACGTTAAAACAGATACATGAAAAACATTTTAAGTTTTATAAATCAGCTGTTTTATGGATTTTCTCACCCTTGTTTGTCAGGGAAGACGTAGATGGGCGCAGGAAGACGACTTCTACCAGTTACAAACCTCAGAAACCTGCTGCGATCCTCTGAAAACAAAGTTCAATCACGTTGTTAAAGTGTTGTAAAAGACTTTCACTACAGTAAGAATGAGGCTCTGTAAAATGTGAACTGACCATTGGTGAAGTTTGTCAGAGCTTCCCACAAGTATTGCACTCTGCTGTCACTTTGTTCCAGGTCTTCGTAGTGTGCTGATAGGAAAGGAAGGTGGAAACAACAGTCTGACAATCAAGCATCTACAGAACAACAGCTTCATCTTCAATCGATACAGGAAATGTGTGTTTAAAATGAAGGCTGGACACTCACTGAGTCGTTTCAGGGCTTCCACGGTGATCTCAGGATCTCCGCACACTTTCTTTTCCACTTCCTGCCAGGTGAGCAGATCCAACACCGCCTGAGGAACTACCTTTAGCAGCCCCGCCTGCATTGCTGCTATCTGTAATGAAAGAGTTTATACGTTAGCAGCAACAACAGGAATTATAACAACACCCGAAGCACAGAAAGCATCAAAGTCCAACCTGCTGCTTGCTCTCCTCCAGCCGAGCCTTCTGCACCAGGCGGATGAACTCTTTGCGGTCCTCGTAGCGAACGCCCACGTTACTCCCACCGGGGATGAGATCCACCATCTGGCCGTCGCTCAGCAGGGTGGTGTAGACGAGCTCCTCACCAAATCTGAACTCAAACGTCTCTTGGTCCATGTTCTCCATGGCGTCCAGCAGGTTTACCTGAACACACAAACCAAATTTTAACTTTTGAAAACGACACACCAGACAGCTGGAAAGGAAGCAGTTGTGATAATCTGAATGTCCTCACCAGCACCGAGTCCACAGCGGGGAACTCTTTACTCCAGCTGACAGCCTCTCCGGTCAGCTGCTTCCACACCAGCCCGGGCAGAGCCAAGACCTGCAGGAGAAAATCAAATCTCTACATCCACCCGTTCTTACTTCAAAGCGACTGTATCATCCAACTACAGCAGGTGGAGAGTGAGTATCACTCACCAAGAAGTCTTTTCCTCTGAGAGCAGCTCCCATGAGCTGACCGATCCACTCATACTTGTTGAACTCTTTACAGGACGGGTTGGGGACGTAGTAATCTCTGGCCTCTAAGGAGCCCTGAGAGAGGTCACGAGAAGAACAATGAGAACACCGAACAGCAGTCTGACCTCGACCGTGTGCAGGCAGTGATGACGAGCGATTACCTGGTTGGATGTACGGCTGAAGAACGGCAGAGGCATGGGGCACTCAGCTGAGCTGGGGCAAAGCTCCTCAGACATGTCGGCCAGGCTGTCGCGAAATCCTCCTCCCTGGTCGATGATTCCCTCTGCGATGAACTTACACTCCCACCACTGGTCGTACCGAGCAGGCCATCTGATGAAATGAGATTTAGATTTTAACACCCTTGAGTTCAGGCAAGAAATATCAGACACATACAGTAAACCTGTGAATACACACCTGTAGTCCAAAATCTTCTCAAATTTGTCAGATGGCTTGAGACCTTCATACACCTGCAACCAGAGAAATGCAGAGTTCTCCTTTTAGGTCATATAAATCTCAGCTCGCAACATTAAGAGTCTAGTCTGGCAGCTGAGGAAGTGATGTCACCACCATCAGGAAGCGGTTCGTACCTGATTGAACACGGCGTTCTTGCAGCTGGGGTCCAGAGACGGGTTGTCTCTGTGCTCCATGGCCAGGCGTCGGTTGATGTAGAGCTGGGGCATGAAGTTTGGCTTCCCGGTCTCGGAGTCCTTCAGGCACTGTGTGATGAGGGCCGAGCGGCGTTTGGACAGCAGCAGGAACTGTTTTATGCTCTAGAGGGCGCCAAAGAACACACGAGATTCATTTAGAGACGCACTGGTATCAACTTGTGGGTGAGAAGGTTTAAATATTAGTGAAACTTTTATTTTAAGACACTGCTTCACTGAAATTAAATAAAAGCCATTCAGCTTGTTGTATATTTACTATAAATGTATTCAAATATGGCGGTAAAAAGAAGCTTTTTGGGGTTTATTGCTGCTTAAATGTAATTCACTGCTGGTATTATATATTATAAACACAACACGATGACTCACTTTGATCTGATTGAAGGTGCCCAGACTGTAGTCCCAGGCTGGTACTAAGTGTGGGAGCACACTGTCCAGGAGACTGATGAACCTGTGGAGAAAATAAACACCACAAACACAGAAAAATACTTAAACCTTTAAATCACTAAAGACGATTAGAGTGTGAATCTGATGTGTGTGTTTGAGATTTGAACAACTCTGGAGGTGAACTACCTCTGGATGACCAGCGCTCTGCGGTACAAGAAGTCAGGCGTGTTGCCCTGCAGACGAGGGTATCGCACCAGGTTAGAGGACTGGAAAACGTCAGCGTTCAGACCCAGGTCTCTTTCACACGACGACTTGATCTTCAAGCCTCGGATCCGGACGTCTATCCCCTCATCTGTGAAGACAAAGGAGAGAGAAAACAAAGTTTAAGGCTCGTGGCATCACTAAAGAAAATGTAATCAAGTGTTTAAATGAAACAACCTGACCTCTACATTCCTCGATGCGAATCTCGATCACAGGCAGGTGAGCCGTCATGTCCTCCAGCACACAAACTTCTCCAATCAGATTACTGGAGGCAGAAAAAAAAGCAGATATATGAAAATTCCTGTTATTTTTTAACTTCCTACAGATGAAACGACTCAGTGCAGCAGGCAGACATGCTTCATAACAACACATTACACTTTTATTTCTCTACTTTTATCAAAAGAAAATAAGATTTTGATTCTTCAGCAGAGATTTCAGCCTTCTTTTAAACATCCGATATTGTCTACTGTAATAATACGGAGGTCCTTTCCTCACATGAGAAGGTCTCTTAATACAAAACTAGTGGTATTAGTCTCCTTTCTGGAGCTCATAAACTGTAATATGAAGCATTTATTTATGAACATTCTTTGGCACCAGTGGACATTTTAAACATTTTAAACAGCACTTTTATGTGTTGTTTGTCGTGTATGCACTGATGCCGTTACACAAATGAAGTTCAGAACAGATAAATAAAGTTATTTTGATTTGTTTTGATTGAAGAGGCTCACTCGTCTATGGTGACATCACTCAGCTTCTTCAGGCCGTCTCCCTCGCCTCCGTAAACCGTGACTCGCTTGGGCATGTAGTTGTCGTCTGTGGAGTCCACCGTCAGTATCAGTTTACTGGAGAGGACAGAGAAGATTCATATGAGATGCTTCAAATCTTTAAACACGGGTGATATACGCTGAGGTTCACTGTGCGCAGACTGTGAATGTTTCACCGCTTAATACAGCTAAATTTGGGTGTGGTACCAACATACTGTCAACTTACTGTACTCTGCGTTCAGATTAGATTGTTGCACATTAAATCATCCAGCTTCAAACATTATTGCCCCTCGTATGACTCACATGAATGTAATCAGTTCAGCTCAGAAACTCTGTGTGAGTTAATTAATGACTGACTCTGAATGAGTGTCTGCATCAGTTCCCACTCACACTGTGTCTGTGTCTACACGTCACACACAGTAAAAGTGTAGATGCAAAAACTACTGTGTGGGCAAGTGTTAGTGATTTGGATTTAATGTTGGCTGCTACAGGTAGCCAGTAAAGCTCGATGGCAGATGACCATAGCCTGTATCAGGTTAGGTAAGGCCTAATTTTTCTTATGTTGTGAAGTGCAAAGTTGCACGACCTGACAAAAATCAGGCCTTACCTGACTCCTCATGCTATCCAACTCCTGACTCGTCCCAGTTGGACGTACCCAGAACACCTCCTAAGGAAGGTGCCCAGGATGCATCCTAATCAAACACCTGAATCACCTCAGCTGGCTCCTTTTTGACGCGAAGGAGCAGCGGCAACGAGTAGAAGTAAGGCAACAAATACTAGCCAATCAGAGTCAGAGTAGGGCAAGTCGAGTTGACTCCTGGTGGTGTAACGTTAGCCAGAGTGAGCTAAATGTCACCAATGTGACTAATAAATCTGATTTTATGGCATTTATACTCTGTATATCAGACTCAGTACTGTGATGGAAAGCACTAAAGTCAGCTTTAACTTCTTGTTTTTTAATATGAACTTTGTTTCTCGGCTCCTTACTTGACCACGGTGCCTCTCTTCATGTGAAGGCGGATCCAGTGTTGTCCCTGCATGCCATCGCTCTCCCAGTACGTTTCAGTGTCGCCGTCCGTCAGACAGCTCACGCCTCCACTTGGATCATCCTGTCGGGAAATATCAAGTTAATTCGATCACTGATGAACGTATAGATCTTTAATTATATGCTGTCGTTCATATGTAACAATCATTATGTTCTATTTCTGTCAAATTTCACTTCAAATCTCCGTATTACAACTAAAATCCCCCATAGAAAACAGCAAAAACGTTTGTGTGTGTGACTCACCGAATATGAAGAAACATCGATGCTGGTCACGCACTGCTTCACACTGCCCAGGTTCTCGTCCTCTTTCCCTATGTGGTCATAGAAGTAGTGCACCAGATCCTCGTCGCATTCATACGTCCAGGTGGGAGGAACGTATCTTAAAGATTTTAAGAGAACAAAAGCTTAAATTTAACAATCTGAACCCCCCAAAAATGTCCCGACTCTCTGGTCTGACTCGTGCTCACCTTAGCTTCTGGACGGCAGCGTCGTCACTCTCTGCGATTTTGGGTTTGGAGCCGATGTAAAGTGCATTCTCCACGTTCACCACCTGCTCCCACCTGTTGCAGGGTTTGTGGTCGTAGCCGAAGAGCTGCTGCTGTCTGCTGACGGTCTCCGGCGACTCCACCGGCACCAGCCTGTCGCCTCCTTCTGTGTGTTTACACACCAGGATCCAGCCTTCCTCCAGCTCCAGGCCCTGACGGTGCTCCTCCATCTGCTCCTGGATGCAGACACGGATCATTGAATTAACATGTGTAACCATAAGACACATTTATAATCATAACTACTGAATTATCAGGTAATAAAATCAAACTAGTGTGAGACGGACAATGGACAACAACCTTCTTCTGGTATCAAAGATGTCATGATGTCTGTTAAGACGCGTCAGGTTGTGTAGTAGAACTTCTGGAGGTCCAGTGGGTCATTCATTAATCACAGACACACATTAATCTTCTCCTGTCCACATGACTAGATCACTGTAACTCACTGCTCTCTTGTCTCCAGCTCATCCAAAACTCTGCTGCAAAGAAACACGATCACATCACACCTACTCACTTACACTGTCTACTGATTATCTACTGAGTGGATTTCAAGATTTTACTGATTACTTTTGAAGCCCTGAGAGGCCTTGTAAGTTATCTCGCTGGTCTTTTAGTGCCCTACATCCCTTCTCGCTCCCTGAGGTCCTCAGATGAATCATTCCTGGTTGTTCTTGAGTCCAAATACAAACACAAAAGGTGCAGTTAGAGCTCTGAGACTGTGGTATGACCTGCCTGAGGAGATCAGGGCTGCAAACTCTGCGTTCTGTGTCACATTTTATTCCATTTTTTATCAGTTTATTGCTTTTAACTTATTGTTTTTGTGGTTTGTTTTATTGTAAAGCTCTTTGTAAGTGTGTTTTGAGTTGCAGCAGTGTGATCGACATCACCGTGAGCAGCAGCAGGTGAGCTTACCTTGATGATTTTGACCCACAGGCCCTGACTGTTCCTGTATTCCTCCCCCGTTGTCCGGATGCACGTCCCTTTCTTCGGCTCGATGTTGTATTTGCATAACTTCTTGATGTGTGGGTTCTGGTGTGGGTTTTCAAACACGGACACGAGCGTCTTCCCCACGGAGGAGGCTCCCGCAGCAGCTCCGGAGGAGGCGCAGGAGGTGGACGATGAATCCTTGCAGACCTTGTAGCACACCTCTTTGGGGACGTAACACAGGGAGTCTGGCACCGGCTCGCTCCTCTTGAAACACTCGATGCACCTGTTCAGGAAGCGGATCCTGCCCAGCAGCAGGTGAGGGTTGTCACCCAGAGACATGATGGAGGAGGAGGTGATGATGATGGAGGTGTCAGTCAGCAGCTCAGCGGGTCAGCAGCAGGGGGCCGTCAGCTGACATCACCCCACACAGTCCTGCTTTTGTTGTCCTGCCTGGTTGCGGAGGGATGCTGCTGTCAAAACAAACCAAACAACAGAGAATATTCGAGAAGATTCAGTAAACATTAAAACAAGAGGACTGATTTGATTCCCAGCTCTCTTTTATAGGTGTCACGGGCGTCTAAGAGGTCCAAAAAAAAGCCGCTAATGAGCCACCAGAGTCGGCTGACAGTGTCAGAAAAGTATCGACTCCCTCCGGAGCTAACGTTAGCACGCTAGCTGGACGTCAGGTAAACCGACGTCCTGCGGCGGTTTTATCATCAAAACTGCGTTAATTTGACTCAAAAGTTAATAAATTAAACATGTTTAAAGAGCCAAAAGGTAGAATTATAACTATAAAGAGTATTTGTTAACGTACCGTGACTGTCGGCAGATATTTTGGAGATTAAAGTCGCCTTTCGAGGTGGACTTCTTTGGATTTCTGACAACGCGGAAACGCAGAAGAGACTTTTGACCCTCTCGAACTTCCGTCGGTTGTATTTCAAAGTAAAAGTCTCACCACTAAAATGTATTAACGCATGTATTCAGCGTGTTTAAAAACGCTACATTGCTGTATTATCTGACCATTTTTTGAACATTACTGTACAGTGTAGTAGAGAGTCGATTTAACCTGAGTGTACAGAAAAAGATTTTGTGGTTAGTTTTTGTTTTATTTTCTTTTATATGTGTACTGGTAGACCAGGTGGGTTCATGCTAAATCATCAAACCCACACTGACTGCAGTCTGCACTGGCCTTATACACTGTATACAGCATGTATGCTGCCAAGCTGTATTTATATATTAGTGTATTAATTTCACTCTGTCCATATGTATATATCTTATTATGATTTATTTATTTATCCTCACTGTTTACATTTAGTTTGTTGCACATAGATATGTATATACTATCGTATCCACCTACCTCATATACACAACACCTGTCTACAAATGTCAGTCAGTGTCTATAGATAGATACACATATCTATATTTATGCACATATATATATATATTTGAAATATGTATATAGTTATTTATTTCTTTATGTTTCTTTATGTTCATGTCTGCGCCTACCTTTCATGTTCCTTGTTAAACTGTATGTCTATACCTGTATGTACAATTGAGAGCACAGTGAACCGGAGTCAAATTCCTCGTGTGTGTACACACACCTGGCCAATAAAGCGATTCTGATTCTTATAACATATTGATATTTATATCTGCACTGTTATTTATATATCTATGTTCATATGTACTCTGCACTTTACTGCTTTACTAAACTTACTTGTCTTACTTGTACTTTGTGCAATGGCAATAAAGTTGAATCTAATCTAATGTGAGAACATTTACATTCACATTTACTATATATATATTTGGTTAGAACAAATGTTTTATTTCACAAATTAATTCAGTGTCAAATCATAAAATATATTACACAATAAAAGTCAGTTCAAAAACACATTACAGTTTCATCATCTTCACTAGATTTGTTCGACTACGACGTTAATGAATGTCTGTTCTTTGTGGTTGGTGGCGTTGACCTCGTCCTCAGCGTCGTCTTCCTCATTTGGGTGTGCTGAGACGTCCACCAGAGAGGGCAGGCTCCCACCTCGCAGGATACCTTTGCCCCTCTGCAGGAGACTGTCGAGACCGTCGCCCAGAGAGCCCCTAAGAGGTAAATACTGTTTCTTTCCAGGAGAGTCTCCAGGCTGATGAATCTCAAGATCCTCCACACTCATCCTGCAAATATGACCAACGTTTTATGCTTGAGTCTTTGCAGTATAGTTGCAGTAGCATAAAAGGTCAAATTAGTTTACCTCATGTCAAAGGTGGAGCCTTTGAAGGCCGGTCTGAGAGTCTCTGCTGCTGTGGACAGGGTGTAAGGGATGGAGAAATGTCTCTGCGCCCAGTGCTTGTCCTTCACAATCGGAGCCAGGTTCTGGTACATGTCATCTACAGCCAGCATCGACACCTACAGGAGGCAGAAACAGAGTTCAAATGACGACAGTGAGCACTCGTTTTAGGTGTTTAGAGTGGATATATTTGAGGAGGTAACCTGAATGTTTCTGTCAATCAGCTGGTTGGTTTCAAAGTCGTCATCGTCCTCGCCAAATGGATTGATGATCAACTCCCCGACCTACAGAGAGGAAACAACTCCTTTAATAAAAAAAAATCTGTTTTCTGGTAGTGAAACGTGAACTCATCATCTCACCTTGAGCCAGCCGGTGTAGAAGAAGAACTGCATAAGGGTGAAAACAGGGACGTACAGGTCCATATTGTTGTTCCTGTATCCTTTCTCGGGGTTCAGAAATTGTCGGCCAATCACGCAGAAGGCGAAGAAAGAGTAAACTGCTATAGTAACGACCTGCACAGATAAAAAAAAAAGCTAAGTTAAGAAGATAAAAAAGATAAATAATCTTCAAATGAAGTAGATAGACATGTTGTTGATCATAGTTTTATCTCCTGATCTTACCTGAGTGTAGACCAGAGGGATGCTTATCCAGTCATAGTGAAACAGGAGGCTGCACTTTGCTCTGTAATTATTCAGCTCCTGTAGTTATAAACAAATATTATATATTTAGGATTTAAGTGAGTGTAAACTTTTACTTTCAGAAAAGAAAAACCTCACTCACGTCCATCAGGAGTCTCAAAGCGATGTCGTCCCTCACTCGACCCTCCTCTCTGGCTCTGGACGCCAGGTTAGAGAACCACGTCAAAGGCATCCAGTACTTGTTGAAATCAGAGTGAAGCGACTCGAAGAGTTTCAGCTCGTGTGTCGTCATGAATCCTGCACAGAGGTCACACAGTTTGGTACCACGTGGATGGATGAAGAGATATTTATGATCCAGGGAGTTAGTTATACTTCAATTTGTCACTTCTTTGTATTTATTTCATTTCTTTACCTTATTTTATCATTTATGTCTAGTGGACTATGTATGTCTATTATTTTAGTATCATTTAAATTGTTTTATTTGTCTCACTGCAGTCCTGAAATGTTTTAATCCTGCTTTATTTTGAAAAGGATTAAATGTGTTATTAGAGATTCATCCATTCAAATATGTTAAAAACATTTGTACTTAATTCTACAATCAAATCATCCCTGTTAAGCAGCCTCTTTCAGTCAGGCACTCACAGCGGAGGAACAAATATTCAAATAATTTACTAAAGAAAAAATTAGAAACAAATTGCTTAGTGGAGCAATGCATGCTTAAAATGGCCGACTAGACAGCTGAAGATACGATATGATGCGATACGATACAATATGATACGATATGATACGATATACGATACGATATCGATATATCGATATCGTATCGTATCATATCGTATCATATCGCATCGTATCGTATCATATCTTATCATATCGCATCGTATCGCATTGTATCGTATTGTATCATACAATATGATACAATACGATGCAATACGATGCGATGCGATACGATATGATACGATGCGATACAATAATACGACTTTAACAATCCCACACCGGGGAAATTCATTTGACACAGCAGCTCGTATACACAAGTTGGATTAGAAATTACTCACAAGAAATATAGAAGAAAGTCATGCTGGTGTTAAAGAGTCTGACAGCTGTTGGAATGAAGGACCTGTGGTAGCGCTCCTTCTTACATGGTGGGTATAAAGTGACCCTAAAAAGTAAAAATGTTCTTACCGGCCTCCACTATGTGCTCCAACGTTGGGAATCGTTTGTGAACTCTCGTGCTGATGGAGCGCAGAATAAGAACTGAAGATAAGTTGGCGTATCTCATGAGCGTCCGTCGCAGCAGACGACCTCTCTCGTCTGCACCGTGGACGTTTCCGGACACCACCATCATCAAGTTATCAGGCAGCGGGAAGCTGGTGTACTGACCCCACCAACGATTAAAGGCCAAGGTCACGTAGAAACCTGAGAGAGGAATAAAAAAATATGAACTATAGTGACTTATATTGAGATTGTTTACTTGAGCCAGTTCAGTCAGACTCACCCAGTACGAACAGAACTGGGATGAAGTTGGTGTTGGTGAACTGATCACAGTAAAGGGCGACACGCTCAAACATATCCTGCTGCCGTGATGTGAGCATCAGCCTGTGAAGATAATAAAACTTTGTCTTCTTCATCATAAATGATTGATCACACTGCAGCAAACAGTAAATCAGTTAATTTACCTGTAAAACAGGCTGAAAAACAGATAAACGCCACAGAACACCAGCAGCTCTTTGTAAACCAGCTTGTAGATGCTTCCCTTCCACCTGAACAGGAGTTTGGAGAAGCCACAGAATCTGGCATCGGCTACTTTGAGGGTGTAAGAGATGGTCATGGCTGCGTTTACTCTGTTTAATCCTGTAAAATATCAAATATTAAAGGTGAAATCTAAAGGAATGTCTCTTGATTGCATCCATCTCCTGTCATAAAAATCTAAAGATGTGTCTTACCTGAAGTCAGGTGTATCACCTGGTCCTGTGCTGACCTGAGAGGAATCGTTCTTCCTCTGCGTCTCAATTTAAACCTCTCCCCTGTGCTGCCATAAATTAACATTTTAAATTTATAACCTGGGAACCTGCAGGCCACAGATACACACCTACAGATACACACCTACAGTACACTATACCTGTAACTATACCTGTAGACAGGCAGAGCGCAGAGAGACGAGCTGTTAATAAAGTTTGTTCCCTCACAGTGTTAATAAGTATTGATTATAGTTTGTGTTCTCACAGAGATCATGTGTCTCAAACATCTAAAATCATTCATTTAACTCTGAGTGGATTATATTAATTATTGATCAATCAGAAGATTGTTTTTATAATGTTTGGTTTACAAAATGTCAGGAAATTGTTTTTTACGCTCTCTGGAGTTGATAACTTGCTTTTTTATGCATGCCAACATGTATTTTATTATAAAACACTCTCTGATTGAAGTATTTGAAGAGGCCATAATAAAACAGTTACTGCTGGTTTTACACACAGAGGGCCTCAGGTCAGAGACCAACATTAAATCTCATGAAGACAGATGAGAAATAAAGTGAAAGTATAAATATTATTTCACCATTTTGAACATTTGTGCTTCATGAATCATGATTAAAATCAGCTGAGTACTTTGCACTTGTTACCTGAGTGAATCTGATGCTACTACTGCTTCTGCTACTACTAATACTACTACAAATACTACAACTACTACCTCTATTACTACCACTAATCCTACTACTATTACTACTACTACCTCTACTCTACTTCTACTATTACCACTTCTACTTCTACTACTACTACTTCTACTATTACTTACTACTGCTTCTACTATTACTACTACTACTACAACTACTGCTACTACAACTACTACCTCTACTACCACTAATCCTACTACTATTACTACTACTACAACTACTACTACTACTACTACTACTACTGCTACCTCTACTACTACTACTACTACTAGTACAACTAATTCTACCACTACTACTGCTACTACAACTACTACCTCTACTACTACTACTGCTACCTCTACTACTACCACTACTACTACTAGTACAACTAATTCTACCACTACTACTACAGTACTTCTACTACTATTACTATACTACTATTACTATTCCTTCTACTATTACTTCCATTACACGACTACTACTTCTACTACTTCATCTACTACTACTACTGTTACTACTACTATTACTCTCACTAGTGGTGTTGTACTTCATGTGGTACTGTCTTGGTGTTGTTACTGTTAACGTGTCCTCTTCAGTACTTTGTACCTGTTATCTGAGTGAATCTGATGCCATAGGAAATCAAATAAAACACACACACACACACACACACACACACACACACAACTGTTCTGTGATATCAGTGTCTGTCTGATGGTCCGTCCCACACATCAGCTCTCAGTCTTTGTCATTGGCTGCTGCTCTCTGCTCGCTTGTTTGATTTTCACATCGTTACAGCGCTCCACTGTAAATCTGTAAATCACACTCTTTGTGTCCAGCTCTGACTCTGTTTGCTCTCCTCTGACGGGATATTTTACAAGGCCATCCATCCTCCATCAGAGCATCAGAGCCCGGACAAGTCACCACGGTGGACTTCCCCTTTTTTTTTTTTTGTATCTTTAACTCATTACATTTATTATTAATAGATTCATCACAATAGAGCAGTCTCAGATAAATGATTTCCATTTCTGGCACTAGATGGCGCTCCGGTGATGTGCAGCAGGGCTCTGAGCCTCAGCCCTGAGGCCTCACTGTCTGTGTTTACCTCCTAAACAAAGACATCCAGAGGCTCTTTTATTGACAGGAAACAGTGAAAGAACATCTGACACATTTAATCCTACGTACATATGCTCATATTTAATCTATGAAAACACACTTTCCTCTTGTTTCTGCCTCTGTGGAGCTCATTTCATGTCAGTTTTATGTGGCACAGCAACATATTTTTATGTTTGCGTCTCTAAATCCAGGGTTGTTGCTGTGATTCAACATTAGCATCCCTGGATACTCCATCATTTCCTGGGCTCAGACCTCTGAGAACAGGACAGACTGAGCAGCTCATACTGATCGTTTGGGTAACCCAATGCGGTAATTACAACTTCCCACGGTGAGTGAAATCAGAGCTCAAAAGAACAGTGGGATTTCAGGTAGCTCTGGGGCCGGCCTGGGTCAAAAGGAAGCTGAGGGGACGCGTTAAACGCTTGAATGAAAAGATCTGGAACATGTTCTCAAAAATGCAGTGAACTAATGACACGGTTTAGTTTCATCATACACAATTCTCAAGAAATCTTGAAAAAAAAAAGAAGCAATTTATTTTTCTTTTCAACAATATTCAAATGTTTTTCAAACAAAACAAACAGTCAAGATAGTGCATCTGCCCAGATAAACATGATGAAAATCAGTGCTTTTATTCAGTATCATACCAGTATACCCATTTTGTTTAACCAAACAAGGATTCTTAATGCTACTCTATTTGTTTTTTTGGGTAGCTAATGTTCCCTCAAATGACACAATCATGTTTGGAGAAGGTTTCTCAACGTTTAGAATGATTTAATATAATTTTATTTCCCAACACAAAGGTCTAAATGCTGTTTCAAAGCATTTACTCGAGGAATGAAATTCTGTGGGAGCAATTAGGAACTTATTTATTTATTATTTGTTTCCTAAAAGTAGTTAAATTTAATAATAATTGAAATACCCACAAAGTGTCAAGTTTTAATTGATTGTTTGCTAAAACACTTCAATGAGCAACTGTGTTAGCTAGCTAGGCTATAGCTTAGCGACTGTAACTTGGTTATCTAGCTAAGCTATAGCTTAGCAAAGTAGCTCAACTATAGCTTAGCAAACTAGCTAGGCTATAGCTTAGCAACTGTAACTAGGTTATCTAGCTCAACTATAGCTTAGCAAACTAGCTCAACTATAGCTTAGCAAACTAGCTAAGATATAACTTAGCAAACTAGCTAGACCATAGCTGAGCAACTGTAACTAGTTTAGCAAGCTAGTTAGGCCGTAGCATAGCAACTGTAACCTTGTGTAAAGTTTTAATTGGTTGTTTGCTAAACCATGAGCAGGTGTGTTAGGTAGCTAGGCTATAGCTGAGCAAACGTAACTAGTAAGCTATAGCTTAACAAGGTAGCTAGATTGTGGCTTAGCAACCATAACTACGTTCACTAGCTAAGCTATAGCTTTGCAAGCTACAAAAGGCTATATCTTAGCAACCATTGTAAGCTAACATTTAGTTTTTTGCTGGTATTTTTGTAGCTTTAGGGTCATTTTTGTTTTTGCATTAGCGTTATATGCATGTGTGTTGCTTTCAGGTGCTTATTCAAGACCCCTTTTACAGCCACTGTTATCACTGTAAACTGCTTATGTTGTGTGTTTGAGAAAGGAAAACAAGCTAATTAAAGAGTACAGCTACCACAAGTTGCTTAAACATCTTTGGAAAGAAACTACAAAGGGCACGACCTCAGTCAAGTAGCAACAGCCATGTTAACAAAATACAACATCCACTCATTTGTCTGCTTGTTTTTTGACCTTTTGGCATTTTCAATGCGGTAAACTTCACAATGTCGATAAATAAAGCTTTGATGGAAAAAAAATCTGTAAAAACCCGTCTGGAAAATACACCTCAGTTAAATTCCAGGAAGCTCCACACCCTGAGCTGCACCCACTTTCTCCACGTCTCTAAACACAAATCAATTAGCACTCATAGCCCCGGCATGTGTGAGTGAAACGTCCGTCTATTTTCCACATCTTAGATAACAATCGAGTGCCTGCATCCTCCACGCTGACCCTGATGTTCAGTGTTTGTCCTTTTGTGTTAGCGTCCTCTCCAGTGTCACTATGTTGTAGCACCGCCGTGCAGAAACGCTCCACGTCTCAGTTTACTAGAGATTTTTATCTTAAACCAGCATTAACCAGCATTTTTTCCAACCTATATGCACATTTTTAGTGCGCCAGTAGCAAGCGTCTCTCCTTTTATCCTTGCTTAACAATGACATATAAATTTAGACTTCTCATCTGAGCTTTACATTCCTCATCTCACGTTGAATTAACTGTGAACATTACAATGGGATTAGTCATTGTTCAGCACCTACATTTCTGGATGTGCAGCTTAAGGTCCAGAACATCCTGTATGCACAATAATACAACCTGGAATGCATTGAGACAATTACAGTTGGGTGAGGTACACACAAAAGCTTCATGACCTAAGTAAGTAAGCACAGTGATTAAAAATATGTTTTTAAGAGTACATTTGCATGGAGTGCAACATTAAATATGTTCAAAATAGATTTTATTTTTCCAGCGAGATGAAAAGAGACGAGGGGAGGCCTCCTTTTCAAACCGTCACTGCGTTCCTCAGGTCCCACAGGAAAAGCTCCGGATTAAATCACTTCCTCTTACATTGTGATACCACAGTGGTCAGACCAGGCAGTCTGTGTGTGTGTGTGTCAATAGATAACACACATACTTACACTGTCTATGTTCAGTGCATATAAAGGAATAATTTGACATTTTAGGGCTTCTCCGCTTTCTTTCGGAGAGTTAGATGAGACTTGTTTGTGAGTCCGGAGGTGATAAGATTAGCCTTGCTTAGCATAAAGAAGGAAATATAAAAGATAAATCAAACAACCCTAAAGCAGTGATTAAAACAACAACATTTTGTGGCAACCCATCCATCCATTTTCTTCCGTTTATCTGGGCAGGTTATTAGCAGGGCTCTCCAGATATCTCTCTACCCAGCAACGAATTCCAGCTCCTCCTGGGGGATCCCGAGGCGTTTCCAGGCTAGATGGGCTATATAGTTCCTCCAGCGGGTGTTGGGTCTACCCCCAAAGGAAGGCACCCAAGGGGGCATCCTAATCAGATTCTCAAACCACCTCAACACAAAGGAGCAGCAGCTCTACTCCAAGCTCCTTGCCGTACCTCTAAGGCTGAGCCCAGCCATCCGGTGGAGGATGCTCATTTCGACCGCTTGTATCCACGATTTCATTCTTTGGTCACGACCCAAAGATCATGACCACAGGTGAGGGTTGGAACATAGATGGACTGAGAGCTTTGCTGTCTGGCTCAGCTCCCTCTGAACCACAACGGTCCGGTACAGTACTGCTGACCAGTGTTATAGTCTAGACCACCTAAAGCGAGACCGAGTCAAGACCAAGACTTTGAGGGGTCAAGGCCAAGTCAAGACCAAGACCAGATAGTATAAAGCCTACTTAGGTAGCTAACATGTAGCTAAAATTCAGCAAATCTCTCTTAGGTGAGGCCTTCCAGCCTGTTTTGATACTGTTTTGCAGATGACCTCTTTGTGGTCTTGAAATAAAATACAATACAGTCGATTTCGAGAGACAGAGACCTTCAAAAAGTGGTTATGAGACCGGTCTCGGATTGATTTTGAGTACTACAACACCGCTGCAGACGCTGCACCAACCCGTCGGTCCACCTCATGCTCCAATTTCCCATCACTCATGAACAAGTATCTCAATATTCAAGCTCCTTTGCTTGGGGCAGCAACTTGGTCCCTACCTGGAGGGAGCACTTCTATTTAACACCAAAGAGACATAGAGAAACATGTGAGTGGTGCGGATCATCTCATCTAACTCTCGTCAAGAAAACAAAAGCGTAACTCCCAAAATGTCAAACTATTCCTTTACGATGGTGTCACGAGAGGCTGACGTTCTCATACTCGCCGTGGTCCGAGTCCTCCAGTTCGATACCCGGCACCAGGCTGTAGTATTCAGTCGACTGGGTCATGTAAGCCTTCTCCCTGTCAGCTGAGTCCTTCATCACTTCCGTCACACTCACCGTGTCCAGCTCTGCCTTGCTGGTCCCGTCAGGCTCCTGGGAGCCCTGCCTCCCCTCCGTGGAGCTGGAACAATGCGAGGAGACTCTGGGAAGAGACTCCACTGAGCCCAGCTTAATCTCCACCTCTTCATAGATGTCTCTGGTGCTGCCAAGGAGGGTGGATGCCGGGCGAAGCAGCAGCTGGTTCTTCAGGATCCCCTCGTTGATGCAGTGTCCAGTTTTGTTCTGCTCAGCGGTGGCTTGTTGCTGCTTCTTGCGATGCTTCTGGCCATTGGAGCTGGAGCTAGAAGATCTCTTCTTTGAGGTGCTTATAGGTACTTCTTTCTTCTTCCTCTTCCTCCCACAGCACCAACAGAGCACCAGGGCGGAGAGGATGAGCAGAGGCAGCACAATGAAGAGGGCGGTGAGGCCGGCCGGGCGGCACACGTCGCTAAGCCTCACTGAGAACACAGTCATGCCGGCGAGGTGCCTCGGAGTAACACAGGTCAAGTTCCCGACCAGATCCTGGAGCTTGGTGGTCCTGTTCAGCTTCCTGCCTTCCTCCAGGCCTTCTAGTAACAAACAGGAGCAGTCCCACTGGTTCCCGTCCAGATCCAGCCTTTGCAAGCTCGGCTTCTGGAGTATAGAGCCTGGCAGGAAGCGTAGCTTGTTTCCCTGCAGATACAACTTCTGGAGGTTGTTTGAGTCCTCAAGAAAACCTTCAGGAAGCTTCTGAATCAGGTTCCCACTCAGATCCACCTCCGTCAGCCTGGACTGGCCTGCCAGAAACTCCCTCGGCAACGCCGTTAGTCTGTTATGACTTAAGTAAACCTTCTGCAGCATAGAGGCCTCTTTGCCGCTCATATCAATAGAACTGATATTACAGGAGGACAGATCCAGAGTCTGTATGTTCGTCTCATTGGTAAACACAGACCAGTGCACGTGGCTAAAATCAGAGCCGGAGTAGTTCAAGCAGCAGACGTCTGCAGGAACCTCAAAGGGAGGCTGGGACAAAATGGTGGCTGCTGGACAAACACATCCACCCACGAGTCCCGTCTTCAGCAGCAGCATGAAAATCAACAGCTGGCAAACCATGTCTGAAACAGAAAGTACAGTGAAACACAGAAACATGACTTCATCATGACATACTGCTTCATGAGGCAGCCCTACCTGCCTCCTGGTCTCTCTCTCTCTCTCTCAGTACTGGAGGACTTTATGTTGGCTCACACCACACAGATGTAAATGGGATTCTAAACCTAGCAACTTCTCCGAGGACTCCTGGTTGCTGTGAGGATTGTGGGAGTTGGCATGGTGACACCGGTCACTAGGGATCAGGAGTCCAGTGTTTGGCTGTTGGAGAGGAAACAGATGCTACTATGACTTTCACATGAAGGCTGGGCCATTAATTGGCAGATGGGAGTTAGACAAACATTACCTGAAGGTAAAGATGGTTAGTAAAACATGTTGTCTTTAAACACAACAAAGCCGCCCGTGTCTTGACATCATATCACTCCAAACGTATCTCAGACTTTACTTTTATTGTTTTATCGCTCCGTATAGCACTTTGAACGGCTTCAGTGTGTGATTCAGCTCTAATAAACTGATCTGTCTGTGGACGGATAAGAAAATACTCTTGTCTTTAAATACAGGTATTAAAATAGAGAGAGAGAATGTTTTATTGTTCAGCAGAGTGAAAACTGTCTGCATCTCAACAAAAAAGTATAAAACACAATAAAATACAAAACAAAGCAACTATACAATGGAGTTTAAAAGGCAAATTTTAAACAAAACAAAACAAACTTGTAATTCCTCAAACGTCCACTTGAGGCTGGCTCCAGAAGTGAGTCAGTCTCCATAAGTCCCCATGTTAAAATGTCCAACTTCACAGCAGAAATAAACATGTTTACAGCCTGGTACAAAAAACAGTTTTGGTCTCTATAGCTAATTTCCCCCGTTCATGACAACTGTACTGAGGGTGAATTTTTATAGAACTCACCTGTTCAAATTATATTAAGGCTTAAAGTTATGCAGAATTAACAGAGTGACCGCTTTGATTGGCAGGTAGGTGCTATTACAGATGGCTTGTTTGAGCACCTAGGTGGCCCCCCTCAAGTCCGCCGATGATCCACGTCTTTGCCGATTCATAGGTTAGCTGGGAGGTGGAAAAAGCAGCACATCGCTTCGGTCCTGTGGGTGACATCACTCATGCTCTGTCCATTCTTTATACTGTCATTGGTTTGAAATCTGAGGGTTCATGTAGCCACAATAATAAAGCCTTTTAACCAATGACAGTATAAAGAATGGACAGCGTATGTGTGACGTCACCCACAGGTTTCCACAGAGCTGCAGAGGTTGCCACTTGCTTTTAATGTTTGCACCTTAACGGAGCCGTGTGCCATGATTTTATTTTGTTAAATTATTGTTTAAATAAACCTTTTCTATCTAGATGGAGTCAAATTTTGACTAAAAATGCCAACCGATAAGTTTTAACATTTCATTTTACATACATAGATCAGTGAACGTCAACTGGCGGCCCGCGGGCATGCGGCCCGCCAGAGCTTCATCTGGCCCCCAGAATATTACTGGATTCAGGAATAGCCGGGAAGAGGACAAAGTACGTTTCAATTTTCTTTAAGTGAAATGAAACAAACGCCCTCTGAAAAGTAGCTTGTGCAAGCCCGCCTCAATCAAAAATGACGATAAACGCGTTTCTCTTTTATTGTTTCACGTCTGTCAAAATTGTCCTTTCTTGGGCTTCATTTCCCCACACAATAGCGCACTATTGCAGCGTCTTAATAACAACCGTCAATATAACAGAGAAGAGCATGGTAAGTACAAGCTTGCACATCAGCAAATAGATACAAACGACAAATAAAACGCCAGGCCGTCAGTTATGAGAAATGTTACTCTTTACATCAAATTAAAGTAGCCTGTGATCCAACAAATAAATACTAAGTAAAACCAAGAAAATCACAAGACTGAAATACTCACGTTTGTTTAATGGGGGAAGTGACATTTCCCTCCGACACTTATCTTTTAACATCGGGCTTGACAGCTGTTATGCCTGCCTTATGCGCCTGCAGTCCTAGTTCATTTTTCACAACTTCACAGGTGTATGTTGATCCGAACATCGTGAGCACATACATGGCCAGTGTCTTCAGTGTGCATACTTTTGGGGACGAGCCACCCAAAAGGCGCTCAAGCGTTCAGCACCACGGAGAACAGGCTTCATGTCACCAGCGGCCTGGATGTCAAGCAGTTCACTGTGATTAGCCGCATCACCTTCCCCACGTTAGAAGTTGACAGCCTCATGAATATGAAGCCTAAATTATCGTTTCGCCCCCAGTGGCTTGCTCCTTTAAGGGAAAATAGGGTTTTTTAACGCTGAAAAAGGCTAAAAAATAACAAATTTCAAAGGCCAATTGATATATGAAATAATATTATATTACTTAGGATACAATATTAATTTAATTTTACGAAGCTCTGCCCTGAGTAAAACCCTTCAAATTGTTGTGCCCCTGACATAGATGGATGAATGGACCTAGAAAAAACATTACGTGACTTCCCTTTACTTATCAGAGACCTGGAAATGCTCCAGATTTAGCCACACAGCTAATTTTCATTTGCGAAATTACAAGGACCAAACATGCAAAAAAACAAAAAAAAAGTACACAACATCAAAAAACATACGTACAGCAGAATACAGCATAAATTACGAGGTTCCCTAAAATGATGTGAAACTTTTTAATCTCACTGTAATTTCACGTTTACGACTATTTTAATCTCAGGTTTCAGTCCTCCCGTGTGTCTCGTTGGGAGGCCGTGACATGACAACATTTGGCTCGGAGACATAAAAAAAATAATTGCTGGTCATTTCCCATAAACCTCTATGTAGTTGGTGACGCTGCCTGAACATAAAAGCATAATGCGGTCGACATAAACAAGGCTTGTGTTACATGTGAAGCAGGCAGGAAGAGACAGAGGGTGTGTGTTTGGTCGTGACATCAGACTTCCTCTCCCGCCACAATAGAGCTGAAAGCTGCTCTGCAGTTAGGAGGTAGGAATGTGCTAACTCCCCAACAACAGGCCCGATTCATCACCATGTGGAGGGTTTAAGAGGACCACTGTCGTCAGCTGGAGCGTATATACGCGATCATGGATTCATATCACTTGTCAAGTGTTTAATTAGACGTCAAACTCGACCAGTTCCAGCCTCTCAAATGTGAATATTTGCTGGTTTTCTTTGTCATCTATGATAGGAAAATGAAAACATTTGAAGTTTGGACGGATATTGTGTCAAAACAATGATCGTAAAGGGCGTTAACTTGTTTATAAAGAACATAAACTGGACTGTTGAAAATGAAATGATGATTAATGGATTGATGGAGAAGGTGAAGGTTTATGTGATATCTATCTCCTGAAGATCTTTATGGCTGCACTATGGACCTCCTCTGTTAACTCCTACGTTCTATGGAAAACATGACTCATACGCTTCGACAACAAAAAGACAAGAGTGAAGCGGTAACCATGAAGCCGATGCGGAAGTGCTAAAAAAACTGCTGTTCCTCAAACGTCCACTTGAGGCTGGCTCCAGAAGTGAGTCAGTCTCCATAAGTCCCCATGTTAAAATGTCCAACTTCACAGCAGAAATAAACATGTTTACAGCCTGGTACAAAAAACAGTTTTGGTCTCTATAGCTAATTTCACCGTTCATGACAACTGTACTGAGGGTGAATTTATATACAACTCACCTGTTCAAATTATATTAAGGCTTAATTATGAATAATTAACAGCGTGGATGCTTTGATTGACAGCTAGGTGCTGTTACAGATGGCTTGTTTGAGCAACCAGGCTTCATTCATATAAAAGGGACGCCTGTAAAACAGTTCACAGGACACTTCGAACAGTTATAGCTATTTCTAGGAGGTTTTGAAAGGGTTGTCCTGATGATGACACCCAATAAAAGGTTAAAGGGTCACCAAAGTTATTACAATCAATCCTGATGGGGAGATAATTGTCTGGGCATAGTTTCATGACAGTTCATCCACTAGTCCAAAGTATCCAAAGTTATGTAACAAAAAAAAACTCAATGGGAACTCTTCAAGAGTCCCAAACAAACAATAAACATTGAAATTAAAAGGTTACACGTTGATTTTCAGCTTTGACTTAAAATATCAGCAGAGCTGCGAGTCTCTCAAACAAATGCAGGAAGTGCGTGTGGAAGGAAAGAAACTCTGACTCGCTCTGACTTTTTGTTGCTTGTAGAGATGATCTAATATATCCAACATGTGAAGAGCGCAGAGTGTTTGACAGAGTATACAGAGGGATGAGATATTAGAAGACTGTGTCTGCCTCGGGACACTGTCCTAATGTTTTAATTCTCACTTTGTTATACAGCGAATATCCAGTAATATTTCCAGAGGTAAGTCTCGACTATCTGGGCCACAGACTGTGACACAGTTTACATTTCCGGCAGCCGAACAGCACTTTGTTTGGGATAAATAGAAGAAGACATGGGCGGTAGGCATGAGCAACAGCAGCCACCATAGCTGAACAAAGATCAGAGGAAGTCTAATGTCACAGTCGACTACAGCGACAATAACACAGAACAAGGATCTCATAGATTAACATCAGAACAAAAAATTATGGATGGGAGTTTTTTAATCAGCGCTGGTGGGCCTGTTTCATCTTTCTGCATCTTGTTAGCTTCAGTTATATGCACATTAGTGGGTGGTTAAAAGAGACCCACCTTTAGAGACCACCAGGGGTTAAATAGAAACAGTTCATACTGAACATCATATTACACGTCTTTAAACTCTTTTAGACTGAAACTACATGCTTCTATGTTAGTAAAAGGTTTCCTGAGGTTAAATGTGTTCCTTAAAGCTGCAATTACTTATTTTTGGCGACTTGGGGGCAGCAGAAACAAGCTGTGAGCGCAACATTGACATATCTCCAACTTTTAAGCTGACATCATGCATGTATTGGTTGAAATGACAAGCATGTTAGCAAACGGTTGCCTGTTTACACATTCAGAAGACACAGAGCAACATAAGCATTCACTTGAAGTCATGTTTGTGTCCGCCTGATGTATGTATATCTCTTCTTTTAGCTGCTAACTCTGTTGAGCTGTCGATCGGAGCTGTCTGAGAGTGAACCAAAACAGTAAAGTCATGGGTCGTATTTGGGTAATAATTCTTCATGGGTTCATTACCTCTTTCACATACAAATAGCTATGTGCTGTTCATATAAAAATATAGGTTATAGCAGCTGTAAATTTTTCAGTTTCTTGGTTGCTGTTTCGGAAGTGAAACTTCATCATAAAGAAGTGATTTATCCATTAATCCTCCAGAAATTAGAGAAAGAAAGGACGTTTTTGTCCTTCAGTGAGGTCACGTTGGGTGAAATGTATTTATAAACTACCTTTGACAATGAAGGAGAATGTGTGATAAAAAAAACAGAAATAATAAAGAAGTCTTCAGATAAGCAAGTAAAACTTTTGTGTTTGCATTCCTTCTTTAGTCTCAAACTTTAATCTCAAACTCTAGCGTGTGAACTGACCCCCTGTGTTTATTTATAGTACACGGCATTTCATATCCTTTAACTCTGTAATTATTTGCATGCTGCACTGCTCTGTAGAAAGCTTTTGTTCAAACTGATCACTATCACAGGACGATATATTCAAATCGATCTCTCCGGAGAGGGAAAGGGAAACAGGTGGGTTTGTGTAGCTGCGTGTCAGTACGGTAATAATTTGCTTAGATTTGGATGTTTTGGACGTCTTTGTATGAGCAAAGTTAGGATGGCGTAAGACTTTTGTAAGTTTTGAGATAACTTAATGACTCAAGTGTCAAACTCTCATCTGAGCCTGATAACAGACACTAAAGGTTAAAGTCCATTGATGTCTCAGTCTCTCTAAATATTGACAGACGAGTTGCTCTTTGGATTTTGGAGTTGCAAACAACACCAGAGACACTGGAGCCTCAGAGCTGTTGAGAGTGAAGGCCTCTTCATCCAAACAGAAGGATTTTCATGGATCTGGGTGTGAGAGTGCCCGGCGAGAGGAGCGAGGTTTAAATCTGGAAGACGTGGATGATCTCACTCGCTAACAATGTGACTTGCTACATCCTCTCTGGCAGCAGAGTTTCCTCTGCAATAACGGCCTTCATTCTCCTCTCGTACAACTTTTTAAATCATAAAATATTCCTACATTAAACCAGGCCTGCAGCTGGAGCACCGCCGAGGACACGGAGGGGAATTTTTAGTGCTCAACAATTGACAGTTGTCATGTTATAACGGCTGATTCTCTCATTTTTTTACAGTTAATTAGTATATTTTCATGACATTAATGGAAATAAAATAAAAACACCAGCATTTGCAGGTCCTTTAAACAGCATGTAGTGAAACAAACTGTGCAGAACATCATCCAACAGTTGTTTGACTTAACAAAATGTGTAAAAACCCAATCATTAATATAAGTTTATGCACTTTTTTAGGTGCATTTGGGGGTCTCGAGCCAATGACCTCTGCACAAAACACCATAATAACACATTTTCAAATCACAATCCAACATAACTGCAAGTTAATCTTGTGTGGATGACTTTAAACATACAGATCAACATTTTAAAACATGAATGCACACCTGTTGGTGGTAAATGTGTGTTGTCTTACCTGTGATGGGCATGTCTGCTGCAGCCCTGCTGCTCTCTGTCAGAAGTTCATGAGACCTGAAACTTTTTTTTTTTTTTTTTTTTAACTGAGGATTCAAACATCGCCCACAGCGACGACTCTTTCTCCTCTCTGCATCCCATCAAACTGTCCCGGCTGAGCCTCTCCTCCTCCGGATCAGAGGGTGTGTCTCCCTCCGTCCGAGCGGAATGTGGAAATACAGCTCCACAGTCTGCGTGTGTGAGTGTGTGTGAGTGTGTTAATGATGTTTATTCACACACACACACACACACAGTGTTCAGTCATAGCGCGTGTGTCTGCGACTGAAGCTGACAGATTTGATCCTCACTGTGTTCAGGACAAAGGTGACCTGCTGCAGCGCCACCTGGTGGATCAACCGGAGGAACAAACTCAAGACTTCTCTTTCTAATCTGATTAAAATTATATTTATTAATATGTCTGTTTATAGATTTTAATCTGTTACACCATTTATAGTATAGTGTAGTGTAGTCTGGGTATTATCTGTTTGGTTAGTTATTTATATTTCTTAACCTTTATTTTTGGCTATCTATACATTTTTTTTTACGCTTTTTACTTTTATTCTGTTTTTTAAAATCCTGTTTGTATTGATACATGTTGTCTTTTAATTAGTTTTATTATTTTGTTTATTAATATTCTATCTATTTATGTTTTGCTTCCTGTTTCCTGAGTTTGCTTTTGTTTATAACAGGGTGGGGTGAAGGGTTGGGGAGTTATTGTGTGAAGCACTTTGTGTTACATTTTGTTTGTATGGAATCTGTTATACAAATAAAGTTTAAAAACAAACAAACAAACAAATTAATAAATAACTTTCTCACCAAACTCTGAAAAGTGTTTGAATGTTGACGTGTTACCAAGTACTCCAGTAATCAAGTACAAATTTGAAGTACTTCAGTACTTTACTTCATGCAAGGCCAATATCTATAATATACTAATATTAACGATTGTTTTTAGATGTATTTGTTTTTTTC
The DNA here is from genome assembly GCA_946959425.1 of Argyrosomus regius. Lineage (NCBI taxonomy): Eukaryota > Metazoa > Chordata > Actinopteri > Sciaenidae > Argyrosomus > Argyrosomus regius. The sequence goes on along the minus strand of OX336892.1, from coordinate 22,283,823 downwards.
TTTATTCCAAATAAACTATTTTGGCTTAGCAAATGCTGCATTTTGTCGTCTAAGTACTTTATACAATGACAATAAATACTCTTCTCATACGAATAAACCTGCCTCTAACTGAATGTATTCTTCACTACTCACTACTACTTCACTCGTCTACTGTGAGACTTCAGCTGCACTGTTGTTCTTACATGTCTGACCCATAGATGGCAGCATTCAACAAGCTCAAAACAGATTTATAAACTTTCTAATGACACAAGACTCTAAAAAAAAAATCAATAAATTAAAAAGAGGATTATTCAGCCACATTTCACACACAAATGCTGAAATATTCACTGATTCCAGCCTCTTAAATATGATGATTTACTACATTTTTGTCATATATGATAGTAAACTAAATATCTGTGAGTTTTTTAAATGATATTCTGTTAAAACAAGAGATTTAAAGATGTTTTCTCACATTTTATAACAACTATCTGAGTTTAACTCTAAAATGAATAAAAACAAACATATACAAACAGATATTTTTTATTTCGATATAAAAGACAGGTGCATTTTTATACAGTCTATATACACTGTTCAATGTTCAATAATAAGAAATCTCTGAATTGCTACAAAATCAGTGTAAACATTTTCTGGTTGGTCATTTTTTCTTAAAAGTCTCTGTGATGAGACAGAGTGCAGAGAACGTACTGTAAACAATGCACACCTCCCTCTCACTGAATATAACACTGATAGAAACTTTACAACAAACACGTAGAGACAAAAACAAAAGAAAACATACATATTAAAATAAAAATAAAAAAACAGATTATGCTGTTGTCTTGATCGTTGTTAGGTTACACATACTGAAACTAATTGGTTGAGACCTTTAAGTCCGTGGCGAGTCACAGACGATACATTTTAGTGCAGTTTTGTGTCAGTTTAATCGTCCCGTCACACTGTACCACAGACCGTGTGTGTGTTATATCTACATACAGTCATTCAGACACAGGGTGGCAGCACTGCTACAGTTACTCTACGCTGCACTGCTCATGTGCAGCTGAGAAATGTAAATTAGGAAACATTTGGAGGTTTCTCAGTGGCACTTTGGTTACCAGGTAATTTAGCTGCTGATAAACACACACTCTTTTAAAGGAATAGCTCGACATGTCGGTGAACACACACTTATTTGCTGTTTTAAGTTAGATGAGAAGATCGATGTCGCCCCAGCTGGAAGGCTCACACACACTTCTCATGACACCACAGTTTTGTGCCTCTGCACTGGTCACCATTTAAAAATCATAAGGCGAGGTGCCAGAGCATGTCAGTGAACTTTAACTCCTTACTATCCAAAAAACCCAAACAACTCCATGTTAAGGTCGAGAGGTGATCCGAGTTTTTGCTGTACTGGCGCCTCGGCTCCTATAAACGGTCTGCTGGCACCGACTCAGTTTTTTATGTCTCACATATTTATAGACTTGTCTTCTTTATCTTGTGCCCAGATTAAAATGTTTGCATAATGCAGATCTGTTGTTTCATGTTGCACCAGAAAACACGCTCACGCATAGCACTGTCCAAAGGGAAGAAAATCTGCCTACAAGCATCTCCAAAGTTTATATCTTGTTTGTTTAATCCACACACAAACTGAGGTGTAACGACAAGTTTTACGGGAGGCTACGAACGGGACTATTTCATGGCCGGGTGCAGTGACTTCCCGGAGTCATTGCAGAAAAGAAATAATTCATGACTGTCTGTATTTTTACATGTTGTTTTTGTACAAATTAGACAAACAACACAATGTATTAACTGAAGTTTGGAGTTACTTGTAGTTAATGGTGGCCAGGCAAGCTGTTCCCCCGTTTCCAGTCTTTGTGCTAGTCTCATTTTTAGTGTACAGACTCATGTTGCATCGACCTTTTCATCTAAACAATAAGCACATTTGCCAAAATGTTGAAGTATTTCTTGTTCTGGACTGCTAGATGTGACTTTACAACATAATGGTTCCCAGCCTTTTTGGTTTGTGACACCTTAAAATGAAAAAAAAAACAACAGTTACAGAAAAGTCAAATATAGTTTGTGAAGGAGAAGTGAGTCATTTTGTTCTTTGGTATCTTCTTAATCATCTTTCACCCTGAACCCCATTTTCAACCCTACATTGGGAACCATTACATTATACGATCCTATTCTGACAAGTTTTGTTATTTTTCCTGGAGGCGAAGCTGCTGTGGAGGCAGAATTAAACTCACTGAGTTGAGTTTTAACGTCAGCGGCAGAGCCAGAAAGCTATCTGACTTTGTGAGTAGATGAAACCAGCAAATAAAGCTCATAGCTCGTTCTATTCAGATCACAAATGCTGTGGTCATCTCTGAATATAAAAGTCACTGCTATTTACATTTATAATTTGACCAGATTTCCCCTTTGGCCTTTCATATTTGACAGTTTTCCCGCAGCTCTGCATTTAGTCAATTTTGCACTTTGGTTTTGTACCGTCAAAACTCCCACTGACATATTTTTCACATCTGTTAAGAATCAGAACAAATCTGACAACTTCGGCCTTGAATATACAGTATGTTGTCGTTGTTGTGATTGTCTGCCGCCACGCTTCGTACATGAGGAGAACAACGTGATTCCGATGAGTCATCATGAGTCCAGGTAGATGGAGTAGATCTGGTTGAGGCAGCGGTCGACGCCTCCTGCCTGGAAGAGGAAGCTGTCATCTGAACCGGGAGACATGGAGTAACCGCCCCCCGCCTGACCCTGCAGGTCCTGCAACAAGTCGAACCCTGAGAGGAGGAACAAAGATAATACATATGGTATGTCTCAGCAATGTGAAGGGGAGAAAGGCTGCAGTTATTATCATAATTAATCTTTAATCAGTTACCTACCATAATGTAACTTTTTTAATAAAGGAGAGAGAATGGTTGTTGCCCAATCAATTAATCAAATACACACTACAAGCAAAGTGCGTCAAGCTATTCGTCTAGTTCTTTAAAGGCTGGGTGATGCTACAAAAGAACAAGTTTGTGCAATGAGCTGTCCGACCACAGCAGATAACAGAAGTGTTCATAGTTCTTAGAACTGGCCACACTCGAATGTGGATGTGGGTATGTGGGGAGCACATTTTCATGCATTTCCTCTTGTTGCACTCGGTTGTTCACACAAAAAGTGACGTGATCTAGTCACAAGGTGAAGTAGGTGTGAATCTTAGATCGTTGGTATCGGAAAGTTATTGTCGCAATTGTTGGAGCGAAAGGTTTGGTTTTAGACCAAGCTGCAACCACCGTGTCTGTGAAGTGAAGCCAATGTGGAAGTGCCAAAAACTGCAGTTCCTCAAACGTCCACTTGAGGCTGGCTCCAGAAGTGAGTCAGTCTCCGTAAGCCCCCATGTTAAAATTTACAGCAGAAATAAACATGTTTACAGCCTGGTACAAAAAACAGTTTTGGTCTCTTTAGCTAATTTCCCCGTTCATGACAACTGTACTGAGGGTGAATTTTTATACAACTCACCGTGCACGCTTTGATTGACAGGTAGGTGCCGTTACAGATGGCTTGTTTGAGCAACCAGGCTTCATTCAGCCGGTCTCAGGTCCACCAACGATTCACGTCTTTACCACCTCCCAGCTAATCCAATAATCGGTAAGAGGGCGACAGCCAGAGCCACCGCACTGAGCTTCAATACAGCTCCGTCCATGTTTTATAAAGTCACTCTTCAACCAGCCAATAAGCTCTTTAATTGGAGCATATAGACGCCTTTACTCTTCTTTATCGCTGTCTTACCTGTAGAGTGAGAGGCAGCAGGGTTTGTGAAGTAACTAGCTGGTTCAAAGCCTCCATCGCTGACCGGTTGAACCACCTTTCCTTCTCCATAAACACATCCTTGGACAGAAAAAACAGAGGAAATGAGGAATGTACACCAACACTGTATATAACACTGTACATCATATTGGTGAGGCTGACGATGCTGACGTAGTGAACTCTGTCGGTACCTTGCTGCTGTGAGAATACTTGTTGGTGGTTGTAGGTTTTTTGGTAGCCCTGCAGCTGGTCTGACGAGGAGCTCACGGGGCTGAACAACGATGTTGGTCTGTTCCTGTTGGCAGTACAAAAGCTGTGTTACTACTCGGCACACAACGTGAACATTTATGAGTACTCAGATTCATAAAGTCTGATACTTAAAACATTAAAGGAATAGATTTAGATGAGAGGGGATGGATTAAACACTGGAAATGAGAAGCTGCTTCACTGTCTGAATTATAGGACTCACTATGTCATAAATTACTGCACAGAAAGCTTTAGTAAGAAACTTTTTCACCCTTTTTCCAGTGTTTATGCTAAGCTAAGCTAACCAGCTTCATATTTACCCAAACAATAATATGTCAATCATTTCATTTACCAACTTTTCCTCTAAGCCAAACACAACTACAATGAAACTGACAGATTTGGAAGCTTAACTTTCAAACTAACAACTCTTTTTTTAAAAGGTGGATGAAAGACGATGAAATCTGCTCGACGACTGACGACAACTCAATCGAATCATTTTTATAATAAAGTCTTTGTTTTTTCGCTTCTTTCTTCTTCTGGTTGGCTTCAGTCCTGCTGAGCTGTGTAAGGTTTCTGTCACATAGAGATGACTTCAGTGTTTCTTATTAACCTCACCACAGATTTCTGAGCCAGGAACACTTATGGTAAAATGATGTTGGTGTCATAACCGAATTATTTTGTAATGTGACAGCTGACCAAAAGGTCATACGATCTCAAGACAACAAATTTTGGATAAAGTCTCTTTTTTCAGTCACTCTTCTTACATTTAAAGTAGTTTCTATTCTGTTTATCATCTTCAAATTGGTTAAACAACAAATCTTAGGACAGGGCTTCATGACTAATGTAGGTATAGTCATTTAAAAAAGTTTTAGAGCCCAGACTGAGCATTGTCCAGTGGTAACTACTAGCTGGCAGTGTGGCAACAGCTGTGTTATCAGACACAAACGTGTAAATACTTCAACTCGTGTACAAACAGTTCAGTTTATATAAAGAATCGTTTCCACCTCGAGTCGATGGTGGTGGTGGTGGGGTGGTGGTGGTGGGGGGGTTAATGTAGGCCGGCTTTGTGTGTGTGTGGAGCTGTATCCTTCGCTACGCTGCAAGAATGTGCTGACTGTGCACAAACACTCTGACTCAACATGGAAACGAATGAGTCAGTGGAGCCAAGTCGACAAGAAGAAAGAAAAGCAGCCGAATATCTCTCCAAGGAGATATGCAGCTGAAACCCCCTCATCCCTCCAATATGGTATTCGAACCAACCCCCCCCCCCAATTTCTCCTCCTTCAAAGCGTTCACTCTCAACATTTCATGTGGCCTGAGAACTCTCCAGGATGATGTACTGTAGCATATTGGTCCCCGGAGAGCTAAATGGCCTTGGTTTCTGCTGGAAGGATTTTAGTGGGCTTCATAAACAAGCCAAGGCTTGTCAGAGATACTGATGGCTGCTGGCCCAAGTGCCTTCTATATTCGCATCTGACCAGCTATAAAAAAAGGAAATGTTTGGAGATTTCTTTACATATCTATCATTTATCATCCCCAGGTCTCTTTATTACCCATTTCCCATGTCAAATGCTATTACGTTTAATTTAACAGTCTCTGCTTTCAGGGGAGAAACACAATAAAAGCCAAAATTAATCAGAAGGACTTTCTGAAACCCAAACTGATATAACTTACAGATGGCCGTGGCTTCCTATGGTAATAAAGACCAGGCTTTGTATAGGATTATGTAAACAAAGTGGGCTTTGATATAGTACGACTGTTGAAGTGAAATGTGCCGCGATGACTGTGAGCCCCAAGAATTCAACACTTCTCCGGATTCCCCCCGTCGACGGCCTCCCCCTCCTCCAAGAACCATCAGAGCTGACCTTAGCTATAAACAAGAGCGTCTGCTCCGCCGGCTTACATTCTTACGACGCTGCAACAACATAGCTGACATGTCTGAGCCGCGGTGCCGTGCTGGGTCGATCTGTCGTTTTTTTGTGCCCAAAACTTTACAGACGCAGAGCCCACGCCTGAGGGAGCGGCTGTCAGCACGACCTCGGGAAACTGTTTCTCTGATCATATTTTACCAGCTTCATCGCTCACTTTTCTACCCCACCTCCTCCTCCTCCTCCTCCTCCACGTCTTTCTAACTAACTACAGCCAGCTGCCCTGCTTATATCTGGAATGAGAAGAATCCTGCTCGCAGAATTTAAAGCTCTCATGTTTATATGCACATTATGCCGTACGCAACCCCGCTTTAATCCGTGGATGATTTTTAATAGGAGCAGACTTGGACTGGATCAGAGGAGGGGGATGAGTAGGCTTATCGAAGGTGCCAGCTTGTGCTCGCCAAACTGATTTTTGGCAGAGGAACGACGGCGTTATATAGATTTACTGGATCACAAGAGGATCACATGGAATGTATAATACAGAAGGAGATTTAATGTGATCTAAAGCGCTACCAATCAAGTACTTAGAGAAACCAGAGTAGACGTTAGAAGCACGGTAAATACAAAAAATGTGTGGACATGTCAAACACTTCGGTTAAACCGGCTATTTGGATCCGATGTCACTCGGAGCTTCTGCAAAGTAAACTTCTCTTTCCTTTAAATTGTATAATAGTGTTTCTGTGTGAGAGCCATCCTGGTTGCTGTGCCTGTATCTGATGGACACGGCGCTCCAAAAAAGCAAGTTCTCCACGCCCTCTCCGACCGCAAAACACACAAACACTGCACATCACAAATACTCGCTGATGGACAAGCCTTAACGCGGGGCCTCCGACTCCCCTCATGTATTAAATAATTAAAAGAAGTCGAAATGGCTCGTCGTAGCCAGAGTAAACACGCGCCTGTCTATGAGGTCAGAGCTTGATGCCGGCTGTGCCGTGAAGCAAAGATAATTTACTTTCACGTGTTTAACGTCTCGCTAAGTCATTTGGGGGAAAAACAAGTGCTTGTCTGGTATTGGCTTTGGCAGACCGTGATGTTCTGCGGGCACCAGTGGGATTCTATGACATCCTCAGTCTCTATAACGAGACGTCAATGGACAGATTGTGCATAGTTTCAAGGAAGCTCTGGCTGCAAACTCATCGGGGATGTTGCATTTAGGCAAGTACAGTTAAAATGTCCTAAAACACACAAGACACCCAAACTCTTCTTAAATGAACATCGAGTTAAAAGACTTTTGGTTTTTTAAAACATGGATTTACTTTGTGAACTTGGTTTCACAGCTAAACGTGATCTTCTCAAGTCAAGAAACAAGGTGACAAAAGTGAAGCAGTTGTGCGTTTATATTAGATTTTGTGTCACCTTTTCCTTCCAAGCTTGGAGGAGAAACTACACTTGTGAAAAAACACAAAAGGCCCTATCTCCAGTGTTTGGTTTGTCCATTCTGGGCTACTGTAGCAACAAGGCAGACTTCGTGTTAAAGGACCCATTACCTCTGTAGATATAAAGGTAATGATTAATTTCCCTGTTCAACTGTACTGATGGTGAATTTTTATAGAACTCACCTGTTCAAATTATATTAAGACTTAAAGTTATGCAGAATTAACAGCATGGCCGCTTAGTTTAACAGGTGGGTGCTTGTTTGAGCGACCAGGCGTTCAGTCTTTGCCGAATTTTAGTTTAGCCGGGAGGCGGAAGAGGCACTACCAAGACGGCGCCACAGATTTTGAGCTTCAAAACAGCTCTTCGTTGCGCTGTCCATTCTTTATACTGTCAGTGCACTCGTATAGTGTGAATAACAATAACAACAAGCTGGCTGTTTTCCAAGGTCAATAATAAACCTCAAGCTCGAGCTTACATGTTTGAATTTGTGATCAGAGCCGAACAACTCATCTAAACTCTCCTCTTAACTCCTCTGCCAACACCTAAAGCCCATTTAAAAACAACTCATGGAAATACGATTTCATGTGAAACTATGTGCGTTACATGTGAAAATTTTATATCATTTATTAAACCACAAAAATGTTATTTTGGCCCTTATCAACTCTCTTTTATTGGACAGACTGCCTTTGTTGTTTCTGTTGCACCAATAAAAGTTAGTTTACAGGCAATTCTTCAATGACCAATGATTTGAGGGCCATATTGTCCAGAAACGGCTGCCCGCAAGGCTGTCAGCTGTATCTTTTTAGTCTCACTTCTACTTTTATACTGCGCTAGGCAAAATTTGTCTCAGTTTACAGTACACATAAGTTCTGTGGCCTCCGAGTACCCAATCAGCGCAACCACAAAGCCATAACGCCATCTCTGGTGATAATGTCTCTGGTTTATTCAAGAATGCATACGCTCACGTCTCTCTCGCTGTTTATGGGCATGTGCTTTCCAGACAAGAGAGGCAAAGCAAAGTGACTGTGAAATCTTTTTTCGAGTGGCGGCCATGTATTCGAGGTTGACAGACGATTTCTGGATTTCTGGGACATAGCACAGGGAGGAAACTTCACCGAGGTGCTGAGTGGTTCAAAAAATATACGTAAACGCAAAGATTTTTAGGGGGTGAACAGCAGAAAATGCACAACTTTGGGAATTGATTTCACATGCACAAGAGGAGTAGAAAACTGTGGTCAGCTTTCACTATTTTTATCTGCAGTAGAAAATAGCTCCAAATGAAAACTGCCAAACGAAATCCCATTCAGCTCCATTGTATTGGGCTGGCAGCAGAAGTCCCTGTAGCAGATAACTTTAAACCTTGCCAGACACCGCTAGGAGTAAGTGGGAAAATATGTTTTTTTTCGTGCTTTGGATGAACTGACCATTTAAGTTTGCCTCTGGGTACATCATTAAGCAAAATTGTTTTCCAAGAAATAAAAAAGCAATCTAATTTTTTAATTCATTGTTCGGCAACTGTATGAAAAGTAATTTTTCTTAATGGTTACATCACACTGTGAAGCAATAAAACAAGTGCAAAACTTGTGCGAGGGGTCTAAATGGGAAAAATAAACAAGACGATCGTTCTCCGATGCAAACTACTGTTGAACTGCCCATGGACACGGCACGCAACATCTAATAGATGTTAATAATTGTTTCAAGGAGTTGTTCTAAACACACCCATGTGTTTACACTCATTTCTCCCTGTGTGATTAAAGAAATGATTCAGTTCTGGGATGCAACATATTTAACTTTATTGATTTACTTGCATCGCTGTCACACTCACCCCTCACGCATGCCTCCCGGACTCGTCAGCGGAGATATTGGGCTGTTGGCGTCAAAGTTTCCCTCCAAACTTTGATACCTGGAGCAGGTGTCTGCTGATGGAGGGAGAAACTCTGAATTTCCTCTGTTGTGGACGGTGGTGCTGTTTGAGTACACGCCTGAAAGAGAGACATAAAGTTATTCAAGGATTAGCTTCTATATCTGTTTTTTAATCAATTTATCATTTAGTGTATAAAAGAAGACAGTTAAAAATGTTTATCGTAGCTTTATAAATACCAAGTTGATGTCTTAAATTGCTTGCTTTGATGACCAGCAGTCGAAAACCTCAAAGTAATTTACGATATGAAAGGCAGCAAATCCTCAAATGTTAAGAGCTTAGATTTATAGTTACAATGGAGTCCAACAATGAAAGTGTTTTGAAGAAAAGCATTTGAAAGTTCATAGAAACTTCGGAAACTGTTACTGCAGCATATTCCACCTCTTACTGTCCCAGAAATACATATGTGTTTATTTTATTAATCAACTTGATGTATGATGTATTATAAAATGCTTGTTTTGACAACCAACAGCCCAAAAAACCTCAAAACAATTGTGAACGATATGAAAAGCAGCAAATCCTCAAATGTTAAGAGCTTAGATTTACAGTTACAATGGAGTCCAACAATAAAACAGTCACGAAGAAAAGCATTAGAACCTTCATAGAAACTTCGGAAACTGTAACTATTATTCCACCTCTTACTGTCCCAAAAATATGGCTAACTACAAAGCTAAAGCTTGTTGGCACAGTTAGCTGATTATGTTGTGTAAACAAGCTAGGCTAAACCAGTCTTTTATTATTTAATTCTTGATTTATCTGTATTTTTAAGTAATCAACTTATTTTCTGTATAAAAGGGCATTTAAGTTAAGTTTCTGGTGATTAATTAATCCATTAATCGATCATATCAGCACTAAAGCTAACATAGAAGCTAATAGCTAAGTGGCTAACATATATTTAAGCCTAATTTAGCTTATTTTGGTAAACATAGAAGCATTTTAAACACTCTGGCAAGGACAGAGGAGAAGTAAATACTGTTGCATGAGTGGTTTAAGACATTTTAGTCATGACATTAAAATTGGGAAATCCATTGTATTCAAATCCAAGATGAAAACAGCTGCTGCTCCCTGCGAAGGAAGAGGCTATAAACTTTTCAGAGACACTTTTAAAGCCTCCAGAGGGGGGGTGAGTGATTGATATTAAAAAACAATTTTTTTAGTGGTGTTCATTTAAAGCTGTAACTAAAATACCTGCTTGCCATCAGCAGGGCTTTCAACACTTGGCTTTGACTTTGAGTTTAAGGGTGGCTGATGATGATAGCATGTCACCATAAATCCAACATACGTATATTGGTACATACTCAACAGTCAGAAAGTTGGATAACATTTGGCCATTTTCTGATAAGGAGAAAGTCCTCTTGGGGCATTTTCAAAATTAAACACTGACATGCTTGTTTCACCCTGAATAAACATAGCTGGTAGTGTGCCGTTTGAGGCTTTTCCCTCAAAGTCTTCTGGGTAAAACTGCAAGTAGTCTGAAGTAATAGACATGGACAGCTCTCCTGGACACTCTCCCCACTCTTCTGCCAACTGAGCCTCAGTGTACCTGACAGCTTCTTGATCCCGGTTCAGCCATTGAAAGGGAAAGAAAAAGAGGCTTGGCTGGAAAACCGGTTTGGAGAAGCTGAAGGACGGGCGGGGAGAGGGCCAACTTGCCCGCAGTCAGTGCCCGGTAATTGGACAAGGTAAACACTGGCATGATGAGCTATCATCGGAGGAATGGTAGAGGAGGGAGAGGAAAAGGAGCAAATGAGGCCATGGGAGAAAATGAAAGAGACAACTTAACAGCCCAGGTGTTTGGGCAATTACCCCTTTTCTTTGTTTTTACTCATTTCCACAGAGGTGTTGGAGGCTAAACGCAGATTTCCACTTGCTCCACTTTTTTTCGCTACCGTTTCATCTCGTGCATACCTGTGAAGTCATCTAAGCTCGGTAAAGGTGAGTTGTTTCCTTGGTGGGAAGAGGCCGAGCTGTGGAGATGCTGCCTCGCCAGACAATCGCTCAAGACGTCCGATTCCAGCATTGTGTGCACTTGAACCTGTCGAACATACAAAATGAAGAAGTTTGGGATAAAGGTTTTCACGTTGGCGGGCATGCGCGGCCGCCTGCCTGCATGTAGGGATGAGAGTAATTACGTTAAAGCTGCAGATTTAGTTGCACACAACTGTGTTCTTCTGTTGGGCAATACAACTCCCATGAAGCTAAACTTCTTTTGATTACATACAGTAGATCAATTGAAAACACTGAGTTTCCTGCAGGCAGTTTTCTACTGTTCATTTTTCAAAGAAATGATGCTTGAACCAGATGCCTGGTTCTCGTTTGGTCTTGCGAGCCAGCTTCTCGAGGTACAAAATCCAGAAATCTTGTTAGGCAATCTTATTCTACAATGTTCTAACAAAGTTAAGGCAAGACAATTTACTTTATTATCCAGCGTTAACAGAGCACCCCCAGGATTTTCCAAAACAATTTAGTGACAGCTTCAGGACTCGCGAAGGACACCCAGGAACCACAAAAGAAGCATGAATAATCAGTGAAAAATGTTCGCCCAAAACCAGTGTTTATGAAGATACAGACTTCAATAGCTGTGACACATCAGCTTCGAAGAAATGTATAACCGTAAGGAGTTTATGAAGTGCATGTTCTTAATATTTCAAAGTCCCATTTAGCCCCACAGGGTTTAACTGCAGCGCAGGGCGTGTTAGCCATGTCACAACTTACAAGCACACGTGGTTCTGTTTAAACCAAACAAGGCATGGGAATACACACAAAGCCCCAGTGTCACTTACGGTCCATAGAAAACAAACAAGGCCCAGATAACACCGAACAATAGGCTCCCTATTCTGACTTCCAGGGAGTGTGTGTAATACTTTGTTTTGTTGTATTTCATCCTACTGAATCATAAACATGCTTACTCTCTCCTCCACCACCTCCTCCTCCTCCTCCTTCTCCTTCTCCTGTAGCTCTCCATCTCTTTCTCTCAGAAACAAGGAGAACGCGGTGCTACCTCGAACCACAAATCTTTGAAAGGCAAGAACCATTTCACTTTGTACTTATTATTAAACTTAATTATAAAAGCGTGAACAACTTCCACACTATCTTGAGCCCACAAGGCTCCATGCCTGGGCCACTTCTTTTTACTATTTGTAACATTAATTTGGGTCAAGACGTGAAAGATGCTCTTTTTCATTTGTATGCCAATGATACAGTTATTTACTGCAGTAGTGAGTAACACTTCTTCTGTGCCAAATATACCGATTTTATACAATTTGTTTTACAACTGTATAAATATTCTGTCTAACAGCATTTTCAATGTCCTAAAATTGCATTGGAAGATCATCTGAGACCAGGACAACTGATGCAACAGATGGCTCGTAAAGCTCGATGGTCGTAATGGGGTTATAACAAACACAGGTGCATTTAATTGACGACAATTTGAAAATCATGACGAGATCAACGGGGCCCAATGTCGTGCCATACATCAGCCGTCATCGCCTCATGTTGTAGCAGGCTGCGGCTCGAAGGTAGAGCAGGTCGGTGGTTCGGTTCCTGGCTCCTCCAGTCCGCATGAGCAAGATACTGATACTGATGCTGTGGTGTATGAATAATTAGCTCAGAAAAACTGATGAGCAGTTGGCACCTTCCATGGCAACCATCAGTTTATGAATGGGTGAATGAGATATGTAGTGTAAAAGGTGCTATTTAAGTACAGCTGAAAACATCTCAGTTCTTGCATGGCGTCACCAGAGAATGCATGTTTGTAACACTGCATGAGGTGAATGTTGGTCACACCAAATCCTGACTTTTATTTCAACTCATAAAAAAATGGTGCAAAACAAAAGTGTTGTGTTTATATTTTTGTTCACTGTGGTTTATGAGGGCAACATGGCCAATAAAAGTACCCCAAAAAATAAAAGTAATAATAATTTGCTTTATAAAAAGCTAAAATAGTTTATATAACCTCCCTTTGTTATACTCTGTTTGTATTTACAGCCACTTCTTCTAAACCCCACTACTGCTTTCTGCTGTTCCACCACATCCGATCTAATATAATCGAAACTAATCTAGTTTTAGAGTCCAAAGAAGGTTTTTATTAAAGATGTTGTAATACTGGTGATCCGAGAAGTGATCTGCTCTCAGTTAAACGTCCAATATGTCAAAAAAAAACAAACTATTGTTACCTTGACCTCTCTCTCCTGAAGGCCTTTGGCTGAGTGAGCTTTGACGTGCTTTCGTAGCGAGCTGGGGTCGGTGTAGCGTTTGGTGCATCCTGGGATCTGACAGGCGTACGGCTTCTGTGAGCGACGAGAGAGGAGGTGAAGAAGTGAGGAAAGGAAACAAGGAGAGGAAACTATGAAGGAATATAGAAAGAAGATACTTTCATACAATTCCAGGTCAACATTCATGACTCAGTTTATACAGTCACACTGGATATGATGTCAAACCCAAAATATGTTTACAAATAACAGTACAAGCTCAGCTGAGTCACATCCAGATGGTTTACAGGCGCAATACTGCGTACGGTAGTCCTGTGTATTATACACACAAACATTTAGGATAAATGCTGTAAATGTGGTTACTTAGCGTGACAACCGCACTAACAGAGAAAAGGAAGGACATGCAGATCATGTAAACACTCGACGTAATGTAGCCCTCGACTGAAAATGTAGAGTATTTACCTTTCGTCTGCAGGCATAAGGAGAGGAAGAGAGAGAGAGAGAAGAGTTAAGAGGAAGCGCTTGGTGTACAGATTCCTCCCGTTCAGCCATAAATCACTTTATTCATGAGGTAAACTTTAGATCAACATCTACCTGCAATCAGCGCGTAAATGAAAGAGCATTTATTTCATCAAGTGGAGTAAACATTTTATGGAATCAAAGAAATGATTTATGCTGAGATTAAAGCAAATCGCAGACAGAGAGAGTTTATTCGCTGGTAAAATTAAGGCTGCGCTCATTTCAAAATAAAAGACATCATAATAAACAACATATTTTGAAATATAATCAGATTGTAAACAAGTATTCTTGAGGAAAATTATTCAGTTCTTAAATACAGGTGAAGTTTGTTCACTTGGATTTACTGAAATGGAAATCGTGTCACTTGTATTTCACAATTTTATCAAAGGTCTAAGTTTAGATGAGTTAAATGAGCTCATTTCCACGAATCTGATTCATTCCAGGTTTTTCCCTTGTTTCATTACTGAGTGTTTAACCAGGTGGAGTGAATTAAGTTTTCATGAAAACACATGTACAGTATTTAGCTGGATCTGGTAAGCTTAAGTACCGGAATCTGACCATTACAAATACAAAATAATGACCTACATAGTGGCAACAGAGATTTAACGATGATATTTTGCTCCTCTTCCAGTTCTTGTTTAATCAAATGATCCCAAATTGACCCAGCAAAGATGAGAAGTATTCAAAAGTTGTTTAAAATAGGAGAAGTCAGTATGATTTGTGAGGCATGTTCAAGAAAAATGGGACAAGATTAATGTATATCCAACGGCATAGACTCATCATGGGCCCGGGGGCTGGATCCCATGTCTCAGCTGAGAGAGAGAGAGAGAGGCGTGGTACACCTTGGACAAGTCATAAGTTCATCACATCTACACACACACACACACACACCTATGGAGAATTTAGAGTCACTAATTAACCTTTTAAGACCTAGGGAGAACATGCAAACTCCACTCAGAGGTTCGAAGCTTCTTGCTATGAGGCGACACTGCTGACCACTGCACTGCTGCGCCACCCAGATTAATGTATATAAATCACTGTAAGTCTGTTAAAGAGAGCTGTGTTTGGCGTCACCATGAAGAACCACTTTAAAGGTTCTGACTCAGACCTTTATTCATATTTAAACCCCAACATAATTTGTTATTTTTTAAAATAATTTTGAGGTTTGTACTTATATGTTGGCAAAATCCACAGTCCTCGCTCTGTGAAAAAACACATTTCAAAGTTTATCTGAAGGTATGACGAGTCTGAGTAAGTCTGAGTAAGTCTGAGTAAGTCTGAGTAAGTCTGAGTAAGTTAGAGCAAAATGTGCTAAAAATCAATTGTGTAATAAAAGATTTTCTAATGTACAAACATATGATAAGACTGGGATGTTGGCTTTAGTATAATAGTGACTCATGTTACTTGTTGCTGTCTATTTTCTCTATCTTTGTCCCAAATTGTTCCTGTAATGACCCAAATACATTTTAAATGACTCTAACATGGACGTGGCATCACAGCGAGTACTCGTCCACAGTGCCCAACGTTACGTGCTACCAGAAATTGGGAAATCTCGCTCTTATGAAACTATTAATGAACAATATTCCCCGGGAGGCGAGCTTGGCGCCTCCCGTTGAACTCTACTGTCCTCGTATGCTTATACAAATTTCAGAGTGATTGCATGCATGGCAGTTAGGTCAGCAGCAAAAAGTGAGGACATAAATTAATGAACATGACAGTGTGTCAAAATTATATAAATATTGAAATGCATCAATGGAGAGGGGCTTTAAACAAAGCTTTTCCTGTGTGATGTTGCAATTCAAGATGTTTTGATGGAAACGATTTAACTCAGCAAAGTGACAAAGAAGTCAAAGTCTAAACAAGCTGAACAGAGAACAACAAAAAGCAGTTTTTCATTTGCTGCTTTGATTCACTCGTCATTTCATCATTGATCGTCTTGTTGATTTTGCTGTCAGCAGCTTTTGACTTAACTCTTTATCAAGAGAATCATGACTGTCTTAAAAACAGATGGATGGAAGTTAATTCACTCAAGTGCTGCAATAAAGTACAAACTTTGGGAGTCTTTTCTGTTACTTTCTACTTCTGCTCCACCATTTCTTCAAACCGCTTTGAGGGTCTGACTCAGACCTTTATTCATGTTTAAACGCAACAAAATATACAAGCCGATATAATTAGTCTTCCCAAATGTAAAGATTTGCTGCTTTTAATTGAATGTTGTGATGTTCTCCCTCTGTGCAAAAATACATTTCAAAGTTTATCTGAAGGTATTACGATATAGCAAAATAAGAAGGAGTTTTATACTAAAAAGACTGGAACATATGGAAGCCCTGTGCAGTCATGCATTCATACGTATCATTTCCTCAGTTTTCTCGTGATGAAGAATTAATTTAATTTGTTTTCTCGAGATCTTGAGAAAATTATCGCTTTAGCTCGGGATAACAACATTTGTTATTTCAAGATAATGACATAAATAACTTGAGCTCTTGAGAAAACAAATGAAATGAACTCTTTATCACGAGAAAACTGAGGAAATAAAATGTATGAATGCATGAGCACTGTAGGATGGGATTACAAAACCTGTTTTTACGATAGACTTAAGTCATACGTAGTTCACGTAGCACTAACTCATACCGAACAGCCACTTTCAGAGTGAAAATGATTAAATACATTATAGGATTGTAAGTACATTAACATGTAAGCAACATTTAAATGTTGTAGTAGATCCAGTTGGACCTTTTAACAACTTTATACACTGGTGAAGGGTTTATAATACTTCATAACAATAAGCTGATCATTGTTAGTGACGTAAAAAGTGTAAAATTTGGAAAACAAGCGTAGTAAAAGTTTTGCTTTCTGAGTTCTGGGTAATTATGATGACGTGAATCTATTTATGAATCAAGTGATTAATTTAGGAAAATAATCGACAGATTAATTCATAATGAAAATAATGATCAGTTGCAGTCTTTATAAAAAGTTTAAAATGATCCTGCTTTCATATGAAGGCATGAGTCATAATAATCTAACAGTATAATATATAAGTATGTAATTTGAAATACATTTTCCTGATAATACTTTCATAGTTTTGCTTCAGTAACATTGCCAATGCAGATACTTTTACTTGTACCAGAGTATTTTTACTGTGTGGTATTAGTACTACGATCTGAATACTTCCTCCATTATTGACTTGAGGTAACAAATCATGCAGAAACTGCTGTGAAAGTTGCAGAAAGTTCTTGTTGAGACTAAGCTCCTTATGGAAACAAATCCGTCATGACACTGTATTATTTATAATATTATATATAATATATAATATTAGTAACACAATACAAGTCATTTAGTCAAATTTAAATAATTTGTATTGACACCGGCCTTTTCCTGGCTGGTTGTTCGACAATATTCAGCGATATTATTTACATTCAGACAGTTCTCCGCTGGGCCTCCGTGATGGCGCCAGATGTGTCTGATTCCTGATTTGTGACGCAACTGCGAAGCCGCTATTAGCCAGCGTGAAACCACAAAAAGGAGAAAATAACTCGCTCCTCTTGTTGTAATAACACTGGAGTGCAACGTACAGCTCCATCTCACCCGCGTAATAAGAGATCTGATTTGCTGAATTACTGCTTAAGTCCTCATCGCTTGTCAGCAGGAGTAAAAATAACTGTGGTTTAAGGATAAATCCACAGCAGGTATGTAGTTTCACAATCCTAAAGAATGCTCACACTGTATTTTAGGCAAGTATGCAGCGAGGAGAGGAAAGAGAGGAGCAGTGGCACCTTAAATTAAAGTGATTTTATGTGTTTAGTGCACCAACTTATTATAAAGAAATCTGTGTATTTCAAACCAACAGCAGTGTGAGGTTTTATACTGCAAAGCACGAAAATGTTCCGAATTACTTCATGCAGACATGAACAGTGATCGAAGAGGTGGATCTCCCATATCACATCGGACCCGCAAGGCATCGCCTTCCTTTCATTCTTCCATGTCAAAACCGACCACACCCACAATGTAACTTGACCGTTGGCAGTTTAGTCGGAGGTTCAGGTGTGTTATGCTAAAGTAGCAGAGCTCTGGTAAGCTCACACCGACAGATTTTTTCCATTTTCAGACTTCCAAACCCCAAAATGACGATGACTCATTAGACAGAGATGTTCACATATGCAGTGGTGCTGCATAGTAAAGGCAGAAATACCACAATGCAAAAATAAATACTCAAAACACTTTGCGTAATTTTACAAAACAACAAAAAAACGATTTAAGAATTTAAAATCATGTTGATGCAACATTTAAGTATACCCAGTTGAATGGTGTTTCTGTCATTTCCACCTGTGCGCCTGTTTCTGTAACTTTGTGCTCCGGATACGTAACGCTTTAAGTCACACACCACCAACTATTTCACTGATTTTGGTGAAACTGGATCATATTTTATGGAGGAAATGTTTTCTGGTTTCCCCTCTGATGTCCTCCAGCTGTCTGCCTCAACTCTCTGTGATTTACAGAGTTTCCTGATGGACAGTGAAGTAAACTGCTGCCAACTGTGGCTGCTGTTAGCTAATGTTAGCTCAGTTTGTTAGCCTGGGCTGCCCAAACTGTGTAACAGGTGTTTTTGAAAGGGGAGGTTTTCAGCGAAGCTGGTGTTGTGCCAGAATCGGAGCTTTGTGAGCGGGCAACATAACCAGGTTCAGCAGCCAGTGGGTAGGGGTTATGTACAACTGTCCATATTTACCACAGTGATATTGTATCCTGAAACTGGGGGCACTAAATTGCAAAAATATCAATTTCTACACAATGTTGCTTTACAAATACAGAGAGAGAAAGAAAATTTCTTTCTCTCTCTGTATTTTGCAGACATATTTTGGATCTAATGTTTTAAAGGATAGGTTGGTTCAAGTGCCCATGCGAACACTGAAACATTAACTAATTTATATACTGGTGAAGGGTTTATTATACTTTATAACAATCCATCAAATGTATAAGCTGATCATGCGTTTTTTTATGTCACTTATTACTGCATCAGTGAAATAAATGTAGTGAAATAAAAAGTGTAAAAATTGCTTGGGAAATGTCATGAAGTCGAAGTATAAAATATCATAAAATGGAAATACTAATAAAAACTGTACTTAAGCTCAGTACTTTGACCACTGGACATGAAAGAAACCTTCATGGAAAGAGACACAATACTGGCGCGATATCTGGCACCTCGTGCACAAGAGGGAGCAGTGGTGAATTTAAGAGTTTGGATTTCGAGCAATGAGAGTTTTCTGTTTTCTCTCAGGGAGCATCAGCGGTGGATTTCATAACCTTAATTTATGACACTCGCTCCCACTCCTTCGAATCCCCTGATACATTTTCCCATTTTCATTATTTAGATGGTAAATTCTGTTGCCTGTTTTATAAAGTTTGACAGCGCAAAAGCACAACGTGACAAGGTGTTGAGTCAATACTCTCAATTTAATTCATTTTTGCTCTCATGCCGTATAAGAACCTCTTTGATTTCCACATTCATCCATCCGTGCAGTTGGCGCGAGTGTTAGCTGCAAACTCATCGCCTTTCAGTGCAATTTGCCATTTCGAATGAGAAAAATGGCACCCTAGTGATTTGTGCAATATGGGCAGACGTGTTGCACTTAAAGGGTAACTACACCCTGCTCGAATCCTCCGTCCAAGTAAGGGAGCAACAGGAGGCCTCGAGTCATACATGTCTTACAGTGGCCTTAATCAAGTGAACAAGACACACATTTAATCTTGCTGCACCTCTGGCAGTCTTAACGTTAAACTTATGAGCCAAGTTACCAACATGTAAAATCATTAAATTTGAATAACAAAGCATGTCTGAAAGGGTTTAATTAAACATGATGTAATTCATAAAACAGATGAATGTAGTGTGGATGGCCATGTACTGACCGTGTCCAGATGTGTGCGCTGGTGTTTGGCCCGGTCGCTCGAGTTGCTGAAGGCTTTGAGGCAGCCGGGATGCTGGCAGATGTACGGTTTCTCTCCGGTGTGGCTCCTCAGGTGAATCTTCAGGTTCTCCAGACGTGAGAACGCCTTGGTGCAGCCCTCAAACTGACAAAGAGAACATAAACACATGACTACATGACACGCCCAACAAGTTTATGTAGAAACAGGTTGTTATTTCAGGGCTTAAAGCAGCTGTAATCAATATTTCTATATTAACGATGGGTTAAATAACCATAAAGGTGTTATTCCTAATGGTGAACAAAGTCAACTCTGCAACTCTATGGAGCGTTTTAGTGTCTTTTAGCTCATTGTTTTGGTATTCTAGCCAACAACTGTTTTGGTTCACTCTCACCGTTCTTATCAACCTAGTTTTCCAACCACAGCAGACGGACAAAGTTAGCAACTAGCTGGAGAACATATAACTATTTTGAATTACATTGGACCTTTAAGTAACTTATATTCACACAGATCATAGTTTCATCTCACTTTATACAAATCAAGCATGGTGGCCTGTAACTAATACTGTACGTGATAAAATCCCATTTTCACATTACAGATTAGTGATCTTGAAGTCTGATCTAGTACTAATAACTTGTAAAGAGGAATTATACAGTATATAAATTCAGACATTTCAGGTTATTGAATCATTAAACTTCAGGTAATGGCCTATTCCCAAAAAGCAAATTGGAACAAAACCATACACACACACACACACACACACACACACACACACACACACACACACCAGACTGTGGTAGGTAATGTTAAAAACGTTTCTGTTGGACTCGAGCCAGACAAGAAGCAAATATCAGAGTCAGCAGGCTACAAGCTGCAGGCCGTAAAAAAATCTGAGCTTTATAACTTTACCTAAACTGTGTCACGTTCAATCTCAAAACTTTCAGACTTAAATGGAAATGAAGTTTGATGTAAACCCCTCTGCAGGTTTAACACATTTAAACAATGATAATTACATCATAAAAAACATTGATAAAAGCAACAACAAAGAAATTAAATATCATTACTATCAACACACGAAACAACTGGACAGCAATAAATTAAACAATTAAACTATAAGATGTAGTTTATATAATTGTAGTGATTTAGAAAATATGTGTTTAAAAAGTAGATTTAAAAATAAAGTCCAGTGTATGGCTGTGAAAGATAAAAACTGAAAAGTATCCAATTTATAATATAAAGACACAAAATAAAGCCGAATCTTCGTGTTTATTAAAGGGTAAGATGAAATTTACATTAGATTAATGCCTTGAATATTTTAGAGATATTAGATCGCGGCCTGATTTTTTATTAAATACAAGAATGTTTCATCCTTTTTAAACAAATCCAGAGAGAAATATGGAAACGTTTTTTTCTACCTAATATTCATTCCAGGGTTTTTTTTATTAGGTCTCACTAATGAGTCAGTAAATGTCAGTCACCTCATTTAGTTTAATAAGTCTGTACATAAAAACGCACTACATCACTGTCATTAATTAATCCAAGGCAATAAACCGCCTCGACAAAAGAACAAAAGATTTAAAAGAAACCCATAACCATAATTAACTGCACATCTACAGGTATTACCACACATAGAGAACAGATTAAGACTTTTCGTGTCGTTATTTAACATGTGGCATGTCAGATTTAACATGTTGCAGCTTCATGGGAGCTGAGCTGAGAGGACAAACATCAGTTTGAGCTGTTTGAAAGGAGGTAATGTCCCATCAGACTTTCTTGTCAATTTGCCCCATGGCTACTGTAGTCAAACATTATTTAATAAGAAATCAAACGAATGTAACCTTACGCTCACGAATATATATGGCTCCTAAATAGAAACAGATTTCTGAAGTACAGTTTATA
Organism: Argyrosomus regius; assembly: GCA_946959425.1. NCBI lineage: Eukaryota > Metazoa > Chordata > Actinopteri > Sciaenidae > Argyrosomus > Argyrosomus regius. Next base: position 22,262,032 of record OX336892.1, on the reverse strand, counting down.
GTTTATGTCGGCCTCCTTTATGTGTGTGTTATGTATGTGTCCTTCACTAAAAGAATAATGTTTCCTTTTAAAAGACGGGAAGGGAAAGTTTATCCTGCACTTTTATATTTAGTCTGTTGTAAATCAGTGCTGTCATGTGTCCTGTTTATCATTTTAATCATTTGATTTTTTTAAGCCGTGTACTTAAAGAACAAAGCTGACAATTATCTATATTTGGGGCATTGTCAGGAACTGTTCCCATGAAGAAAAAAACCCCAATGTGTTTGCAGCAGCGTGGTTATGTGTTTGAGACGAGGTGCAGCAGTTCATTGCAGGAAGGTTGGCGCACCTGAGAGTATTTGGGCTTAGTGTTAATTGGCCATGTGGGACACGAGTGACATGTGTTTGAATACCACCGTGGGTCCAGGGAGAAAACTGAGACGTAAGCTGGTGGAGGCAGGTGCCAGGTTAACGGAGGGAACGAAACAGAAAACTGTCCACTGAGAGAGGCACAACGTCCCAGCAAATGTAGAGACTACGACTAGATTCACGTTGAGATTATTTCCCATCCTGCACATGGTGGAAATTTACAAGGAGAACAACTGTTGAACAATGGAGCAGAAACAAAAGCAGCTTTTTGTGTGCATTTCAAGGGCTGCAGCAATTTATGTCCTTTTTTTCCCCACTCGATCATAGTACAAATGAGAGGACACGTCAAAGAGGCACTATTGCTCACTCCTCCAATTTCTCCTCCTTTTCTACAGTCCAACAGAGACCTCACAATCTGGTGCCTTCACGATTACTACTGTGAAGCCAATCACCTGGTTTCTGATGGTGCTGGAGAGAGTGCTCCCATTGGTTGTTGACACTGTTCACTTAATTAACATCACATCAGAGCCGAAAAACTAAAATCCATCCATCCATTATCTGTAACTGCTTATCCTCATCAGGGTCACAGTGGGGCTGGAGCCTATCCCAGCTGACCTCGGAGCTGAGATTCCAGGTTTTTTTTTTGGTGGGTTTTTTTAATAAATATTTTTTTTCCCTTTTTTTTTTTGTGCTCCTTTTTTTTTTTGTTCTTGTCGTCTGAGTCGTTATGGTCATCTGACGTTTGGTGTGCACGACAGTCGTTATGGTCATCTGAGGTTTGGTGTGAACGACAGTCGTTAAGGTCACCTGAGGTTCGGTGTGAACAACAGTCGTTAAGGTCATCTGAGGTTTGGTGTGAACGACAGTCGTTAAGGTCACCTGAGGTCCGATGTGAACGACAGTCGTTAAGGTCACCTGAGGTCCGATGTGAACGACAGTCGTTAAGGTCACCTGAGGTCCGATGTGAACGACAGTCGTTAAGGTCACCTGAGGTCCAGTGTGACTGGTCGTTGGAGTCACATGAGGCCACATCAGACCTCCAGATTTAACTCTTCTCAAAGGAAGATGACCTGGACGACTTTGTTTGTAACTGCTCTTTACACAAAGAAGATGAGTGGGATAACATAATTTGTCTGTTACAAATCACTGTTGAAATGTTTTATGATGTGACAATGCTCTGGTTAAGGTTTGGTTAGGTTCAGGCACAAAAACGACTTGGGGCCGGTTCAGAGAAAGATCATGGTTTGGGTTAGAATAAGCACTTCGTTAAGATTATGGGAGCCTCATCATCATGACGACAATAATAAACATGATTGTGGTCATGCTTTAAAAAAACCCAACATGGACGGTGGGTTGGAAACAGGAAACAGTGGTTTCTTGTGTTAAAGTCCGACTTTTTGTTGATTCATCCAACCACTCTGACTTTCTTCCTCTACAACAATGTCACCGGACTTCCTCTCGCTCCCAATAAAATAATTACTACAGCTGCTGGTGGTCTTTGTAATTCGAAAGTAAACATGTCATTTCAGAGGCCTTTGCTGAAGGATAGTCTCAACAAAATCAAAATTTAAGTGCCAATATTCACTGTAATGAAGGAACATGTGAGCCAGCCATGTTTTTTTTATTTATTTATTTGTCGACAATGGAGCTCTGTGTCACAGAGGAATAAGATAAATCAAGTTTGACTACACAGACTTGTTACTAGGATCACTGTTTTTTTTCATGTTGACAGTAAGAAAAACAGAATATCACCAGATTTATCCCTTAAACCGATCTACATATGCATGTATTTTCTTTTCAGCACCATAAATAACATATAATGACTCTACCATGGATGATTTAAAAAGGGCTATGGGAACTCGTGTTTACAGCCTGAGTAACACCTGTCTAATGTGAGACTTGACATTACGAGCTGGTAAATACGGCTGAATTCACGAACAAACACTGACTACATTCATGCGAGATATTTATTTTCCATTGCTGCACTTGAAATGACTTAATTTACATGTTTTGGCACGAGCGTTTTATGAAAATGAAATGACGTTATTCACGTAGTTCGAGTGTGACTAATGACTTTTTTTGTGTGCTGATGTTGATTTAATTTTATTAATCTGTTTGCAGGCAACGCTCCACAGTAATATATTCACAAGCTGGCAGCAGATTAGGTCATTTTAATGAACTAATTCACTTAAGTAAGAAGCGTGTCCCTGAGTGCAAATCTTTGAATGAATTATTAATCGGAGTCCCAGGTTGATGACAGCGTCCGAGTCACTGGGGAATTACAGAGCGAGTTACTCACTCTGAGGGATGGGGATTTGGCAGCGAACTGAAGGTCATCACTGGACAGACGTGTTCAATAGTTGCGTTAAAGAAAATGACTCATGACAGAAGTGATGCAGGGTGACGCTAAGCTGGGGCTCAAAGGCCACTGTTGTGATAGTCAATGCAGAAACCTCACAGTCTCCGTCACCTCTCGGACTTAACGCGTTCGGATTTTGTCTTTATCTCGGATGCGCCTCGCTACTTTTGTCATTTCATACACAGGCTGCACGTCTTGTAAAGGAGAAGTTGCCTCTGTGGGAACAGAGTGAATAATAAATCTGCGTATTACTTCACAAAACAACTACTTACTTACTTTATGACAGGGCTGTTGTATTGGGACACAGGAAATGAGGCTGGAATTTGTATCTAATTGTGTCTTTCTGCCTTTTATTTCACAAAGCTCTCGCCAACGACTAAAAGTCAGTCCCAGATTAACTCTTGTCCGGCGGCCTCTCACTCGCTCACTCTCTCCTTTTCTCTTCTTAGCTTCCTCCGTCATCCTCTTTGGTCTGCAAATAGGTCTTTTGGTTCTGGTGCCCATTCCAGCTGGCCTGGCCTGAAAACCTCCTTTTCTTCTTCCCGGTGGTCCGAAACACCTGTGGTACAAACACTAACGCCCCCCCCCCGCGGTGCTCTGAGCTCCACGCAGCATGGCTAACAAACTGAGCTAACAGCAGCTACAGTTGGCAGCAGTTTACTTCACTGTCCATCAGGAAACTAATTTTCTCCATAAAATTTGATCCAGTTTCACCAAAATCAGTGAAATAGTTGGTGGTGGGTGACCTAGTGCCGTAAAGTGTTACATACTTCTCGACGGTGACTGTAACTGAAGACGTACAATGATTTTAAATGTTTTTTTTAAAATCTTACTGCCACCACTTCACTGAGGTGGCTTTAACTGTATTTGACAAAGCTAGTTGCTCAAGTTTGTTGCTCCGAGAATTCAGTTTATTAAATCATTAAACTTATGCTACTTAATGACTATGAATAAATTAATTTTGTCAGAATAAAAAGGACGATCAGCCTGTTTTTTGAATGCTCAGTTCTTCAGACACATCCTCCATTCATTCAACACTGCCACGTTTCTCCCTCTGGCATGCATGAGTAAGGGAAACCTGTCGTGAGGAAAGGAAACCGTTTGATCATCTCTCTGTCTAACAGAGTCTTGATCATCGGTTGCTCTGTCTGAGAGAAGTCGAGACGTACTGTAAGCAGGTAATGCCTTTCAAACCCAGTTAAACCTCTCAACGGCCCTTTTTGAAGGCAACACAAAGTTGGAAAGGATGAGACATGTTTTGACTGACTGAAAATGGTTGAAACAGTGGTGGTGGAGCTGAAGCTGCTGAGATTCCTGCACGTTTTGGATAAATCATGAGCAATGAAAAACCCTCCCTTCATCACTGATGAGTCGCCACTTTGTTATATCTGAACTGTGGACAACCTTGAGAGCTTCCAAATGAATCCACCAGTAAACTGATCAAATGTTTAGATGATTTATTAACTAAATTAATAGATTACCATGAGTTATGGGCAACCTAGAAAGTCTGAACTTTGTAAATTGATTATACAAACAAAAGGTAACTTTTTCATACCCACGTTCCCTTCAGTCAAAGGTAGAGTTTTCAGTTAAGCGGTGTTGAGTGCATTTCATATCTCTTAACACCTTCCAAATACTTTATTTTAATGTGTTGTGCATTCATTACATCAGTTCACTGAATTTGCGAAACCTGTAATTCCTCAAATGGCCACTTGAGGCTGGCTCCAGAAGTGAGTCAGTCTCCATAAGCCCACTACTGATGTTCAAAGTAGAAATTATGTCGTCTCTGGTTCTGTAATAATAATCTAAAATCTGTGATCAAACAGACTCACCATGCATTTATTGGGTTTTTCTCCAGAGTGGACCCTCATGTGGATGAGCAGCTTGTAGCGAGCGTTGAAGGGTTTGTGGCGTCGCACGCAGCCGGCCCAGAAACAGGAAAACTCTTCGCCTTTGCGCTGGTCGATGTGCACCTTCTCGATGTGCCTCACCAGCTCCTCCTGGCTGCTGTAAGTGGCACTGCAGTCGATCCAGTGACACGGTTGGTCCTGTTGGGCCAACGCCTGGTCCTGTCCTACGGGTCCGTTGAGCCTCGGGAAATGAAGCTGGGTGCTCTCCTGACCGTCGTGGCCTTGGAGGGGCCGACCCACGTTGAACAGCTCCCCCTGCTGGTTGTTGATTTGAAACGGTTCCCTCTTACACGGCGAGAAATCATCTGCAGGCTCTTGTTTGATCGAGTGGTACTCTTCATGTATCTTTCCTTGTTGATGAGACGTCTTGTTGCCCCCGGCTGCATCAGAGAGAGCCAACGAAGAGGCAAAAAATAAAGATGAAGAGGAGGAGGAGGAAGAGGAAAGAGAAGATGGTGGAGAGCCAAAAGCAGGAGATGTAGCACAGCTGCTTAGCATGTAAGATAACGGGAGGGACGGCTGGGGGTAACAACTGAACCTCTGGTTGTTGTTTTTAGGATCTGTGTGCGCTGTGGTGGCAAAGTCCTCCATAGTCTTTTCTATGTGGGATCCAGCTGCCTTACAGCTGAGCAGGGAGGTGAGGTCACGGCCCAGCGAGGTCAGAGACAGGGAAGTCCTTGGAAGACAGCAAACGCCCAGACCACCTGAATGCATCGATGACTGACAGAAGCCACCAGAAGACGGCGCCTGAAGGTCTTCGGCATCCTCGAACACGCTTCCAAATCCAGGAAGAGTCAGCTGGACGTCTGGAGGCCCGAGGTCAGGGGGCCACATCCTGGCCCCCGCTCGCTGACGTCCACCAAGAGATCCCTTCAGTAAAATTGATGATGCTGGAGCAGCTTTAGGAATCCATTGGAGGTAAAAACCATCTACACCATCTTTCAGCCCCTAAATGTGATCAACTTGGATTGATTTTCAGCTGCTGGCATCTTCTCATTTCAACCCAAGCGTGCGTAATCTTCTGTCATTTGTTCCAAACTGCTGCTCGGTCAGTCATCTCTCATGCACTGTGGGAGACAGAAACCAAACCCAAATGAGTCATCTTACGAGACAAAAAACACCAATACATATCACACGACAGCTTCGTGTGTGTACCAAGAGCCTTAACTGATGTAAATGAACCAATACTAAATGTTAAAGTACTCGATTATAAACAAAACCTTGTTGAAGTAAACGTAGAGTATTATCAACAAAGGTAGAAGTACTGGTTCCACAGGAACATTTTACATGATTAGATTGTTACTAATTGTTAATATTCATCAATATGTAAGCAGCTTTTTACCATTGTAGCTGCGTGCGGTGGATCTACTGAGTTTAAACAAATTACTACAGTTAGTTTAGCGCAGAGGTTTCTGACCTAGCGGCCGGGACCCTCCAAAGAATCACAAGATAAATCTGAATGGTCCAGATTCATGTACTTTTTTTTTCCTGAAAAATAGCCTTGGACAGTGATTTATCTGATTTATCATTTGAGAACTAATAGACATCTGAAATGTTGCCCAAGCACTGTTTTCTTTGTAAGACGTCACAAGCCAAAAAAGTTTGGAAGCTAATGGTTTAATCTCCAACATTTTTATAAACTTCTAGAGGACAAAACATTGTCGAAGATTAATCTGTGAAGTAACTATGGATGTCAGATCAACGTAGTGGAGTAAAAAGTACATTTTTAAATGACTTATAATCAAGCTGAAGTAGAATAAAATGGAAATACTGAGGTCAAAATACCTCATTGCACTTCTATTACAATGTCAGACTCACAATGGAAGGTTTAAAAAGAAATCTTTTATTTGCATACATTACCCACAATGCAACTTGACCACCAACGGTTCTGTTAAGGATGCAGGTGTATTATGTTAGCAGCAGCTATTGTAGCCTCAAGCAGAGGTGATGAGGAGCGGGCTACAGACGTCTGGTAAACTCACTTATTTCCAACTTCACGCCCCCAAAATCTTTTACATTTTCAAACTCGTGGTCATCATCAACTTGACGCAATTTCTTGCATGTAACTCCCGCCGGAGCCACAAAACCAACTTTGTTATCCACATATGCACTACTGCTCCTCAAGGCCTGTAAACAGACTCATTGAGTTTTCCTTTAAGTAAATGTACTTAGCATATTCCACCACTGTCAGCTAAACTCACGCAGGATTTATTTATTGCAGTGTTACAAAGCTATGACTCAGCTGCTGTGACAACCTGCCATGCCATTTCGAAGGGGTTGAAACATAAAACCCAAAATGTGCCCTCATTTCCAACCATCGGCGTTCAATCATTAACAACAAATGGACCAAGGTGACCAGCGGAGAAGGTCCCAGATGAAGTAAAACCAAAACAAACAGCGTGTCCGACCCCCTTGTCAGCAGGCTTCAATCAAACAGCTCTGAATGCGACACTGAAAGCTCGTGTATATTTGGTTTCCTTTGAGCTGCTGTAACAGTCGGTGCTGATTCATTACTGCAGGCATTAAGGCCACCCCTGCAGCAAACAGCCAGGCGTTGTGTGGCAGCCGATTGCCTGGAACCTGGTCCAGATGCTTGTTAACAGAAGAAGAGTAATGGACCACATCTCTCTCTGCAAGCTGGTGATGCAGGCTGGAAAATGGTGGGTCAAACAGAAGTTCCCCCTCCACCCCAGTCACATATACAGTAGCTCCTCTGTGCAATAGTGCTTGAGTGTTTATTGGAGTGGACTTGATTTCCACTGTTCTCTGCCATCTGCCAGATATTGATGATCTAATTTACATCAGGATCCCTGCCACGTGTAATTAGTCATCGGAAAGATTCAATGGGATTTAATGTGGACGGTTATTTTACGAGCCAGAAACAGGCACAGCAAAGATGATGAGTAAGTTCACTTCTGTAGTTATATTAGCTGACGAAGGAGTCACTAAGTGTAGGTTCATGCCCATAGTTTCCTGGTATAGTCTGGTTTACAGTTTTATGATTCTTCCCGTAAATCGCTGGAGTTCCCCCCACTGGAGTCGTGTAGCAGACCAGTCATGGGAACTGTGGTTGAATCTTAATTAGAGAGGTTGCAACGTGTCTGTGTGTCAACAAGTCGAACGCGATTAATGATACTCTACGGGTCGGTATGTTTGAAATATGATGATTGCAACTTAATACCTGTTGGCTTTGAGAGCTCAAACCAATATTAGACCTCTGAGGGTAAACTGTGGGATGAAAACAGTCAAAGAAAACAAACTTATCTCTAATCGAACAGGTCCTTTTTTATCATCAAACCAGGCTTGTGTAAACATCCATCCTGCCAACAATCCTGCAGAGTGAAATCCAGCAGCAAATTTAGCAGGGGGATTTTTTTAGCAGTGTCTGTTCACAAACCACTTTGGTCCTAATCCAGAAAGAAGACTCAGACAGTTAAACTAAGAAAAGTGTCCCACAAAGCCTCAACCGAGCATGCAAACCTTATAAAATAGCAGGCGCATCTCATGTGGTGTCTTTTAAAGACTCACTTGCTGAGGTTAGCTAAACACAGCTGTGGCGTTTCAGGACAAGCAAATGTGTACTTGTCTCAACAATAAGCACTTTGGTTCTTGAATTACAAATGTTTTTGTGCTTTTCGGTCACACTGAAACATGGGAAAAAGATCCTTATTGAAATGAGAGCTGTGGATACACAGACGAAATTCAGTTTTCCTAATCCTGTCCTTCCTAAATGATCCTCGCTGGTGTTACGGAGGCGTCAGCGTGGATCAGCTCAGATGTAGCTGAACTTCTGTCAGTATGCAGCTATATAAACTTTGTACAGTATCTCAGTTCATCATGTGTACTCCACTCGTCTGGTAAAATAAGCTTTTTTATCAATCTATTTATTTATTTTTTGGGGTTTTATAACTAAAACCAAGCCTGAGAGCTCTTTTTGTATATAACAGTGGAAAGTTGGCTCAGAACAGTTTCTCTTTCAGTTTCAATCAGCTATTCCTGCTTTTAGAATTGCACTGGTCAATAATTTTATAATAACAATGGATCAAATGAGTGCTGTGTAATGTTGTTATTACATTATACTATTGATATTATGTATGTAATAAGGCCGATGTGGCTTAAAATGGCACCAGGAGTATTTTACCTGCCAGACTTTGTTAACTTGCTCATATTTGGTCATTTATCGTGGTTCAGGTGCTTCTACATATTTAAATATGCTACACAGTTAAATTGTTTTCCTGTTTTTACGGTCGGAAGTGTGCACGTGATGTTTTATTTTGAAAATTGCCTGGATTCTCTCTGCTGTTTCTGTGTCTGACTTCCTGCGACTTCTTGCGACTGCGCTGCACACAGAACACGTCACAGTGTAATCCAGCAGTAACTGTGTTGTTTATTATTTTTTACGATGCATGTGTTCTTCTAGAGAAGAATGAATACAACCGATCTCATCTGACCTCAGAAGTTAAGCAGGGTCAGGCCTGGTTAGTACTTGGATGGGAGAATGTGCTGTAAGGACACCACAGCACAGTGGTACAGCGGTTACAAGCTGCACCCTCTGTGGCTGTGAAGTGAAACCAATACCTAAGTGCAGTTCTTCAAACGGCCACTTAACGCTGGCTCCAGAAGTGAGTCAGTCTCCATAAGACCCCATGTTGAAATGTCCAATTTAACAGCAGAAATAAACACAGGATGGTGGAGCATTATAAATACTGTGGTCTGTGGTATTTGTCCATGCTTCATGTACGCTTGTTCCCATACAAATAAACACAACGGATTTAATTATCTATTGCCCTGGGTAGGCGGTTGTATATATTCTTTGCAGGGAGTTAACTGTCACATCGCTACCAATAATCGCATCACTGAGCCATATGGAATCAGCATCATGTGCATCCTGGTACGTCTGAGGACTGATTTGCAGACCTGACGTTGTTTTTACTGCACTTTTACATAAATCTATGAGATTTTATGAGTTTGAGAAGGAAAATAAGTGTTGTAAATCTTACGTCCTGGATTTAAATAAATGCATGGGGACATTTTCTTGTGGGTAGAAATACCCACAGGTGCAGTAAAAATTCGGTTAAGACAATATGTTTGCAAGAGAACAAAATCTCATAAATGTGGACGGCTGACCATTAAAGAAAACATGTGGATTACGTAACTTCACAACTGTCACTTGTGTTTTTATAAAAGGACGTGAGACAGCGGTATCCCAGTAACAGAGAAAAGTTGGCTGCAGGGTGAGAGTTTACACTTCTCTAAATAATCTGTGCCTCCGGGCCTCCGCTTTCAAAATAAGTTAATCCTGTGAAACCAGTCCTGTGTGCTGTGACCTACGAGTGCTGATAAATCATAATGTACTCTCTTTTCTGGTCATTAAGCTTTATTTATCCACAGGAAATTGAATGCTCTTGTTTTTTTCTACATTCTTACAGTTACGCACATTCACACCTTCGAGATTTACAGAGAGACTCCCGCACAGGTGTAAATTAAAAGTGAGTCAAGACTTATTAAATTCCTCAATATTTCAGGGAAACAAACCAGCAGAGCTTTACTGCCATAAATGTATCTATAAATGTAGATACTGTACTAATTCCCTTACAATATTTTCTCTCTCTCTCATCATCAGATCATAAGTTTGTTTACGAAATCCACAAATAAAATTTTAATCTGGTTTAAACACAGCTGATATATCGACATGACAAATAAAATCTGTCAATATTAAACTTAAACTTTATGTATTTTCAGAGCACCTTTCATGCAAACATGCCAAGTGTCCACCTGAAAGCACCGAAAAGTTTCAATGTTTGTTACACATCTCTTTGGTCACCATTTTAAATAACTTGATATGAATGATTATAAAGTGATAAAACTCAAAGATCTGATTTATTTGATTTGTTTTACATTGCTATGTGTTTTAATACTGTCTGTTCTGTTTTATATCTGTTGTAATTGACTTGTTCTGAGTTTACGCTGCTGCATGTCTTGATCAGGACTCCCTTGAAAATTAGATTTTTAATCTCAATGGGACCTGGTTAAATAAATGTTGAATAAAATTAATGATTATATGTGAATTAAAAAAGTCTAAAAACAGATAAAAAAAAAAATCTAAATGTTTGGTGGTGACCTTTTCACCACAACAGTTTCTGGCAGCAGCTGAAAAAAATGAAAATGACTCTCTGTTGGCCTCAAGGCTCACTTCAGTAGTGTGTTCGTTTAAAAAAATATAATATTTATAAGAATATTAATTATTTTTAATCATCATCTATGTAGATTTGTTCTTTTCTTTTAAGTAATAAACTATCTAGAATGTTTAGAAATATCTAAATATACAGTACGTACGGTGTCGATTGCTTTTGATTTGTATAGTAATGCAATTAATGTTTATTATATAATATGATGTAATGTATTTATGTTTGGTGTGGACCCAGGAAGATTAGCTGATAGTCATGGGAAAACTCACTTTCATGACATCTCGCTCTTGTTTTCATTGGACCAATTTAAAATCATCTGCACGCCACAGTCGTAGTGACAATGACCACATTGTACCTGTGTCGCAGACAGTATTCATCTCCTGATTTATTTACACAGACAGTGTGAAGCCTTTAAACCCTCTACACTATGAAACTGGCTGGCAGGTAGGAAATCGCTGCACATGCTGATCCGTTCACCTCGTTTCCATATTATTCCTCCAGCGATAGACTTTTCAGAAGGCAGAGGGGCAAACACACGTCTTACTGATATAACACACCTCAAAAGGAAAAGCTGTTTCACAGTCGAGGGAGTAATAAATGCAACAAAAAAAAAGAAGACAAATATCATCTCTTCACATCAAACACTTTGCTGAGTTAGGAGCACAGTCCTGCCCGCTGTGGGATGAACAGCTGGATTTTCTGTTCAAACTAAACAAGGTCAATCTAGGTCTGACGATTAAAAGACGTGCAGAAGAGTTTGTCCCTCCAAAAAACACGATGTACTCGATGACGAATATGCAGCTGAGCAAAATGTTCTGTTCTTGTTCTTGTCTTTTGACCGCTATAAAGATTTTTACAGCAACACGAGCTGCAAACAGCTTCAGCTGAGAAACTCAAACAAGACGATCGTGAGGTTGAAACATTTATTTGTACTGAGGGAAGAGGCCCAACCTGAAGCTGCTGACCTGACACTGACTGTGCAGAGCTGCACAAAGACACAAGCTGTTGAATCGAGGTGAACGATACTTTTTACCGCAAACCTGAACTGAGTACAAAGTAATTCATGACAGTTAAATGATGCAGAGTCAAGCTGCTGTCAGTCATGTAACAAGGAATGACACATTAAGAAGCAAGATACTGTAATAGCAGTAAAATAAAAGACTCTAAGGTGTCGTGCTGCAACCGTTAGTCAATTTATTGATAAGTTATAAACTATTAAATTAATAGCTAACTATTTTGATAATCAATTTGTCATTTTGAGTCACTTTTCAAGGAAATTCTCTGATTTCAGCTTCTCAAATGTCAATATTTTCTGGGTTCTTTAGTCACTTGTGACACAAAACTGAATATCTTTGAGTTGTGGACAAAACGAGACATTTGAGGACGTCACCTTGGCCTTTGGGAAGAGGTGTCCTTCCATAACTGGTTAATAAAGAAAATTCACCCTTCCATCCACTTATCCAGGGTTGGGTCGTCAGTGGCAGCAGATTTAGCAGGTTGTTCCAGATGTCCTTCTACCAAGCAACACATTCCAGCTCCTCCTGGAGGATCCCGAGGCGTTCCCAGGCTAGATGGGCTATATAGTCCCTCCAGCAGGTTCTGGGTCTGCCCCAGGGTCTCCTCCAAGTTGGAAAGTTCCTCCAAAAGATGCATCCTAATCAGATGCCCGAACCACCTCAGCTGGCTCCTTTCAAGGAGCAGCGGTTCTATTATAGTGGAGGAAGCTCATTTAATCTGTAGTTGCAGCCTTACTAAGGTGCACAAGAGTCTATATGTCACAAAACGTTTTAGATTTTTATCACATTTTTCATAGAATGTGTAGAGTCAGAACCTAATGTGGTTCTTCATGGTGACATTTGTTGGTTTTTATCAAAACCAGGTCATATTGCTGCAAAGGGGAACTTAAAGAACTAGTAATCATCATCATCATCAAAAGAACCTCTTAAGTGGAATAAAAAGGTTCTTCAAAGCACAAAATGTGCATGCAATTGCAACTTAAACTTTTGCAGTCAGTTCCCCAAAGATCCTTAAACAGCAAAATAAGGGCAAAATAAGGGTATTTAAGGAAAGAAAACAAACATTTGAAAACAGTTAAATTGGGAAGTGATTCTAGTTCCTCTTTACTCAGCAGATTTTAAGTCCATAATAAACTGTCCTCCCAAGAAAAATGACACTATCAGTTGTTTCAGCAAACGTCCCAGTAGAAAAAAAGTGTTTACGTTCGAGTGATAAAATCCTCTGGCAGCCGAGGAGTTGTGAGTCTTGCCTATCAGGAGCAAAAGGAGGAAATAGTGTGATGATGTTATAGAGTGATAAAGTCTGTAGACGGAGGAAATCAGGGTGGTTAACGTTGAACTGAGTCAACTTCCTGTTCTTTTAACCATGACTACGATCATTCCCAAACCTTGACCACGCTGCTTTTATGCCTGAACCAAACCAGACAAATGCATCCTCACTCCCAGTTCAATCAGCAAAAAAGGTAACTTGGTCAGTGGTCCTGTGCTGCAAACTGGGACGCTCTAGGTGTCCCTTTCTAGTGCCAGTTCTGCATGTGCATGGCTCTGCAGTGAAAATAGCAACAATTAAAAGGCAACATTCAGTCAACTTAGCTATTTCTATGCAATGTCTGGTTAAAATTTCAAAATAAAGCTTGCTGAGGAGCATTTTTGATTTTAGGAGTTTGAACCAGGTGCCAACCTCCATGGTGCGAAAAACTGCAGTTCCTCAAACGGCCACTTGAGGCTGGCTACAAAGTGAATCAGTCTCCATAAGTCCCCATGTTAAAATGTCCAACTTCACAGCAGAAATACACGTTTATACCCTGGTACAAAAAACAGTTTTAGTCTCTATAGCTAATTTCCCCGTTCATGAGTCTGAATTTCCATATAACTCACCCGTTCAAATTATATTAAGGCTTGAAGTTATGCAGAATTAAGAGCGTGGTCACTTTGATTGACAGGTGGGTGCCATTACAGATGGCTTGCTTGAGCACCCAGGCATCATTCGGCCCCCCTCAGGTTGGTGGATGATCCACGTCTTTGCCGATTTTTAGGAGGAGGCAGGACTGCAAACATGGCAGCGGTCAGAGCCAAGATTCAAAATGGCTCTTTGGAAACATTTGGGTGACGTCCATTCTTTAAACTGTCACAGTTTGGTCAGGTTTAGACACAAAAACTACTCAGTTTGGGTCAAAATAAGTTCAGAATGTAAGACCGTATTGACTTTTGGTTTCACACGAGACATGAACAGCAGTCTCCTGGGTGTAAGTCCTGTTTGAACCATCCATCCACCTCAACCTCCTCCATGTGTGGACTTTCTTGCTCTTTATACATCGCCTGACTTCAACGGTACAACATTAAACCAGACAGGGGGAGTCCAAAAATGACAGTAGAGAAGTACCTACAGCATCACAATTTGAAGCTCAAGGCTGTTGACCAAGCTGCCATATTTGACGACTTGGGAGTGGACAGATGAGGTGTGTCATGTCCAAAAAGGACCATCAGGCCACATCAACAAGGCAACATTTAAGCATGAAGACTGACTGTGAGGCTGACTTTAATGTTTAAAAAGGTTTACTGTGAACACTGCGGCTTCACAGGCTTCATGTTGACCTTGAGTGAAAACAGGCTGAGCTAAACGCGAGGATGGCGAAGGTGCTGAAATGCCGATGTCCAGATGTACCGGGAGACATTAACGTCACTGATGAGCGACACATGGCTGCAAGTTGCCACCTGGTTTCTAAACATGACGGCTCGGCGTGCCAGTCCGATTCACGCGGCCAAGTCTGCTGAGGGCGAGCATGAAAAAGGTGCTGATGACAATTTTTCCAGAAAGACAAACCAAAGCAGAAATCCCTACAGCATCCAAGTGAGTGATCAGCTTAATGAAGAGAGCTGCTGAAGTCAGTACCGTGATGAAATGCCAATGCTGCTAAGTCATTTTGAAGCTTTGCTCAAAGAGGAGGCTTGTCCAGGTGACAAAACCACTGATGGCTGTGGAAACACAGCTTGAAAAAGAAGACAGGAATGCAAAACCACCACAAGACCCCTACAGAGAAGGTGATTACTCTTCCATGCCTCGTTATATCGATACTCCAGCTGGAAGAGGCTGAGATGATGCAGACGGGGAAGGCAACTTTTTGCACATGAAATCAGGTGACAGACCTGAAGTTCATCGCATGTGTTAGTAAAACTGTTGTCCGTGGACCTGTCTCAACATTAGATGATCTTCTGAGCACATGAACCTTCTTCTTAGTGCTGCTTCTCAGCCAGTTCACACCATAATCATACTGTATTTGTTATTTAGCATTAACAAAGTTTGTGCATTGGTTTTGATGTTGATAGCTGTGATTTTCAATCTGTGTCAGATCAGTTTTAAAGAAACACTGAGTAGAAATTAGGATTTTTGCCCAGCTCCTGTTCTGGCACGACACCGGCTTCTCTCACCATCAGCATCCCCCCAAAAAACTCTTCCCGTTGGTCCAAAACGCCTGTGGTACAAACAAGAACACTCCCCCGGTGCTCTGAGCTCACAGCAGCCCGGCCAACAAACTGAGCTAACAGCAGCTACAGTTGACAGCTGTTTACTTCACTGTCCGTCAAGAAACTCCAGATCCAGTTTCACCAAAATCAGTGAAACAGTTGGTGGTTTGTAACTTAAAGTGCCGTAAAGCGTTACACACTTCTCTCAGGTGATCGTACCAGAGCAGAAAGTTACATAGTGTGAGAACAGACGTACGAATGACAGAGACAACGTTCACCTGATTACAAGTCACTGTAACAGGTTTTAAATCTGTTTTTCATGGTAGAAAAGTTGCTTTAAGTCAGTGTGCGCTCTCATATAGGTGACCAATGTGTCCACGTTGTCATAAAGACTTAAAAACTCTCACAGTGTCTGCGCTGGTAAAATCCCCTCCATTGTTTTAATGGATCTGATCACTCGTATCATTGATGTGTAACACTCCCATTTCCATAATACTGCAGGCTAGTCAGAAAAATTCTTTGGCACTTTGCAGATTTTGAGAGGCAGTTTAGGTCAAAGTAAAGTCAGAGGGGAGCAGGTGAATAACACAGTCTCATGTTGCACACAATGAGAATGTGTTATTGGATCAGAACTCATGCATGTCATCTGAAAAATAGGCTTGAACTGGTGTTAACTTTAGACACGGTGATCCTCCAGAGGATCTTCCTCTAACTGTGAGACAGTTAATCCTGCATTTTGGGGTGCAGCAAAGAACTTTCATATTGATAATACTAAAAGTAAGGTAAAGGTTCAACATTTTGGGAATTAAGCCAATGTGCTTTTTTTTGCTAAGATTGATAGCAGGCTCAAAGTCTGTTCTGTAAACATGTAGCTACAGCCAGCAGCTGGTTAGCTTAGCTTAGCTTAGCTTAGCATAAAGACTGGAAATAGGGGTAACAGCTAGCCTCCTACGAGCACCTCAGAAACTCTTACAGTACATTATATCCAAGCGGCAACCTCTGACTGTGAAGTGAAGCCGACGCAGAAGTGCCAAAAACTGCAGTTCCTCAAACGTCCACTTGAAACTGGCTCCAGAAGTGAGTCAGTCTCCATAAGTCCCCATGTTAAAATGTCCAACTTCACAGCAGAAATAAACATGTTTACAGCCTGGTACAAACAACAGTTTTGGTCTCTATAGCTAATTTCCCCGTTCATGACAACTGTACTGAGGGTGAATTTTTATAGAACTCACCTGTTCACATTATATTAAGACTAAGTTATGCATAATTAAGATTGGATGCGTGGACACGTGGATGCTTTGATTGACAGGTGGGTGCCGTTACAGCACCCAGGCCTCATTCAGCCCACCTCAGCTCCACCAATGATCCACACCTTTGCCATTTTTAGATTAACCGGGGGCGGCAGAGACAAGATTGCCAACATGGCCAGAGCAACCAAACTGTGAGCTTCACAACGGCTCTTCAGAAACCTGTGGGTAACGTCACGGATGCATTGTCCATATGTATACTGTCTGTGGTCCTGATCATGAAATAGTTTGACCTATAACCTCCTGTAAAACTACAAATTGTGATTATTACTCATAGTTTTTTGTACGGCTTAAACTAAAGAGATACAACCTGTTAATTGGTGAATGTTGAAGGTCCTGGTATTTAGCTACTTTAAGACAAAGTCAAGCCCTATTTCCACTTTTTACGATAAGCTACGTTAATAAGCTGCTTCATATTTACCTTACAGACATGACACAATCTTCAGTGCAGTGCAGGCTTAAGCAGTTGTGACATACTTATACTTAAGTAAAGGACCTGAAGACTTCCTTCATCACTGGTTTAGTAAACATATGAGTGTGAGAGCAGGATATAACTTAGAGTGTCGGAAATGTGAATATGTTTGAGTTATTTTCTTAGGTTGGTGTTAAATACACTATCTCAGCATCAGCGAAATTGCCATCTTCATCAAAAATCACATTTCCTTCACAAACAAGAAAGTTTTCACTTCATTATTTTCTAAAAATCGAGCCAAAAGGCGTGGATCGCTTCCCCTTCCTCCATCGGTGCTCACCTATCCCTCCGTCCTCTCCTCCCTAGCAAACCTAAACATTTACAAGCAGGTGTGGATCTGTGAGAAACTTATACTGAGCGCAGATGGCAGGAAATTCCAGTTAAATGACAGTGGCTCAGTCCAAACCACAAGACAGTGTGAGCAGAGCCCGTGAACCAGATACAGCAGGGCCAGCACCAGCAGCAGCACCAGCAGCAGCAGCAGCAGCAGCAGCGCCTATGGACTCGACTTGGACTCCCCGGGCCTGCCAGCGTCTTGAAATAGGAGCGGCTTCACAAGACGTCTGTTAAAACTCTTCTGTGATGGAGTGAGTCTGGTGTGGTGGGTACTGACTGACTCCAATGTGTCTTTCCAAACAAATTTTGGGTGGTATTCGGTCTGAGAAACCTTGTGAAAATAGATTATGTTTTGCATCTAGCGGGTTTTTATAGACTACGTTTGGTGAAACATCAGTCTTTCTGCCAATAGATCAAGCAGGACTATATCAAGCAACACTTTCCAGCTCCTCATGCAGCACTCCTCCATATGATGTCATGGGAAAATTAATTTTACACAACGAACAGACAGGAGGGTGGCAGACACCAGGGAGGGGAATTAGAGCAACTATAAGGAACGTTAATCTGGTGTTGATTCTGGCGACCCCTGTGGACAAAAGTGGTAATGTTTAACTCACTTGTTTTGTCTGATTTTGAGGATGGTTGTAGTATCTGTGACATCATCCACAGGCCGCTGAAGAGCCTCTGTGAAGCTAAGTGTGACGGCTCTGGGAACTGCAGTTTCTGGTACTTCAGCGTTAGTTTCAATCAGAGCCACAAAGGGTTGATGCTTGCACAGAAATATCCAATCTTCTCGCTGATGGTCTTGATTTGTTTATGTAGCTCATCTATTGACAGTTAAACAATTCATCACTCTCCACTGACTTTGTGTTGCATGAAGATGACTTGTGGTCCCCTAGCAAACAAAAGAAAAACGCCTAGAAGCTTCTGTAGGGAGTGATGCAGCACCAACAGGGTATTATATAAGTTTTATAAGCTGTGGATGCAGGCACTAAGACGTGAAGCATCAGCAGGAAGAATGGGAAAACTGTGAGATCTCACAATATCTCTAACTGTTGAGGTTAACTAAGCTATGCTGGTTTTGCTCTTTGTTGGGTTAAACGATGATCTTACCTCATGTAAATATCAAAGTATTTCACTTCTGGCCCAGAGGCAACATTTTTCCAAGAAAAGCAAGGTGAGGAGAAAGGACACACGTTTAAAACACCTTTTTCTCTCTAGTAGACACTAAAATAATAATTTGATATGCTTAAATCTAATGTTTTTAGTTAGTAATGGGCATTTTGTTAGCATTTCAGCTCTTAGTGTATTTATTCCTCCACTAGGCGTGGTTTTGTTTCACAGCCAGTTAAAAACTCCTTGTTGTTGGTAAATTTATACATTATTAGCATGTTGTTGGCTGAATAAATCGTGCCAGACTATTTCTTTCATCTAAAACAATAGGGCACCCCACCCTCTGGAAAAGTACACACGGTTTAGTCCACTAGTCGTAATCCCACTAAACAATATATTGCAAAAAAATTAAATCAGAGGCAGAAAACAATAAAAAGGAAAGCAGCTGTGTTCAGAGCTGTTTAATACGAGTATGTAAGGTTGCTAGCTAGCTTTATTATCATAGTTAGCTTGCTGATAATAAATCTAAGTATCAAGAGGATCAGCTGCAGGTCCATTATCACCATCTGCTCATGTTACTGAGGATGTCAGACAAAGTGAGCTCATAAAGTGGGCACTAAAAGTAATTTCAAACAGTCACATTCAGCCGTTTACACTGACAGGACATTTGCAGCTCATGCATGAAGTAGTCTGTGTTAGGACGGTAATCCTTCCTCATGGTCGAACAGAACCGGTTCATTCAACGTGTTGTCCGACCTCAAAAGTGTTTAGAGTCGTTCCAAAGTGAAAAGCCGGTGATGTTGTTTAAAAACGGGGATAATGGGGCACATTTTCAGGCAGTCTCTCCTGGAAGATGTGAAAAGTGACAGAAATAACTGTGTCAAGAATGAGAAAAGAGCTGAGGGAGAAGTTCAGACAGGTGGCTTGTTTGAGTTGAGGTGTCATTCAGCCCACCTCAGGTCCACTGATGATCCACGTCTTTGCCCACTTTTAGATTAGCCAGGAGGCGGCAGAGGCAGGACTGCTAAGATTTAGCAGCGATTTAATTATTCGTGCAGTCGAGACAGCAGCTGTAGTTAAAAAGGGGAACGGGGCCCACCGAGCACTGAGCTGCATATATACACGGTCCAGATTTCTGTGCCAGACCGCTGCTAGAAGATAACAATAGCTTTGTGCAAACGAAAGTGGAATCATATTGAAAATACATTTGGGATTAAGGGGAGGGGAATTAAGCCAAAGAGTGAGTGGGTAAGCGGGAAAACAAGCTTATTAAATGACTAAAAAATGAATTAATACTGCAAACACTTGTTCCAGTACGCACTCTGTGTGAAAACTCACATTTTAGTTTGCATTAAACTTCTTCCTGTGTTTCCAGCAGAGCCTCTGAATCCTTTGAAACGCTCCTCTTTTATTTTTTTTTTAACTCAAACTTTGAAATGTAAATTCGTTTTCCTCTGGGAGTGGATGAAACGAGGAAAGCTGTGTGTACGTCTGTTTCGCAGATTCTGCGAGGCGTCATTAATCTTGACAGATCTCTTTAATTTAACTGCTATATTTGTTATGCTTGTGTGTTAGTTTTAGGTGGCTCCCAGTAATAATATTTAAACTTTATTGCAACAACTCCCTCTACATTGAGTTCGGTCCTCGCGTCCTAACACTAACTCATGCAAAAACGGTGTATTTTGTTGCTACTGGCTGTGACTACATGCTCCATGAGACATATATTATAATTTGAACTAATAATATTCTCGTTTTGTAAGAATAATCCTCTTGAACGTATGCTATAATTATGTTTATTTCTGCTGTACTGATTTAATCAAACTGTCCATGGGAATTAAACCCACTAACCATTGTGGTATTCTTTATAAAATCTGTGTCTTCGTCTCTAAACAGATCATAAGTTGCCAAACCGACATCTTAAATCTGTGCTAATCAATATTTGTTCTATTATAATTGAATATAAATGGCACACGACTCTGGCAGTTTCCCACTTTGTGTTGTACTAAGTGTTTTAGTCTATTTTGAATCATTTTTTTGGCCATGCAGCCCACAACTATTTTGGTTCACCGCTCGAAGTTTTCAGCAGCTCCACGCAGCTGTTTTAAAAAAAAAAAAAAAAAAAAAAAAAAACCTCTGATAAACCAACTGTACACTACCTGCTCAGCACCAAACACAGTTAGGGACCAGCTGGTGGCATTTCACAGCTAAAAGTCAGAGCTAAAAGAGGTATGCAGGTTGGATTTTTATCCCAAATGGCTCAGCTTCAAATGAATGCTGATGTTGCTCCGTATCTGCTGGCAACTGTTTGTCATATCAAGCTTATAAAGTGCTACAATGTCTGATGTTTTCAGCTTCTTTCACTCCAAAGTAGCCAAATTACATACAACATCTCACTATAGTCAGTCACTATAGTCACTATATCTGGCTAAATTAAGGACCAGTGTGTAAGATTTTGTGGCATCTAGCAGTGTAGTTGTTTCACCTTTTCCTTTATAGCATGAAGGAGAACCCACAGTGGCTGTGAAAAATGCGAAAGGCCCTATCGAGTGTTTTGTTTGTCCGTTCTGGGCTACTGTAGAAACATGGTGGGTCAACATGGCGGACATCATGGTGCCTGTAGATATAAAAGGCTCATTCGGATGCGATGCGTTCCACGGAGGCCACAACCGCCCGAGTTAAGCTCGGTCATTCTAGTCAGTGTTTCAATGTTGGCTGAAGAGACTCAACAGTTCCCACCAGGAGCAAGCACTTGGCGACAATGGCAAAGATAAACTTTCTTTAAGAGGCAGAAACCTCGAGCAGAACCTGGATCATTGGCGGGCAGCCATCATAAAGACAAAGAGGGGCAGAGAGTAATGAAAACATATTAATTTATACTTATTTAATATTATTATATTTGAATATTTCTGCCATACTGAGTGAATAGAGCCACCTAAATGTTACACACTGGCTTTTTAAGCAGTCAGTGAACCTGAAAGTTTTCAGTTAATTTGCAGTTAAAGTGAGGCTATAACTTTTAATACTTTAACTTGTACTGTAATAATTTGTACATTGTGGTGCACTGCTACTTATGTAAGTATCTGAGTACTGCTTCCATCACTGTCCAAACAGAGAATCAACAAATCATTCAACCATGCAGAAGAAGGCTTTGCCTGCAACTAAATATGGAAACCAAAGAGGCTACACACACACACACGCACACACATTTCTTTGATACATTTGTTTTCTATTGAAGTATTGTGAGGATTACCCCCAAGCAAGGATCTGGAGTTTATCATCATCATGTAGAGATAAACTACCCTCCGTGTATTAACTGGAGCTTTTATAATCCCACTAATTCACTGGACTGCGCTAAGAAGAAAAAGTTCTGGGACTTGAAATAATTTCCCAAGTAAACATGATTTAAAAAGACATTGGCCCACAGTTAATACACACCAGAAACAATGTTGAAACAGTTACCTCTGATACTCGCAGCGGGTCATATTACCCAGCTGTGTCACCCTTGGGTGTTGCAAAAGAGCGAGCACCTCTAGCCAGGAATAATATTTCTGAACCAAACCAAAATGAGCTCTGCTCGTAGGGTAATCACTGTTAATGTCCGTGAAAGGTATGTAGCGAGCGGGGCAAGCTGAGAAAAACAAGTGACGAACCATTTCATCAGCATGCATGAACACAGTCTCCACTGTCATAAAACTGCAGTTCAAACTAGTATGAGATCGGATGTGACAAATTCAGACTGTGGGCTGTTTTTTCAAAGACATGGTAACAAATATTTATGTAAGACAAGGCAAATTAGTTTCTTGCCTAACACTAATAGGTCCCATATGATCAGAGTTTCTCGCTGACTTTGAACCTTTAATTAAATACATTAGGTCATCATGTTCTACGTAATGTAAACACAAGTATTAAAGGGGTATTAGTAAGTAAGCTGTGACTTTAAATTACCTCTATTGGCCACCGGTGGGAATTGCAGTAATAAGTTGTGTCCAAGCGAATATTGCTCAAATTTTAATCACATTTACGATAAGTCAGCATAAGAAAAAAATTGGCTCGACAGGTGTCTCCATCAGATGGTTCAATGCAAATAATATGACGTGGGTGTAACAAAGAATTACGTAATCAAAAGTGAAACTCTTCCCAACTTTTCCCAACATTTTTTTCCAATGGTATCATCTCCATGTGGTGTTTTTAATTCACTGCCACCCATTTGTGTTTTATTTTAGTTTGAGAGTTTGCTGTCTAAAAGAGTTTAGTTTGACATTTTTAAGGATATTTTTGCTTTCTTGCCAAGAGTTAGATGGAAAGATCGACATCACTCGCATATCTGTGCATCAAGTATTGAGCTACGTAGAGCCAGGAGGTGATTAGCTTAGCTTAGCATAAAGACTGGAAACAGGGGGAAACTGTTAGCTAGTTTGGAGCTATCCATAGTTAAAAACTAGTAACATATTAACCTCTTTAGCCTCAGCCTCCTTTTTAGGGTTAGGGTCAGGGGTTGGAGTTATGGGATTAGACCCTGGGGCTTAAGAGGTTAGAGGTGCCATATGTAAAATTGTGAGACATTTTACATATTATTTTCATGTTTAAATTGCTTTGTTGACGGGATTGCTAACAGGTTGTCACGTAACTTTAAAAATGAGCCCTTCCACAACTTTCTCAGTTGCCTATAACAGCCTGTGGACAGATTTCTATGTAAAGGATCATTTCCCAGGAGAATCCAAAAGGATGTGATGTCCATGCCTTCTCTCGCCATAGCTGATGATGATATGTTAATAATATAACAATACAAAGCTAAGGTGTAGCCGAGAGCGTTGCAGGGCTAGGGGCCAACTAGCTAACTGTAACAGCAGCTAAGCTGGCGTTGGAGTATTTCTTGGCAGGAATACCGATACAATATTCATTAGTATATTTTCATTAGCGTATAATAACTTGAGTATAAGAATCGTTGTGTTTTTGTTGTCTTAAAATGAGCCATCTACAGTGAAAGCGGGTCCTCTTCCACGGAGTCCACCATGTTGAACCGCCATTTTTGTACAGTAGCCTAGAACAGACAAACCAAACACTGATGTAGATATTTGGAGCTATAGATCTTCCTACATGTTTGGAAAGAGAGGGTGAGGAGTGGGAGGGTCTCCATTTGGTTGCAATCTTCAATTTCACTGCTAGCTGCCACTAAATCCTAAACACTGGACCTTTAATGGTGTTGCCTGATTGGGTGATTTGCAAACGGCAAGCTAGTTGGTCCAACGGTCTACATAAAACATGAGAAGATTATAGATAATGACATCAGTCTTAATATGATTGTGGTTTACTTTCCAGTGTTCAGGCTCATGTACTGTATGTCACTTTTGGCCCAGGAGGATGTGTGCCCGCACCAAAGAAGTGCAAGTGTGAGCACGAGCATTCACAGAGATGAGATAGTGAACAATCGTCAAGAAATAGTAAAAGCAAGTAATTCCAACAAATGTCCAGATTAAACAAACAAGCTTTATGTTCCCAGGCTAGCTGTTTCCACTCTTTATGCTAAGCTGTCTGCCGGTTGTAGATTTATATTTACTGGACAAATGTCAGTGGTATCGATCTTCTTATCAACCATGAGCAAGAAAACCAACAAAACCTGTTTCCCAAAATGTTGAATTGTTCCTTTACGTGGAGCCATCTTATGCTGACAACCAAAAAAAAAAAGGTGAATTTTTATCAATGCGCTCTAATATTCAGTTGTCAAATGTATTGTGTTTCTAAGGTGCAGACTGAAAATGTGCATAAAAAAAGGTGAATAGTAAATTATAGGTCCAGCACAGACAAGAAGGAACTGTCAAACTGGACAAAAGAGTCGTGCAGATTTTAGTTGTCTTGCTTATTTTTTGCCACATAAGTGTCTATAACGTCTCATCTTTCTTGCAGAATCACTGGATTCTTTGAGGTTCATTCTTCCACTTGTAATCTGATTAAATATTTTGCAACCATTGTTTACATTTTGGAAAAAAAAAAAAAAAAAAAAAGAGTCAGCACAGGAAAAACAATCCGCTAAAAACTGAACCGCTTTTGTTATTTTCTTCCCCTGGTGTGAAACTGAGGCGAACATACACTGCCAGGGCAAACAAATATTTTAGGGCGAAACAAATCTTGGAGCTCTTGCTCGTATAGCACCATGCTCCTTCTGAGCACTTGAACAAATAAATGTGAGCATCTGGTGAAATAATCGCTGAGTCACTTTGGTATTGATCAACAACCTGATCAACCCTCCCAGAGGCATATTAAGGTAATTCTTTAAGGACCAGTACAAATCTTGTTTATTACCCCACATATATAACATTAAATGAGGTAAATTATAAAATTAACTGCACTGCACACACCTCTGTGCAAGGGGGAACACCGGGGCCGAGGCCTGCGAGTATAAACCATGAGTCCCCAGCTCCAGCTCCATGCCAGTGATACCATGAGACTAATGATTAAAACAAGCCTCCTCATCTGTTTGACTTTCAGAGAGCCAGATTTCCACCCCCTGTGCAGCACTTTTCATTCCAGCTACATTACATAAATCAGTGGACTGCAGAGGAGTGGAAAGGAAGAGTCCCATAAGTAATAAGAGAGCAAAGAAAATGTGGGTTTACTACAGTATAAAACAGCATTTCTATTAATTGCCTTCCTCAAATCCTTGTTGCACAATCAAAACAAGTTCTTGTGTAATCTCTGATGCAGAGGTAAAATTAGACCTGATTATAACATTTCTTAACAGTGTTTTTCTCCTCTATCCAGGGACATTTTTCCTCATTTATCAACTTTTTGACAAGTCAGTGCCTGTAAAGCACATCCTGTATCCATCAAACAAGAGTTCAGATCTCAGCTGGAGTCACTTTGAGTGTTTACAGGCAGCTGTTAACATTTTTTTTACACTCGTGTTTACTTCTTAATACGTGTTAATTTTTCCCATCACGATCATTGTCAGTTAAAGAAGATTTACCCCCCAAAAAAAAGAAAAAAAAAAAGGAGTTAATTATATAGCGTTAAAATAAATCACGTGCTAACGTCTTCACAGGTCTCCATGACAACGCTGTTTCTACAAGTTTATACGTTTAAATAAAATAAAAAAACATTAAACTAACGTTGAGGTAACGTTGAGGTAACTTACCGTTAAGTGTCCGCTCATCGTTCACGGCTCGTTCCGTTAAGGTCTTTTTTCTGCCTCGCGCGCTGATTGTGTGCTTCTTCCCCAACTGTCACAGCGCGAGCTCTCCTCTCTCTCTCTCTCTCTCTCTCCTCTCGCGCTCTCTCTCGCGCTCTCTCTCTCTCTGTGCGCCGCGACCTCAAACTGTCTGCAGCTGCTCCGCTGCTGCGCACGCGCACACGCACACACCTACACCAGGCAAACCTCTCTTTTTTGTGTGTTAATGAACAGAAGAAGTGATGCAGCTAATTAAATACATCATGTGTGGTAATTATTAGTGAAATATGAATTAATGAACTACGTGTATGCATTACACTCTAAAAAACTGGTTCTTGATAAGTGTTATGGAGCACTTTGAGTTCTCTGGAGAACCTTTTTTTTTTTATCCGTAATTACTCTTGTCTTAAGGATCTTTGGAGAACTGAATGCAAGAAACAAGTGCAGAACTTCTGGTGCTTTAAAGAACATTATGTTGTGTTTAATAATCTTTTTTTCTACCTTTGGATGGTTCTTTGGCGTACTGATTACTGGTTCTGGGGAACCTTTTTATCCTTATATATCCTTGTTTTAAGTATCTTTGGGGGAATTATTGCAAAAAGAGTTCTTTAAGTCACAATTGCAGCACTTTTGGTGCTTTAAAGAACATTTTTTTATGTTTAATAATCTTTGGCGTATTGATTACTGCTTCTTTAAGTTCTCCTTTGCAACAGTGTTCCTAAGGTTCTTTGGATTATTTAAGGGTTCTCTAACGTCACCCTTTGCATGGTGGTTCTTGATAAATGTTCTGGTGAGTTCTCTGGAGAACCTCAAATACCATTATTACTGTATAAGGATCTTCTTTATTTCCTATGAAGGGTTCTTTGGCGTACTGATTACTGGTTCTACAAGTTCCCTTTTGCACCAGTGTGACCTGGTTTTGTCAAATCCCAACAAATTGACAGTTTGAACACCTTTTTTGGGATGTATGTATACTTCCTCGGAGTGGATGTCTGTATGATACACTCTGAGAAAAACTGGTTCTCGATAAGTGCTCTGGAGTACTTTAAAGAACTTCATAATAAATGCTTCTTTGAAGACACAATACAAAGGTTCCTGGCAGATCCAAAATATTATAAAATATTATTCTAATATACCAATAATAGTTCTTGGTACCACTTTTCTAATAGGTCACCTTTTATCAGACACTGACTTTCACCCTCCAGACCCTTCACGTTACATTCAAGGACCGGTGTGACTTAGTGGCATCTAAGGATTAATTAGTTTCTGATTGCAACACTCTCAACACTCACCCTTAAAAACCAAGTGTACATATATTCATATCTTATAGTACTTGAACATCAAGACAAATTCTTTGTATGTGTAACTCTACTTGGTAATAAACCTGTTTCTGTTTATAAAGGGACCAATAGTTAATAAATAATTTATAGGGTTGCCAGGTTGTGACTCTATCCTCCTCCTCTGTCACACTTTGTTTAGTTGGTCATATATAAACTCTAACCTGGAGAGCAGATGACAGACATCAGAAACTTTTTATTAAATACGTATTAACATTCACAACCACAGATTACAACCATTGAATCTTTAATTAATAACTTATTAACTTTATATCACTTTACTTAACATAACTTTATATAACCCCTTAATCCATTATTCAACAACCAGAGAGAGTTTTCACAACCTGGCAACCCAAATGTTTGTATTAATGTCTGCTCTATAAATCATTAGAGTGTGATACATTACAGACATACACAAATACTCTAGCTGTAAAAATCCCCAAAATCTATGAATATGCAAATATTTTTCATTGCAGATGTTAAACAGCTGGACACAAGATGTTTTCTACTTCACTGAAAAATCCATTTAGTGTGCCGGAGGTTTCAGGTTTCCACATCACACTTGTGTAAGTCACACACTGGACCGTGATTTACTTCCAAACTAGTCGTGATGTCGCAACATGCTGCTCATATGTTAAACTAAGACTAAAGGTGAGAACAGAGTCTTCAAACATACATGTGAAAGAACAAGATGCAAAACACATTTTTGAGGGTTTTTCAAGAAAATGTCTTGTTTTTTAATGCTTGTTATACTCAGTGATTAGTTTGACCTCTCTGATATTGTATTTATTTTACCTCATGTTTTCTCCACTGGTAGGGCACCACAGAGGACACTTTATCATGTTTTCTCCACTGGAAGGACACCATTGACACTTTATTGTATTTTCTCCACTGACAGAGCACCTTAATGGGCACTTTATCGTGTTTTCTCCACTAAAAGGACACCATAGATGACACTTTATTGTGTTTTCTCCACTGGAAGGGCAACTTAGAGGTCACTTTATCATGTTTTCTCCACTAGAAGGGCACCTTGGAGGGCACTTTATTGTGTTTTCTCCACTGATAGGGCACCTTAATGGGCACTTTATTGTATTTTCTCCACTAAAAGGACAACAAAGACGTCATTTTATCATGTTTTCGCCAATGAAAGGGCACCATAGAGAGAACTTTATTACATTTTCTCCACTGAAAGGGCAACTTAGAGGACTTTTTTATCATGTTTTCTCCATTGGAAAGGCATCACAGAGAGCACTTTATCATGTTTTCTTCATGACATTGAACCTCAAATTGCTTGAAATGTATATGTATGTATCAAACCAATATAATATAATGTATTGTAGCTGCTTCTCCCCTATGGTTTACTAATATTCCCTTATAATAACTGACGGTGTCTTTAGTATTTAATAGTGAGTTCACATGGGTCCCATTGCACTTTTTGGTATTTCTATTTCCAGTGGTAACCCTATAATTTTCTGCACAGTGTGTTTGTGGTGCTCATTGTTGACCTTACTGACCATATTCTGGTTTTTGTCTTGCAGAATTTTCTCTGGCATCTCTGTAATAATCAGCTCTGTGTAATGTATAAAGGGGTATAAAATTTAATGCTAAATATTATCCTCATCTCACAGCGAAGTTTAACTCCCTGTCCCTCCCACATTTGTACCAATCACGTCAAAACTTGGACATACTGTATGACAGCCTGTCAAACATCTGGATCTTTCTTTGGGACTGTTAAGATTGACATAAATACACAAAGGAGGCAAACAAGCAGCGAAAGCTTTTATCTGTATATCTGATTACACAGTGAGACTGCAAGTCGGAGTTGTATTTCTGATTCCCGAGATGATGCACAGAGCTGTAAACAAGTCCTTTGGGACGGTGCTCGAAACAAAACCAGATGGAAGAAAACAATTCACAAAAGAACATATTCTCTATGAAAAATTGGGACATTGTAAGAGTTTCATCTGCTAACGAGATGCAGAAAACAGCTGGTTTTGGTCTCCTTTGCTTGCCATCCCTTTTCTGTTTCTGTCTCTCTTCCTCCTCAGGTGCAATAGAGTCATCCAGAAATATTAATTCACACAGAAATATTAATATTTACAGCACAGATTTCGGCATGTCAGAGCAGGAACAGCACAGGTGTTACTAATAACATTAACAATCTGTTTTATTCAACTGTTCCAGTAACTGTTTGACAGTGAACCAGCAGGAGCCTGAAACAGCTAAATGGAATTCAGCCATCATTCATTTTATTATTTACACCTGTGATTTTCCTGCTCCGACATGTCAAAGTGTCGACCATGAAAAAAGCCCTTTGTTGCAGCGAGTATATCATCCACAGGTTGTGATTAAGCACAGAAGTGCTGCATGGTTTCATCTCATTTAATGAGATTTGGAGAGTAAAATCATTCCCACATTTTAGAACGGGCTCCATCCAATGTTTTTGATATAAAGCTTTCTTTGAATAAAGGTTTTTCTCCAATAAAAATTTGAACTGAAATTTTTGAACAATGTCGGGGTAAATCTGAGGGGTCGAAACCTGATTAATAACCCTTCATTCATATAAAAAGATCTGTGTTGCGACCTTCATCTCAGAGACATGCAGCCCGTGAGGAGCAGATACTGCTTCAAAAGGCCAAAAAGATTGAAGGCAACTGTCAGAACAGGTGTAATTAGTTAGCTGTCTTTTTTTTGGCCATTTGGGACACTTAATGCATCTAAGTCATTGTTTATGTTATTAAAAACACCTGTGATTCCTTACATAAGTTAAAATGTGAAACACCTGTACACTAGATGTCCCCCAAGTCATCTGACAATACTGGAAATATATTTAAAGGCAGTGGTAGACTCAGGCTGTTTGAGGGGCAGGGGGAAAAATGATGCATTTATGGTGAAACAGCTTAGTCAGGGTCAGGGCTTAGCAGCCTGAAGGGCCCTTATATGTTGTTCCAGTGCACCCCAGGGCATTTTATCGAGTTTTCTTTGCTGGAAGTGCACTCCGGAGGGCACTTTACTACATTGTCTCCACAGGAAAGGCAGCCTACAGTTACACTTTATCATGTTTGCTCCACTGGAAGGGCATCTTAGAGGCACTTTATCACATTTTGATCACTGGAAGGGCAGTTTAGGGGTACTTTATCATGTTTTCTCCACTGGAAGGGCACCTTATCACACTGTCTCCACCTGCAGGCCACCTTAGAGGTCACTTAATCGTGTTTTTTTCCATTGGAAGTGCGCCCTACAGGGTACATTATCACATTTTGATGACTGGAAGGGCACCTTAGAAGCACTTTACCATGTTTTATCTACCATTCAAGAAGACACTTTTGTGTTTTTTCCAAAGATGGGACAAAAAGGTGTTTTCAATTATTCTGGCTGATCAGACCTCTGTTCAGGTTGAAATGAGATGGACCTATGACTTATATTGTTGTCCCACCTTAACAGCTTCAGAGAGAAGTGCGTGCTGTAAAGACGTCAGATTAGGAAACAATAAACACCAGTGTGGGTGCTCTATGAGTGTTTAGAGGCTTCGACGAAACTTTATTCTGTAGAATCTTGAGTCATGAGGGGCCTGAAACAGAATGTTCAGTTCTGAACTGTCCCACATGCTGTGGTCAAACCAAAATCACACAACAGTCCTGCGCTGAGGACATACAAGAATCAGAAAAATGGGGCATGATGTATTATTCTGATTTTAATTACTGTATGTGGGGGGTTGTGTCATCAGTTGATGAAACCCCACACACTCTTGCTCAGTGTCACCATTTATCTATTGTCATCACAGCAGTGCCACCTCCTGGCTGGGTATGGTTATACACCAGTGAGCTGTTGATCTTTACATTGTCTCTTTCCAAAAGTACAATGTGGTTTACAAATATATCCATGTGTATGAGACGATCAAATGTTTTTAAAGATGAATGTCACACCATTGTTACCCAACTTATTTCATATCAACAGGTTGTTTTCTTTAATATCCTCACATTTATATACATACTCAGTGGATATCACAGTGTCTTTATTGTGTGTGAAACTTAAAAGACTTTTCAATATAAAGACTTTCAGCAAAGACACAGGTTATTTAGGTGGCGCAAACATCTCACAAAACCCCTCTGATGAACTCATAATTAATCACAGCTGCAAATGTGACTCATATTAGGCTGATTGCCAATTAGTTGCACCGTACGCCAGCTATTTAATTTTAATTTGGTGTTACAGCAATAAGAGAGCACAAATCACAAATACTGCATACTGGCATAAATCTCATTTAAGTGGCTGCTGCAGCACAAAATCTTTAAATACCCTACGGCCTGTATGTGTATAAAGAGAAATACAGGTGCCATTTATATCTTAATTTATATATAAAACCATGAAAACACATAATTTACGAGTGTCGCTCGATATATCCGTTCGCTTGTTTGTAAAAAAACAAAAAAAAACAAAGTTAAAATCAAATTAAAGGCAAATCAAAGCAGAAATATTTGTTGTTTTTTTGGCACGGACTGATTTTCAGAGACAACAGGTGAGCTCGTTTTTACACGGCACGTCACACCGGTGTCCGTTAAGTGCTCCCTCAGTTGCTAAACCCCGCTCCTTCGGGCTGCTCCGTGTAGTGATGTGTCGTTCGTGAACGAGCCGGCTCTAAGAGCCGATTCTTTGTAGCAAATGACAAGAGCCGACTCCCATCGGGGAGAGACGATTCTTCGGCCGCTCCTGCCCAGAAATCATGCAGGCGGGGACAGGACTTTATTTTGACGATGGGCACACCATGATGGGGGACAATCAAACTGGGATCATACCATTATGTGGACACTCCAAAAAGGCATCGAGTGTAGGGGTACGGGCCAGGTACACACAGCGACAGAGAGACAGTGATGAAAAAAAGTGTTTCAATGATATTTGAGACTGCAAGTGAGTGCAGAGTTTGTAAAAGGGTCAACAACAAACCTGCACAGACAAAGAAAAATATGAAAAATTGCTTACTAGCACACAAACCATTCATAATTGCTAAATAAGGTTAATATAGAAGGCTAGAAGAGCCATTTGAGAGCCGGCTCTTCTGAGGGAGGTGAGCCAAAAGAGACGACTCTTTGAAAAGAGCTGAACTTCCCATCACCAGCTCCGGAGCCCCCCTCCCCTCCCTCCCCTCCCTCCCCTCCCTCCCTCTTGTACTGCGCCATCTCGTTACGTTAGCCGTGTGTGGCTAGAAGAAAGCTAGCTCGTTGCTCACAGGGGGGCGAATCGGCTTGTGTGCTCAAAAAGGGACGACCTAAAAGTAACAAATTTGACCGATTTTACCCGAAAAGCAAGCAAGCATTTTACTCGTAAAGGTCGTGGTGAGTATTTTGTTCCCAGACATTTTTCATTTTTCCTTTTTTTTTGGTTTTGTTTTTGGATTTTTTTCTCTCAACGGTGCTTTTTCTATTTTGCGAGCGGACAGAACGTAATGTGGCTGGGCTAGTTAGCTTAGCTCATCCACCCCCCTCCACACACACACACACACACACACACACACACACACAAAAAAACACAAAAACAACACACGAAGGCGGGTTGTATGTTTTTTTTTTTTAGAGAACACGACGCCTTAGCTTCAGTTTCAATCCACCTTTTTTGCAAGTTTGTGTAGCTTTGTTTTATTGTGAAGACTTTTCCTTTGACGGGGACCGATTTGTTTTTTTTGGCACCAAGCTAAGCTAAGCTAACTAGCGGCTAGCTGAGGCTCTCTTTTGGTTTTCTAGTCGCAGCTTCATCCTGATCCATGATCCCGTGATTTGATTGAGAGAGTATCGACTACAAATCTGTAGGAATTTTACAGGTTTTGGTTTTTTTTTGCTGATTTGCTTCGTTATTTTTTTGGTGCTTTTTTAAAATTTGGTGCTTTGTGCTAACGTTTTAGCAATGCTAAGCCGGCTTTGAGCCCCCGAGGCTGGGGCCCCCCATGTGTGTTTCACACTGCAGCCTGATGGTGGCGCTGTCGGTGTGTGTTGTGGATGGTTTAGGTACTTTTTTTTTTTGAAAGGAGACTTTGTTTTTCTGGCTCATGCTGTAGATTTTTCCAGTTTTTTCTTTTTTTTTCGTCTTCCCGTGATGAAGAGTGATTTTTCAGATTTTGGATGCTTTGGACTGCCAAGTGGCCTCTCAGCTTTGCTACATAATTATGTTTAATTAAAAGGTTTTAATCAATCTGAAAGAGTATTATGGCTGTTTATGTGTTTATCAAATACAAATCACAATCACTCCTGGGCCACAGCTACCCCCTCTCCCCAAATAAACCCCATTCAGTCTGTTCATTAGACGGAGAGAGAAGACGATGAATAAAAGTGTTTACATGAATTTATTCCAAACACACCACTTGCAGGACACTAAAGAGCGCTCCTATGAGGTCATGTGTAATATAACATTGCATCCCAGCATTTGTTGCATTAATGAGAAATCTGTCCACCTTTACTTATATCTTTTATTAGGTTAATGATAATAATAATAGCCGTGCTCATGTTATCTTATATAATCCTACGTTTAGTTGTGATTTGTGTCACTTGGGTGGAGTTAGAGCTGAGCTGAAGCATGCAGGTTTATGTCAGTGAATAGAAATGTGCGCATAGGTTTTAAAAATCCTTGAAAGTTTGCAGATTGGAGGGAAAACTCAACTCTAGTGTCCCTCTTTATTAGGTTGATGATAATAATAGCCGTGTTCATGTTATCTTATATAACCCTACATTTAGTTGTGATTTGTGTCACTTGGGTGGAGTTAGAACTGAGCTGAAGCATGCAGGTTTATGTCAGTGAATAGAAATGTGCGCATAGGTTTTAAAAATGCCTGAAAAATCCTTGAAAGTTTGCAGATCGGAGGGGGTAGATGAGATGGTGAAACTCAACTCTAGTGTCCATCTTTATGAGGTTGATGATAATAATTGCCGCACTCATGCTTACCTTTATATAATCCTACATCTAGCTGTGATTTATGCATCCATGAGAAGACTGTAATCTCACTCTAAACTGATGTATGAAATAAAAGATGCTTCCCACGTCTGTAGATTACAGATCGTCTTAAAATAATCACGCTCATCTAGTCGTACCTGTCGAGCCACCACAGATTATTGTTAAATTCGACACCCCAGTCAACCCGTTTTAGACACGACATGACTTGAAGTCCTTGCTACTCAGACACTGCATTTATGTTCATTTAAATATGCAGATTTGTTTGTCTAAACATGATAATACCCCACATATTCTGTCAGTTTCAGGTTGTGCAAGATGGCATTAAAGTCTTGTAGGTGGTTCAAGTTGATCCTCTGCTTCACCCACACTGTTTATTCAGTGTAAACTTGTGTTTCTGTTTCATGAGGGCTGCACAAACGTAGACTAATGGGAGCCAACTATGGCTCACCCAGTGCACTTTGCATTCCACTTAGTGATATGATTGTAATAGTTTTCTTTAAGTTCAGATTTCTTGGCTCTGCACTGTATACTCAGTTTGTTTTATAGCATTAGATGTTGCACTTCAAACATGCATTAGCGTCAGGTTGCAGTCCCAAAGTGGCGAGCTATAATGGGGATTTTCTTGGAGGCACACCTCGTGTTTTTTTTTTTTTTTTTGGTTTGTTTGCTGTGTTTCTATGTTAACCTCGTCACTTGACTTCCTGCACGCACACACACCAAACCAGGTAAGACTTGGTACAAGATAACCCTGCTCAGCTTGACTGAGGTGTGTTTTCTGTCACCTCAGTATAAATCGCGAGGGGCGAAGGTGAAGGTCGAGACACCAGCCCAAACTGATCCCAGCCCACAGTGTCAAACATCAGACAGACGACAGCCCTGCACACAGACGCTATGGAGTGAGTGATGAATGTTCGACCCCCCTGTCAGCCAGGGGGCGTTACTGTTGATGCCACTACTGTTATTTATTTATTTTTCTTTTATGTTTGCTGTATCGGGACTCACTTCACATCTCCGAACTCACACAAGGCTCTGGGCTTCACTGAGCACTCACATCCTCCCCTGTGTCTACTAGAGTAAATAACACAGCCTGTTTTTTGGATATTTGGAGTAGGACAGGTCACACACTCGTACACAAATCCTCCTTTATTCTGTGGGAAATGCAGCGTATAGATAAAATGGTGTCCTCTACTGGTGCATTACAGCTAAATCATACATTTTTATGAACAGTTGTAATTCTTTCTATCTTCATATTTACATGATTAATTCCCAGCCCACCTTAAATACTGTATGAAGGCATCAATATACTCCATTTCAGTTAATAAACGATGTGAGATTTCTTGTGTCAACAAGCTCTAAACCACAAACTACCTCACAGCTTTACAAAAATTCAGACTTTCCGACACATGACATTTAAAAATATACATCAAAAGCGTTCGAGTGGCTTCAGTTCCTCTTTCTGTCACTTGGGTGGAGTAGAAGAGAGGTTATCCAGATTTGACGCATGCAGCTTTATGTCAGTGAATTAAAATGTACATGTAGGCTTTAATAATCCTTTAAAGTTTGTAGACTGGAGGGAAAACAGGCTTTAAGTTGACTTAAGTTTTATTTAAATAGCGCCAATTCATAAAAGAACATATCTCCTGACACGTTACATACAGGGCAGGTTTAGACTAGTCTTTGTAATATTATTTACAGAGAGTCAACAAGTCACACCATGAGCAAGCAGATGGCGACGGTGGCGAGGAAAAAATTCCTTTTTAGAGGCAGAAACCTCGATTCATGACGTGACCGGTCGTCTTGTCAGTTAAACAGCTCCTGCACCTTTTTGTCTCTCCATCCTGTGGAAAACACTGTTGGTGGTTGTCGATTATTTAGCCGGGAGGTCATCACTTTGCAGGGTCAGGACAACAAACAATGACACCTCTGTGCCCATATTGAGTCTTTTAAGTGAGATTTAAAGGTTCCTTTTTGAACCTAATGTCCTGTAGCATGATGGAAACCAGATAAATCAGGCTGAGGCTAAACCTCATGTACAGCTGAGTACATGTCTGCTGTGTGGTTTAAAACAAATGCGCCATAGAAGCCATTTTAACAGCAGCACAGCTCAAAAGCTAAAACGGATGGACGACTTATTTGCTTTTACTTTGATGACTAAAACTCTTAATTAAGTGAGCAGACGTCAATTTGGTATCAGCACACAGACTGTCTGGTCAGTACGTGTTCGTTACAGGCCTCAGATGATGCTTATTTCACTTTTATTTGCTTGATTTGTTCGAGCATGTGATGCCAAAAGAGAAATTAATGAAGTCTTTTGTGTGTTTTCCGTCACTCATGTTTATTTTCAGACTGTTTTGAATGCTGCTTGTACACTTTATGCAGATTAAGGCTGACTGCAATTCCTCAGTAGTTTCAAAGCATTACATTTAGGACAGGTTTTGGCTCATGTCTCCTGTCAAACAAGATAAGTGACGTCCTATCAACCCCTGAACTTCCTGCAGTTTTCTCCTCCGTCGTCAACACTTATCTATTTTTTGATTTAATGTTTTTATTTCCCAGGAAAGTCAGCTGATCGTGCCCTGATTCACAGTGCACAGCTTGGGGACTGTGCAGAGTTTGACCCGGCGGCAACAGGAGTAGTTCAGATGGGGAGACTGTTCGTCCTTCTGCCACTAAAATCTGAATCTTGTGTGTCTTCCCGTTAGTCGTTCACCCACCACCGCCAGCCTGATGGCCAGCAGCAACGTCACCAACAGGACCGACCCGCGCTCCCTCAACTCTCGGGTCTTCATCGGCAACCTCAACACCCTGCTGGTCACCAAGGCGGATGTCGAGGCCATCTTCTCCAAATACGGCAAGATCGTGGGCTGCTCTGTCCACAAGGGCTACGCCTTCGTTCAATACGCCAATGAGAGGAACGCGCGGTCCGCCGTCGGCGGGGAGGACGGGAGGATGATTGTCGGACAAGTTCTTGGTAAGGGTTCAGTTTAGCTGCTTCCTTCTTCCTCCTAATGAGGGAGGGAGTCTTAAAAGAAACCAATTTTAATTTATGGTCCTCTTCAATCAGGACTTTCCATCCGTCAAATATTCAACACATCTTTTGTGAAGTTGTTTGTCCAGTTAAAACATGGTTGCCAACTTTTAAGCTTGCATTAGCGTCACCTCAGACGTCATTTTTTGGACTCATACTTTGGTTTTGGGTGTCTACTGGAACACCTTAGCATGCTTTAATGTTTGATAAATACATTTTCTTCCTCATACTAGCCATTGCTGTCACACTTCAGTTCACCCTCCGTCTAAACAAACAAACCCTCCAGAAAACCTCAGCCTGCTCTGATTGGTCCACAGACCTGAGCTCGCACAAACAAAGCACTATTGTTGAAAGGCCAGCAAATAATGACAGGTGGCGGATGTCTGATAGTCAGTAAAATGCCCATTGTTCCTTGCCAGTTGATCTTAGTATTATTATACAGTTAATTACCTTGTGATTATGATGAGTGTTGGGTAACACAGCAGAAGGAGATAATGATAGGGTTGATTTTAATTTAATTGCAACCCTGCAATGATGCCGGAGATGTAGTCAAGATATTGCGTTAATCTTAGCTTTTTGTTGCAACTTCCTGTGAAGTTAAAGGTCTCGACATTGAAGACGAACAGTGATATGATCTTGATAAAAGTTAAATTACCCAATAAAGTCGCAAAATAACATCTGCTCCTTCTGTCATCGAGGAAAAAGTCTAAGAAACTATGAATAATTTCCAAAGAAACTACTGGACACAAGATGTCTTCACACTTGAACAAGCTGCATACTGGATCATAATTCGGCTCCAAATAAGTTGTGTGGTCTCATAATCCTGCTCGTGGTAAGCTTTGAGCAGATAAACGTCTTTCTTGTGTCAAATAATTCAGAATTTTGACACATTTTTGAGTGTGCAAATCTTCTAAGAAAGTTTATGTTGGGGTAAAACAAGATGCTGGATCAGAAGTGCTTTGTGAGATAAGAATGAGGTGTTTTGATCATTTTCAAAATGCAATTTAAAGGTAAATAATCGCTGTTTCCAAAATCTGAACTCCTGCTCTGTTTTTCTCAGACATCAACCTGGCTGGAGAACCCAAACCTCACAGGTCAAAAACCACCAAACGCTCAGCTGGCGACATGTACAGGTGAGTCACGGCAACACGAATGTCACAGCTGTTAAACTGCACTCATCAAGGAAAAATACCACCTGTCTTGAGAAGACAGATTTTTGGAAAGCATCAACAGTATCGCCTTCGTGTTTCCTCATTCAGACTCCTCTCTGTCTTCCTTTAACAGCAGTTCCTCGTTTGAACTCGACTATGACTTTCAGAGAGATTATTACGACAGGTGAGAGATGTTTTTGTTGCTCATCAGTCATCTGAGCATCTTCCTGTTTGTTTCGCACAGCAGTCACTCTGTTTGTCTACAAAGGTCTAGACCAGACCCATGTAATCTTTATGTTTATGTCCTAGAATGTATTCGTACCCATCCCGTGTTCCCGCTCCCCCTCCTCCCTTGTCGCGGGCCGTGATCCCGTCCAAGCGCCCGCGGGTCAGCCTGAGCGGAGGAAGCAGCCGGCGAACCAAGAGCAGCTTCTCCTCATCCTCCAAGAGCAGTCAGAGGACTTCATCGTCCAAAACAAGTAAATGTCTCGGCTGCACACAAGATTATCTGATTATCAGAGTAATCAGAGTACTGCTGATGAATGAATGAGAGATGAATATTAGCACCGTCTGAGCTGTTTGGAGTAATAACGTGGTCAAAACAATGCCTTGAAAACATTCCAGCTTGGCATTAGTTTGAGTGACTAAAGGTTGAAGTACCAGGATACAGGCTGCCATTAAACTTTAACACTAAGGTGTGGTGGACAAATAAGAGACAATTAAGTTGTCATAAATCAAACAAAGCCACATTAGCTGGTTTCAGTTCTTTTAGTTGTAAGCTTATCTGGTTTTTATGACTTCGAACAAAATGAGCCACAGCTCGTTGAGTAATTGTTTGATCTGAAGCTGGAAGGCATGAGAAAACTCACTAGCAACGTTTTTCATAATCAAATGAACCTTTAGTCTGTAACTAAGCCAAATGGCCAAATGTTCTCTGGTTTCAGCTCCTCTGATGTGACGATCTGCTGCTGCACTCGTTTTTCATTTCACTTTATTTTAAATATCTTCAGGTTTTTTAACAGGTGTGACAAAATGCACATTTTAAAAAACGTCATCTTGGTTTCTGGGAAAGTGTAATCATTTTAAAGATGATTCATCAAAATATCAATGAATATAAACGTGAGTTACAGTCCTAGTTTGATTTATTGGAAATAGTCACAGCTCTGTGCACAAACAAACATTTAAGCCGAGCTCAGTTTAAGTTTACATGGGAGCGTTTTGTCCCTGTCACACTCAAGTTTGTCATCCAACACTCACTCTCTTTTCTTTGCAGTGAAAGTGGACGAGCTGCAGACCATCAAGCGGGAGTTGACTCAGATTAAAAGCAAAGTGGACGACCTGCTGGAGAGCCTGGAGCGCATGGAGAAGG
The DNA here is from genome assembly GCA_946959425.1 of Argyrosomus regius. Taxonomy (NCBI): domain Eukaryota; kingdom Metazoa; phylum Chordata; class Actinopteri; family Sciaenidae; genus Argyrosomus; species Argyrosomus regius. The sequence goes on along the minus strand of OX336892.1, from coordinate 22,222,529 downwards.
ACCACAGCAAGAAGTCAGGTATGGGGGAACACAGTGTGTTTTTAAAGGGCATCAGAGAGTGTCGGACCTCTGCTGGTTTTATTTATCTGTAAGGCAGAAATGTGATGAAGGGTTATAAATAAAAACAACTCTTATAACCTGGTTTAAGATGTCGGACGATGATTTCTAAACACGCGTTCCTGTTTGGCAGAAGCTAAGAGCATAAAAACGGAGCCAGGCGAAGTGACATCACCTCCACACCCGAGCAACAAGAAGGACGAGGGGCTGAAGAGAGACCGGGAGAGCCAGGAGATGAACGACTCGGACGAGGATGACGACGACGACGAGGAAGAGGAGGGAGACCTGCTGGAGGAGGAAGAGGTGAGACTGGGTGGAAATGGTTTACCCACCAATGATGCTACTCTAACTCAGGACGCTCTTTTTCCCAAATATCTAAATCAGTCGCTCATTCAAACTCGCTTTTTCAAACTGCAGGTGAAGAGTCAAGAGAGGGAGGACGAGGAGGAAGAAGAGGAGGAGGAAGGAGAACACGTGGAAGGTGACGATGACGGCGACAGTGTCAACGGTGAGGAGGACTCGTAGACCCGGACCACACCGACGCATGCAGCGTACACACAGCTTCCAGTAGGAACTCGGACTCCTGTTTTAACACTCATATTGTAGATACAAAAAGCAAACGTGCACACACAAACACACACGAGCATGGTGCACACACTTTGTCGTTCCATTGTCCCTAAAGTTTTTGTTTATTTCGGCCAGTTGTCCAGTATCACTGTAACAGGAATAACTAGCTCTAGGTTTTCGGTTTGTGATTTTTACTGCGTCGTTACTGGTCTTCAGGAGAAGGAAGGAACACGGACTGTTTAATGTTCTCAGAGACGACAGCTCGACGGACATGTCTTAACGCGAGGACGAAAATTCAGCTACAAAAGACCGTTTTTAGGTTCAATGTGTTTGTTTTCCTCATCGGTTTGTTGTTTGATCCTTGTGTGTCTGTATGTTAATGTCAGTTTTTTATACTATTCAGTTCAAATGTAAAGGAATAAATTGCAATAAAATATTAAAATGGAAAGTTCTTTTTTGTCTTTTCTTCACATATACATAGAATACAGTCGGTTACAGCTGATTTAGTTTTGGCCACTGGTTCTAAAAGTTACGAGAACAGTAATAGTTGCATTCCACTTAGGGGAGGTCTTGCTATCACTGTTACTGGAATACTTAATGGAACTGAGCCGTCCTTACTGTCCTGCGTAGAAATTGGTATTGGTACCGCCCCCAGTTTCAGAGTGCATTACCACTGTGGTAAATATGGACAGTGTATTTGTTGATCTACATTACTTAAGATGAAAAACTAGCGGGTCGACAACTTTGCTAACAGCCAAACATCAAGCAAGTGCAACAACACAAGACATAGCAGCCAGCTAATATTACTGACTAGTCCAACAGCAGTCAGCCCAGCTCGGCGTCTGTCTTTCAGCCTTTTATTTCACCAAGCTCTTGCCAACAACTTAAAGTCACTCCCAGATTTACTCTTGTCCAGTCATGCTCCTTTTCTCTTCTTAGCTTCCTCTGTCAGGGTCCTCTCCTCTGTCAGGGTCCTCTCCTCTTCGGTCTTTTCTCCTCTGTCATTATGTCCATAGAGGCTGCTGAGCCCGGTTACATTGCCCAGCTCCGGTTCTGGCACGACATCAGCTCTGCTCCTCAGGCCTGAAAACCTCCTTATGTCAGTGGTCCAAAATGCCTGTGGAGCAACCACTAACACCAGTGCTCTGAGCTTGCAGCCCAGCTAACATTAGCTAACAGCAGCTACAGTTGGCAGCAGTTTACTTCACTGTCCATCAGGAAAGTCGGTAAATCACAGAGAGTTGAGGCGGAGCAGCCGGAGGACATCAGAGGGAAAACCAGAAAACATTTTCTCCATAAAATATGATCCAGTTTCACCAAAATCAGTGAAATAGTTGGTGGTGTGTGACTTGGTGCCGTAAAACGTTACGTAGTCCTCGCCGGTGATCGTACCTGGAGCACATCATTACACATCAGTGTAGCTTCAAAATGATTTAAAATTTGTCATTTGATGTCAAAATATCTGCTCTGCCACCAGTTGGAGGTCCATTGCGGTCTCGTAACTCAGATTCCATGAAGGCAACAAGCTTGAATGGTTAGACAGGTTTTTAACCGAACCCTCGGGATGTTAGTCAGCGTATTTGTAGAGGAAACAATGCTGAACCAAAGATTACAACCCAAACAACCATAGTTTAAACTTTATTATTATTTTAGATTAAGTGGACCATTAAGATGTCCCTTCAACAAATATTTTACAGTCACAGTGCATTCACATGTAAATATTAAAATATAATTACCATTCTGTCTTGGCTTGGGTTTCCCATAAAGTATTTTGCCAACTTGTCATCTGAGCTACTGCCAAGATACAGCTAAAACTCGTTCAACCGAAGTCTGTACATTTGCAGAAACTGCTTGTGGTGCCAGATGGGCGGATCTAGATTAAGTTAACAAGTGCAAAACCAGAAAACACCTTTTCTATAAACAGAAAATACTGGTAAGATAAGCAAGTGGCTGGTAGATTTCCTTCACTATAAAAACCACAGTTAATCTATTGAGCGCTGGGTAAAATGTGAATATTCTCTATCCAAAACAAAGTTCATCTTGCACCCCGGTCACTAAAACCACAAGAAGTGTTTGCAAATAACCTGAATATCATTAAGTTTTTAGCTGTAGCTTCTTCTCAGGTACAAATTGTGCAAAAAAAAAAAAGATGCTTGAGACACACGTGTGAAAAAGATAAGTAAAAACATTTTATACATAGTTTGTTGACACTCGTGCGTAAATCCAGCGCATAAGCTTCACTTCATTGTATCCAACTGGCCACAGCTTCCTCCGAGACTCTTAGGCTCTCAGCATGGCGAACAGTGTGAGGACACTCAGCAGGATCAGCAGAGCTGGTAAGGAAAGATGCAAAAGGAGTTTATCAGGAAACGTTTGTTCATTGTTGTTTGTGTGAGATTTATATCTCTAGTTTGGGTGAGGCATTCATCAGTTGGGTGAAGTTATTGTAATAACAATCTGTTGTCTTCTGTCGTAACAAATGCCAAGAGATCATCTTATTGTCTCCACTATTATTTGTGTTAGCTATCGAGCCTTTGGCAGAGGCTTTTAGTTGCACCCCTCCTGTTACAGGTATCTCAGTTACCATTATTAAGACACCATTGTACACTGATGATATGTTTTTTATTTCTTACCAATCCAAAGGTCTCGATAGGCTATTAGAAGCACCTCTTCTGTTACAGGTATCTCAGTGGCAGTTCATAAGATATCATTGTATGCCGACGATGTGCTTCTATTTCTTACCAAACCATAGGTCACGACAGGCTATTAGACGCACCCCTATAGGTAATATTCATAAGATATCATTGTACGCTGACGATGTGCTTTTATTTCTTACCAAACGAGATCTCGATACAGGCTGTTCTAGATGTGATTGGTTGCTTCGGTCATTTTTCGTTCGGAAGCTCTTAATTTCTTCTATATATTTCTTATTTATTAGTAATTTCTTATCCACCTTGTGTATACGAGCTGCTGTGACAAGTGAATTTCCCCAGTGTGGGATCAAGTCTATCTCATCTTTTCTTGTGTTGAACTGTATTGCTTGCCTATAGTCAATTTTCACATTGAGCTTCAAAGTTCAGTTTTGCCCGTGGTGACAGCAGCTGGCAATGTCTGCTCAACGTCTATTTACAAGCTGATCCTGGACACTGGACAAAGTCCATTTGTCATTAAAGCTGCAAAACAGCTGCTAAATGTGTCCTGATGTGAGATTGTTTTTGTGTGTTTAGCTGGCTGAAAGGCTCTCTTGGTTACAGGTGTACGTTTCTTCCCGTGAATTTACTTATCCTTATCCTTATCCCATTATTTCTGTGGCTGACCCTCGAATTTGTTAAATTATGACACCAAATACAATAACCCAAACATATAATGGTTATTGTGTTGTTTACCATGAGGGTGGATAGCTCCATTGGATGCTGCAGCAGAAACTGTGGTCATGTTGCCGGGTGCCGCTGTGGTGGCAGGATTGTTGGCGGTCGGGTCAGCGACGTTCAGAGTTCTGTTCAGGGAGGGCGTGAAGTCAATTCCACCATCTGAATAATTACATGAGGGGACAGAGCAGTGGGAGGTTATACAGCTGTATGGATGAGTATCTTAAAGTCACAATAAAATAAATATAATAATAAATATAATGTACATCAGTATCAGAGCAGGAAGTCCAAATTCATCGCTAGTCTTAATCTAATTCATCATCATCAATTCATCTAATTTTTTTTTTATTTTAATTATTCTATGATGGATGGGTCTTTGCACAAAAGCAGTGCAATTCACAATAACGTGTCAAGCATCAAAACTATATACAAGCTTGTGGTGGTAGTGTAATTTTAAATGCACAGACTTATTCAGAATAATAGTTAACTTTATCCTGAAAATCTCTATGACGATATTGTTGTTGCTGTTTCTGCAGGGAAATCATGTTGTGAACCAGAAGAATATCAAATACAGTGTGTGTTAATGTGTATTCACTTACTTGCAGTGAAAGTTCCAGAACCGGCGGTGACGGTGAAGGTGGTATCTTCGCTGTTCCTGTTCCGGGTGGCGTTCACGCCTGGGATATCGAACTCGCACCTGATCACATTGTCTTTCGTCATGATTCGAATGTCAGTCACTCTCTAATGAGGTAATATGACATTTGACAGCAGAGTTTAAGTAAAAAGATATAACATGTAATATAGTATTCACACAGAAAACACAGGAAATAATTTTAACTAACATTTTTGGGAAAAATGCTCAGCATTCAGTAAAACATTGTTATATTTATTTTATATGCCATTCATATGGTATTTTCATGTCAATTATACGGCAAAAATTTGGATTTATACAGTAAATAAAAATTCCAACCATAAAGGTGAAATCAACAGTACCCTTTACCGTAATATTAGAATTTATTACGGTAAAATTCTGGCACCCACAGCTGCCTGTTTTTTACTGTAAAAACAATTTTTTTTTTACAGATAAGTTAAACTCAAACTTACAGTCGCCACTGGCATGAACATTCCACCACTGCTGCTTCTCATCAGCGTCCGGAAGAAGCTACGTGCACAGACGTACAGCATGGTCCTGCCCTGAGGAAAGAATTAGTGGGTTTAAAAAAGATGAGTTAACTTCCTTAACATGAGGGGCAATCAAATTCCAACATCACACACTAGCGTCTTTGTAATGTTTGAAAAAAGTGATTAAATTTATGAAATGTTCCAGACAATAGTTAACTTTCCTTCTTGTTTTGTCTGTGTGTTCACCTTCATGCTCACCTGGATGTTTTTCAAATCTACTTCTGCTTCCTTGTTTGCATTTCTGTTTCATGTCTTTGTTCATGTCAAGTTATTCCAGAAAGTTTTCCACATTGCACAATGTGCTTCGTGTGACACTGTATTTGTAAAGACACTCTGGTTTGTTACTTCCATGTAATTTAAATGACTTGAAATTATTACCTGAACTAACCTGCAGTAAAATTAACTGCATGAGGAAGCTGGCAGTGATAAGTTTATAATTTCTCTGTCCTGGTTTAATCTTTTACCATTATACATTATCCTCACAGACTGGCAAGTTTTTATTTTATCATATATCTATCTTATCTGTGATAATTTCCAAAAAAGTTAGATATCTAGCACCCCTTTTTTTTTTACTAGTTTTTTAATAGTTTGAAAATTGTATTTCAAACTATTAAATGTGTGTCCTGAAGCATGGAGCTTTCTTTTACCCAATGCTGCTTTCTTTACAGCCTTTATAGAAGATTCAGGCAGCCTTATCGGCACAATATATAACATATAAAGTCAATAAATATCAGATGTAATGTAATGAATCGGGTCAATAAAACCTTAAATAAAGAAGTAAGTCAATTTACTTTTGACGAGAGCTGTGATATGTTTGTGTCTGGGTGCCATTATAATATTTGCAAGGTGTCTGTTATTACACTCAGGTATCAGCTGGTTGTCAAACATGGTCTCTGTGAATCTGGACTATCTTATTCGGTGGAGAGAAGGAGGTTCGGCTTGGAAGGACGATGGGAAAATAGACTTCATATGTGATTCAGTGACAAGAGCTACACTTATATGTCCAATTTAGCAAAAAATATGCTTGAAACCTTGTACCTGTGTAGTGAGTCCCATAGCGATGAATCCCGAGGGGTTACTGTTGTTTCCCCTGAGCTCGACGGACAGGTTAGCGCCGTTAGGAGGCATTACGGTGGCGGCAAAGGACACAAACAGGCAGGAGCCGTTTGTAGTTGGATCGCAGTCGGCTGGTCTGTCCAGACACAGTTTAGTGGATCCACAACCATTCCGAGTGATGTTCACCTGTGATGAGGCAGGAACTGTGATGCCGACTGCTGCTAAGGCCCCAGCGAAGTTCAGAGTTCTGTTCAGGAAGGACGTGAAGTTACCAATTCCACCACCTGAATAATTACATGAGGGGACAGAGTAGTGGGAGGTTATACAGCTGTATGGATGAGTATCTTAAAGTCACAATAAAATAAATATAATAATAAATATAATGTACATCAGTATCAGAGCAGGAAGTCCAAATTCATCGCTAGTCTTAATCTAATTCATCATCATCAATTCATCTAATTTTTTTGTTATTTTAATTATTCTATGATGGATGGGTCTTTGCACAAAAGCAGTGCAATTCACAATAACGTGTCAAGCATCAAAGCTATATACAAGCTTGTGGTGGTAGTGTAATTTTAAATGCACAGACTTATTCAGAATAATAGTTAACTTTATGACGATATTGTTATTGCTGTTTCTGCAGGGAAATCATGTTGTGAACCAGAAGAATATCAAATACAGTGTGTGTTAATGTGTATTCACTTACTTGCAGTGAGAGCTCCAGAACCGGCGGTGACGGTGAAGCTGTTCCTGTTCCGGGTGGAGAGCACGCCTGGGATATCGAACTCGCACCTGATCACTTTGTCTTTCGCCATGATTCGAATTTCAGTCACTCTCTAATGAGGTAATATGACATATGACAGCAGAGTTTAGGTAAAAAGATATAACATGTAATATAGTATTCACACAGAAAACACAGAGGAAATAATTTTAACATTTTTGGGAAATGGCAAAACATTGTTATATTTATTTTATATGCCATTCATATGGTATTTTCATGTCAATTATACGGCAAAAATTTGGATTTATACGGTAAATAAAAATTCCAACCATAAAGGTGAAATCAACAGTACCCTTTACCGTAATATTAGAATCTATTACGGTAAAATTCTGGCATAAGTTAAACTCAAACTTACAATCTCCTCTGGCTTGAACATGTCACCAGTGTTGTTATTCATTAGCGTCCGGAAGAACGTTGCATTGTCTGAGCCGTTACGTGCACAGACGAACAGCATGGTCCTGCCCTGAGGAAAGAATTAGTGGGTTTAAAAAAGATGAGTTAACTTCCTTAAAGTGAGGGGCAATCAAATTCCAACATCACACACTAGCGTCTTTGTAATGTTTGAAAAAAGTGATTAAATTTATGAAATGTTCCAGACAATAGTTAACTTTCCTTCTTGTTTTGTCTGTGTGTTCACCTTCATGCTCACCTGGATGTTTTTCAAATCTACTTCTGCTTCCTTGTTTGCATTTGTGTTTCATGTCTTTGTTCATGTTCAAGTTATTCCAGAAAGTTTTCCACATTGCACAATGTGCTTCGTGTGACACTGTATTTGTGTAAGACACTCTGGTTTTTTTACTTCCATGTAATTTAAATGACTTGAAATTATTACCTGAACTAACCTACAGTAAAATTAACTGCATGAGGAAGCTGGCAGTGATAAGTTTATAATTTCTCTGTCCTGGCATTATACATTGTCCTCACAGACTGGCAAGTTTTTATTTTATCAAATGTGTGTCCTGAAGCATGGAGCTTTCTTTTACACAGTGCTGTTTTCTTTACAGCCTTTATTGAAGATTCAGGTAGCCTTATCGGCACAATATATAACATATAAAGTCAATAAATATCACATGACATATTTAACGAGCCATTTGTAATGAACCGGGTCAATAAAACCTTAAATAAAGAAGTAAGTCAATTTACTTTTGATGAGAGCTGTGATATGTTTGTGTCTGGGTGCCATATAATATTTGCCAGGTGTCTGTTATCAGCTTACCATCAGTATTTACATTTTTATGGCTGTGGGAGGGGAACTTGACAGTGGAAACTTTTGACTTTACAAGACAATGCTTGTCAAACATGGTCTCATATGTGATTCAGTGACAAGAGCTACAATTATATGTCCAATTTAGCAAAAAATATGCTTGAAACCTTGTACCTGTGTAGTGAGTCCCATAGCGATGAATCCCCTGGGCTCAGTGTTGTTTCCCCTGAGCTCGACGGCCAGGTTAGCGCCGCCAGGAGGCATTATACCGGTGACGGCAAAGGACACAAACAGGCAGGAGCCGTTTGTAGTTGGATCGCAGTCGGTTGGTTCGTCCAAACACTCTTTAGTGGTTCCACAACCATCCCGAGTGATGTTCACCTGGAAGACACACACAGTCATTTATACTCCGAGGCACAAGCGTAGACATTTAATGGCTTGTGGAAGAAGCAAGTTGAGTTTAAGAGCTAAGTAGCCAATTTACAGTTACAGTAGGTTTACAGGCGACAAGGAGCCTGTGAAGGGTGCTGTATAGATACTAATGCATTATATTGCATTTGGGGAATTGTAGTTTCCAGAGTTTTCTTGATGTTGACTCAAGTGGCAACCTCCATGGTTGTGAAGTGAAGCCAAAAACTGCAGTTCAGACTGGTTAGACTTTCAAAATAAAGCTTGTTGAGAAGTATTTTTGCAGAAGCATTGGTGCCAAATCTGCAGTTCCTCAAACATCCACTTGAGGCTGGCTCCAGAAGTGAGTCAGTCTCCATAAGTCCCCATGTTAAAATGTCCAACTTCACAGCAGAAATAAACATGTTTACAGCCTGGTACAAAAAACAGTTTTGGTCTCTATAGCTAATTTCCCCGTTCATGACAACTGTACTGAGGGTGAATTTTTATACAACTCACCTGTTCAAGTTATATTAATTATAACGTTATGCTTTAATTAACAGTGTGGCTGCTTTGATTGACAGCTGGGTGCCATTACAGACAGCTCGTTTGTCATTCAGTCCACTGATGATCCACGTCTTTGCCAATTTTTAGATTAGCTGGGAGGTAGAAGAGGCAGGACTGCTAACATGGTGGTAGCCAGCGCCACAGATTTTCATTTTCAAAATGGCTCTTCAGAAACATGTGGGTCCATTTTCTATATAGTCAGTGCTAGAAATCAGTGTTTGGTTTGTCCATTCTACAGCGACGTCTGTGGATATAAAGTCTCATTCACTTTAAGATGCGGGTTTATGGAGATTGACTCAACCTGGAGCCAGCCTGAAGTGGCCGTTTGAGGAACTGCAGTTTTCAGCACTTTATGTTGGCTTCATTTCACAGTCACAGAGGTTTCTGCTTGGTAGAAACGTGAAAAACGTGAAAGGCTCTGTCTAGAAACTAGTGTTTGTTCGGCTTGTCCACTCTGGGTGGAAGATAGTAACGTCTGTAGAGAACGTAACGATTCTTATTTTCAGGTGATTATACACTAATAAAAACACAGCTGTGAATATTATATTCCATTAAAGCACACTGGACCTTTAAATAAAATCACTGAAACATGAAGAATAAAAACATGAGGTGTTAAAACTCAGTGGAAAGTTAGTCGTATGTCTGAATGCCAAATGAAAGTTTTGAAAGTAATCCTTAAGCTAATAAAGATAACAGATAAATGTGTCTGAGGCACAAAGCTGAGTACAAAGTGGCATTTACACAGGATTAAAGTGAAAGAAAGCAAACCTTTCTATTATTGGCGAATGACAAATGGCTCGTCCCTTGAACACCAGACGCCACAAAGACGGTCAATGTAGCAAACAACACGATCAATCGTCCTTCCATTCCTGACAGGAGAGCACAGAAAAATACCAAAATATATAAATAAAAATTATTAAAAGTTTTTTCTATTACCAATACACTGAAGTTTAAGCTGAAAACTCTTAGAGATATTTAAAACTCTTCTTATATTAACATTGATAAGTAAAAATCTGTATAAATAATTGATTTAAACACATTTTAACAAAGTGTGTGATTGTATTTCTACTACGAAAACACATTTGGTTTAATAAAAACATATATAATATATTATTTTGAATTATACACAAACAGGATATGTTGTCGGAGATTAAAATGTACTTTATCTGTGAATAAATGTAAAAATAATTAAGTTTTTACAGCTCAAATTCATATAAGTCATGAAACAGAGTGATACTTAAAAAATACCTTTGAGATAAAGTTAGAAAACACTCGTAATCAACTCATAATTAAGACGTTTTTGCCTTTAAATTGACTTAAATCATCATAATTAGAACAGTAAAAAAAGATTCTTCCACTTCCCCCAAATCAATTAGTCACTATAACTTAAAATGAACCTCATTGAACCTTTAAAAATAATTAAAATAAATAATTAAAATGAAGAAACAATAGTGATTCAATCCAAATATAAAAATTAGTTTTAAAGTTTCCCTTTTTATATCCGAGTCTTACCTGAGCTGTGATAGTCAAAGTTCCTGTTGAGGTGTGTAAATGTTCTCTGTTCAGCTTTTTCTGCCCCACTGTGAACAAACGATCCCTGTGGTGATGCTTTAAATCAGCAAACTGATGCTGAGCGGGGAGGAGAGAGGTGGGAGGTGATGTAGCATCATAAAGTGGGGTGTGGCCTTTGTAAGAATCCACCTGACCGATTACCTGCCTGGAAGGTATGTAATTCAGGAAGCAGTTTCACTGAAACAAAACAGGTGACTGACGACTGAATCAACACGTTAACCCACCATTTAAAAGAAGGTTATTGTAGTTCAAACTTTGGATTATAGATTTGTTTGCACAACTGTCTCATTTGCATTCATATGAACTCAAAACTCAAGTTCTATTCCAAAGTTATTGTTCGAAACAACTCCACTGTCTGTTGTAATTGAGGTTACTCGCTGTTTTTTAAGCGCATTAGTGATTTCAGGTGATTTCAGATGTAAGATTCACTCGTCACATCACCTCGTTGTTACTCATAAATAAGAAATACATAGAAGAAAATCATGAAGTCGTGCTGGTGTCAAAGAGTCTGAGAGGACCTGCTCCTTCTTACATGGTGGGAGTAGCAGTCTGTCACTGAAGGAGCTGTTTAAGGCCTCCAACAGTCTCATGCAGGAGGTGAGAGGAGTTGTTCATGACTGATGACATCCTCCTCTTCCCAACTTCCTCTGGGGAGTCTAGAGGACAGTCCAAGACAAAGCTGGACCAGCTAGTCAGAGTCCTGCACACTCCAAAGGACCTCAGTCTCCTCAGTAAGTTGAGACGACTTTGACCTTCATGTACAGGACGTCTGTGTCTGATCAGTCCAGTTTGTTGTTGAGGTGAACATCCAGGTGTCTGTATGCTCCCACCACCTGCCCGTTTCCTTCTGATACACGTCCAACGATGGTTGTATCATCAGAGAACTTCTGGAAGGTGACAGGTGACGCTGTCTGATGTGTATACGGTTAAATCATGGAATGAAACACCTTAAACCTTAAAGGTGAAATCAATAGTACTAATATCCTTTTACTGTAACATTAGAAGAAGTTTATTACGGTAAAATTCTGGCAACCACAGCTGCCAGTTTATTTTTACAGTGTAAACCTTTAGGGTTTGATCTTACTCTCAGTTCCTCTTTACAATAATTGCTAATTACTAACTGTCACCTGCTAAAAATGTATTCCGGTTAAGGCTGTGAAACATTGTGATCATTCCTGTCGGATCACTTATCCATGTGGTTTTTCTTTGGATAAGGAAGTTGTGTGCCGTTTCTCAGAAGTTGTAGGCTGTAAATTAACCGATACATCCCACTCAGTCGAGTCTCTATTAAAATAACAAAAGAGTAACGAGGCACAGACAGATCTAAGTTTCATGCACTTTATTTGAGCGTGTAACACATAAAGAAGGTTTTTTCCCCTCATCCTAATCCCCAAGAGGCCTGCATGAAACTATATTCAACCCCATGTGAGACTCCCTTGAGGCCCAGGCCGATCAAATTACTTTTGTTGCCGCTCGTTCTTTGAAGCAGACGGAAACTCTGAAGATTAATTTCCTGAAAAGAATTTTACTTACAAGAAAGAAGCGTGCTACTTTTCTGTCATCAGGAAGAAACCGGTGTTATCTTTGTAAATTAAAAAAAAGATAACATTTGATTTATCAGCATCGAGTTGGTCTAACCTCAGGTAACCTCAATAATTACCACAACGGAAACGTGAAGCGAAAGAACCAGTTTTTACTGAAACTACGTGAACGTGAAACTCTCCAGTTACTCTGGAATTGTACCGGAACAAGCAGATAACATGTATAAAGTACATTGTACTTATATATATAATCTGTTAGTACACAATGAAAACAGCGTGGCACTATGGAGGAGTACATGAAGTACTAGAGTATCCTTGAAGTTTATATTTTTATATTTACTCAAGTAACAAAAGTAGCTTTTTATTCAGGGATGTTATGAGTAACAGCTGCTTACAGTAATATAAAGAGGTTGTGTTCTACGTAGATTTAATCTGTGGAAAGACCATGAAATGCATTTGAAAGCTCCAACAGTACAATCTTTTATCAAAGTAGACATCTTAAAAATGTGCCCAACAAGTACACCAAGGAGTTGCCCACATTGTGTGTTACTGATCCATGGTGAGAAGTACGAGACAGTTGAACTTGTGGAATAAAAGCAGCCAGACATGTCGATTTAATTGATTTTAACCCGTCTGAATGTTTGTTTTTTTGTCCTTGAAATCAAGTTAAAGGTCCAGAGTGTCAGATTTAAGGAGTGTGTGAGTCTGTGTTTCTACAGTGGCCCAGACTGGACAAACATGAAATGGAGTTTATCTTTCACGCTAAGTAGAAGAATGTGAGGCGACAGGTTTGCAATCAACACCTACGCCTAGATGCCACTAAAGTTTAATGTGCTGCTGTCGCTACTGACAAATCTAGTTAAAGATGTATGCTACCTGTACGCTTCAGAGCTAAAGCCAAACGTTAGAAAGTCCCTGAATCCATCCATCTTTTTTAATAACCTCATCTTTAGTTCCTCAAACGTCCACTTGAGGCTGGCTGCAGAAGTGAGTCAGTCTCCATAAGTCCCCATGTTAAAATGTCCAACTTCACAGCAGAAATAAACATGTTTACAGCCTGGTACAAAAAACAGTTTTGGTCTCTATAGCTAATTTCCCCGTTCATGACAACTGTACTGAGGGTGAATTTATATACAACTCACCTGTTCAAATTATATTAAAGCTTAAAGTTATGCAGGATTAAGGGCGTGGACGCTTTGATTGACAGGTGGGTGCTGTTACAGGTGGCTTGTCTGAGCTTGAGACGTCATTCGACCTGCTGATGATCCACGTCTTTGCCAATTTTTGTGAATTTAGAGTCAGAACCAGTTAACACGGGGAGAACATACAAACTCCACACGGGGTTTGAGCCAAGAACCTTCTCGCTGTGACGCTCAAAGTCACTAAATCTCCCAACAGGATACCTGAGTATGTTGCTGCTAGTGTGAAAGTCAGGTTTTACAACTGGTTTTATCATAAAATAAATACATCAAGGCTGAAAAAGAGACGGCATGTTTGCTCGCCCTGCCTCTGCCTTTACCTGACCCACATTTAGGTTTCCTGGCACCCATGATTGAAAGAAAATGGCAGAAAAAACGTCGATTTCACAACCTGCGAGCGACGGCATAGACGTTTTGTTCCTTGAGGCAGTGAAGGTTCTTGAAAGGGGGAATTTCCAGCAGCAGTGAGAGTACTGACGTCAAACTGCTTAAGTAAATATGATTCCTCAGATGTTTTTCAAATGTTACTTTATATAAAAATGACTTGAAAAGTTGGGATTAATAGTTCATATTGATAATGTGACGACAGGGGTCAATTTCAGGTTTTAAAACTCTCCTCTTCAAATGACATGCTCGCCTTCACGTTCACTTAAAAGGTTAAAACTAGAACTGTCTTAATGATGTGAAATATTAAAGAGCATTTAGTCTACAACTGTGTTATCCAATAGTGATGTCATATCGAACCTGCTGCAGGGTTGTGCAGGTCTGATTATCTCTGTGTAGCGTAATAGTGTTTGTTCTGTAGGTCCGGACTGTTTGCTTTAAAAAAACACACACTCCTTAAACAGACTGTGCTGAGAGCGAATGAGTCTGTTTGCTCTTTGTAAAGAGAGACAGAACAAACACCAAGAAACTGAGAGCAAAGTCACAAAATTACAATTATAACATGTTTTTGAAGAAAGTGTGATAGCGCTGCACACGGTGATGCTGATTCTTTCATGGATGATTTGTTTAGTTTTATGAAAATTCATTAATGAAATGGCCGAGTTAAAGATGCAAATGGGGTTATCGTGAAGAGCTCATTCAGGGTTGATCTTTGCACTGTGCATGTGTGCTGTGTTATAAATATTACGGATGTCTGTGCTGAAATATCTCAACCACGACTGGATGGATTGAACATTCACAGTGCCCGGAGGATGCACCAGGTTTGCGTTTATAGATTTAAAGGTCCAGTGTGTCAGAGTTTGGGGCAGAAATTGAATATAATATTCATAAACGTGTTTTCATTAGTGTATAATCACCTGAAAATATAAGAATTGTTATGTTTTTGGTCTCTGTAAGTGTGTAAATGTACCATTTCTATGAAAACACTGGAGCATATACAGTTTTTGAGCACGAGTCAACATATAATAGAGACACTGTTCTCTGTTGTGATATCATCTCATGAGACTCTTCCTCATTCTGTCAGAAAACTATCGTCACAGGTGACTAATAAAAGTGCCAGATGTGAATCAGCAGAAAAAAACAATGACAAGGAGGAAAATATTTATGAAGCCACTCATTTCCTCGTGTCGCTGCCATTTTATCTTTAGACTGAGATGTGATGTGAATAAAACTCTGAAAGGAGTAAAAATGTTCACGTCGTACACTCTATTATAAATGTGTATAATGTGTGTGTGTGGTATAAGTTATACTAGAGTGTTGTTTCACATTCAGAGCGTCAGAAAAATATAAAAATGAAACTTAAGATAGGAATGAGCCACACCTTAAAATATTAAGATAAGAGTACTTAGCATGACCTTTGAAAAACAGAGTCATAACTTAAACACAGGAAATGTTTGTTAGTCTGTTTTATAACTTAATAACTTCACCTCCCCGTCCTCGACTGTTTTATTAGAAATTAACTTACTGACGCAGGTTTTTTTTGGTCATTTTGTGAACATTAACTTTAAGAATCAGTGACAGCCTCTTAACGAGTACATACTTTTCAAACAGCGATACCTCAGTTACGATAAATCTCACACGCACACACTCAGGTATTCACAGCTTTTTCACTTTATCTCCTCGAGTCTGTCAGGTATTTTTTCTTTTTGGTCAACAAATCCAGGCAGCACCGCCCCAACGTCAAACTGAACAGAGTCTGAAGTTCTAATAAAAGTCTAAATAAAATAAAATAAAATAAAATCAGAGAAGGTCTGAAAATCCAACCTTTAGAAACAGGAAGTTTATTTTACCTTTATTCTTAGTGCTTTTATTGAGTTATTAGTTTTACTTCCGTTTTATTTTATTTTATGTTTGAAAGCTCCACAGAGGTATTCAGATCCTTTACTCAGGTAAAAGTACTAATACGACACAAAAGTACTAATACCATGCTGTAAAAATACTCTGTTAGAAAAGTACTGCAGTGAAAATGTTACAGTTTGTAAGAATCATCATAAATTGCATTAATTGAAGTACTCAATGCAGACTGTTATACTTCTATATATCATTATTTTGACTCGTGTTGATATAAAATCAGGATTTTGTTGTCGTTGAGGTGAAACTCATTTTTTATTATTTTGTATCAGACTAAATCTGCTCATTTGTTTAAAAAATAAAATCCAGTCGAGTCAGAAAAGAGAAGAAAAGAGAGCTGCAGCAGTTTCATGTTCAGATAACTAATAATTTATTTGTTCAATACAAAACCAGCACCATAGAAAATATTTACCCACATATAAAAATACAAACATAACAACATATAAAAACAGACACCAGACAGAGCGAACCATTGCACAACGTTCCAGAAACATTAAGAAGTGACGTTAAAGTGCAGCCGTGTGTAACAAGAGGAGACAAACAGAAAAACAAAAATCTGATAAATCTGATGATTTCACTGCAGAAACATTTATCCCAACAGCGTGAACAGGTTCATGTTACCTGAGGTAACACACACACACGCACACACACACACACACACAAGACAGCAACAACAACACAAAGTGCAGATAAGAAAAAAAAATGTAGTTTTTACCCTGAAACACCAGAAATATAAAAAGTAACAGACACCGAGCAGAAAAAACATGTTAATATTTTAAACATATAAAGGTTTATCACATCAGTAAATCATTATTATTATAATTAGAACTATTAGCAGCCTCTCCTCTCTGTATTTTACATGCTTTTAAATATCTTTGGAGGTGCTGTGGTGTGATCTATCCTCTGTAACAGACAGGAAGCTGTTCAAAATACAGACTGTTAACAAACATTACATTAGTGTTGCGTTCGTCATCCTTCCTGTGATCATACTGGCTGTGAAGAGATTCCTAAATGTCTTTTATATCTTTCAACATCGTGTTTCATACTGACGACTTGTCCTCGGTGTACCTCAGCTCTCGCACTAAGTCAGCTGAGACTGGCGACCCTGATGAGGGTTAGTGGTCACAGAAAATGGATGAATGGACTGACGTTTGTTTATGAAGTCTGTCGAGTCGAGCAGCTTCACTGAGTCAGACTCACAGCAGACGTTTTGACTTAGAAACAAAAGGCACACACGACTGACTGATTATAATAGTGACTCTGTCCTGTGCATTGATTAATAATCTTACTAGTCTTTCCCGTGTTTGACAAGTCAAAATATCTGCTGTGAAAATGCTGATCAATATTTTATTCATTATCCACGCTGGAGACATCACACTGTGTTTGATCCTGTTAAATGAAAACTTCTTGAACCTCTTCAAGGATTTGGTTTTCACTGACTTAAAAGTATTAGTGTGTTTCCATTAGTGTGTAATCACCTGAGTGTAAGAATCATTGTGTTTTTGTTGTCCTTTATATCTGCCATGTTTGTACAGTAGCCCTGAGCAGACAAACCAAACGTGTGAACGAATATGTGAGTTTTTATGTGAGCATTTGTTGCAATCTGCAACTTCACTGCTAGGTGGCAGTAAATCCTACAAACTGGACCTGTAAAGTAAGTAAAGTATTGATTTTCTTGTTACATGAAACTTGAAAATACATTTTTGCAGCACTCTGTGGGCGTCTGTTGAGGATCTGTAGATTTGTCAGAGTCTGACTGCTCGAGTTTGCTTCAGTTGAACTCTGGAATGAGGATTTTTTTTAAAGGTCGTGTGAGGAAGGCGTCACTTGCCGGTCAACAGGAGGAACTCTGTCAGTGTACACCTGATAACAGAGCATTGTGTTTAAATCCAGCTGAACATTTAGTTCACGTTTCAACATCCTGTTTGTAGTTAAACGTGGTCGATGTATGTTTGATTAGTAGTTTTGTTTCCTTTTTTCGTGTCAGTCGGGTGGAGTTAGTGTTTGTTTTTTAAATGTACAGCCCGTCTTCGAGCAGAACGCTGGATCGTGATCGAGATCCTCGCCGGCTGTGTCCGTGCTCTCTGTCTCTGTCGCTTCCTCTCCTCTCTCTCTCCTCTCTCCTCTTCCTCCTCTCTTCCTCCTCCTCCTCCTCCTTCTTCTCCTTCTCGTCATCACCTCCTGCTCTCTCAAACTGCCTCCTCGCGTTCTCTATCCTGCTCCCTCGTTTCTCGTGGTGACTCCTCTTTGACCCGGACTCCTCTCTTCTGCTCCCCGACTCTCTCTCCGAATGCTCCCTCCTCTCCTCAGTTTTGTGACTCCGATGCGACTCCTTCCTCGCGTCACCTCTTCCGTGATCCTCCCTCGTCGCCTCCCTCTTAGACTCCCTCACCTCCTTGCTTTCTCTCGCCTCAGCTCTCCAGTCCTTCACTCCTCTCTCCTCCTCCGTCCTCCTCCAGCTCTCCGTCCTGTCACTGTGTCGGCTGCTGCTGCCTCTTTCTTTATCCCTCGCTTCGTGTTTGCTCCCTCTTTCGCTCCTGTGGTGGTGTCCGTCTTTGTCGCTCCTGTTGCTGCTGTGCCTCCTCGTACTCCCACCTTCGGCATCTTTCTGTTTATTTTCGACTCTTTCGTCGTCTCTGCCGCTCTTACTCCTCTCACTCTCTCTCCCCGTCTTCACCCACTCACTGTAAGCTTTCCCGCTCTTCTCCTCTCGCTTTGACTCGCCTGATCTCCTCTTCATTTCCTCTGTTTCCTTCTCGTCTGTCTTTTTATTCGTACCGTTGTCTTCTTTTGCATCTCGCCTGCTCTCATATTTTTCTTTTCCGGCTGTGATTCGGTTCTCGGCTTCTTTGTCCTTCTTCTTTCCTTTCTGAGATTGTTCTTTTGAAACTTCTTTTTCAGCTTTGACCGCCTCTTTCTCCTCATCAGAAATCTTCTCTAATTTTGACTCAGACTTGCTCTCTTCCTCACCTTTTCCCTCTTTCTTATCATCCTGTTCCTCCTCCTCCTCCTCCTCCTCCTCCTTCTTCTTCTTCTTCTTCTTCTCTGTCTCCTCCTTCTCCTTCTTACTTTTCATTTTTTCCTGCTCCATCTCTTTATTCTTCTTCTGCTCCTCCTCCAGCTTCTTGTCCAGTTTCTCCTCCAGCAGGTCCAGTTCCTGCTCCAGCTCGGCCAGCTTCTTCGGATCCGACTCCAAATCGTCGTCGTCGACTTCCACCTCCACCTCCTCGATCTCCTCGAACTCCTCCACCTCGATGCCATCCATGGTTTTCTGCAGCTGCGTCTTCACCTTGTTCAGCTCCAGGAGGCCGTCCTGCAGTTCTTTGCAGACGTCCCTGATCTTGGTGGCGAACTTAGTTTTGGCGCCCTTGCGGAGCTCGTGGGAGTCTTTGGCGAGGAAGAAAACATCCAGAGCGAGGAAGAGCGCCGACATCACCCCGGTGGTGACGCTGATGGCCTGGGCGGCTTTGGCGGCTCCGCCTGCAGCTCCTAAAACCTGCACGGTGCTGATGAGCTTGTCGGTGTTGATCATCAGGGCTTTCCCGGCACGGCCGCCCTCCTTCATCACGTGCTTTAAGTTGTGGTTTAAAGCCTTTTTGGCGGCGCTCTCTGAGTATTTTTCAAAGTCCCACTCCTGCAGGGTGTCCATACCGGCCTACGAGAGTCACAGAGAAACAAGAGTCAGCACTGAGAGGAGAGATCTTTTAGATTAATACATTTACAGGCTAAAACTATTACCTGGTTTTATAACACTCTTTCTTACCATAAATTAAGTTTAATTTAACAAACCAGGGTATAAAATATATTCTAATATTCTGATGTTATTCTGTCATGTTTGTTGTATTATGTTGTATTATTTAAGTCGACGAGAAACTGGAAGAAACCCTGCAGGTGAAGAGCTGATTCAGCTGTATCACTGCAACAATTAAGCAATATTACATGAGAGGTGTGCTTTAATGTCATTATTGGCACGACAGTGAGTGCAAGTATTGACGTTAAAGCACAGCCCTTAAATGTAATATTGTCATTATACACTTGAATAAAATATATAATCAAAATGTTTCATATTTTGGGGCAATTTGTTCTCAAAATAAACTTTTTTTTTGCTTGCCGTTTCCGATCTCCGTTTCCATGGAGATACACAGGTCTAACTAATACCTGGAAAACAATCAGTCACGGCAGTAGACTCCAGTGTTCTTCCGGTGTACTTATTCATATTTCTACTATATACTTTCTAAATGTCTAGTTGACCAATCAGATTGCTTGGTTGTTGTACTTACTTGTTGTATAATGTCGATTTCGGTTGGATTATATCTCAAAGAGTCTTAATGAATTGTTAAAAAAAGAAATGTCACATTTTTCTCCTTTCTCTATTCACGTGTAATCTAACATTTCCTTCCTTACTTTGCCTTAACATAATAAAAATAGCTTTAGCAGTTGCTGCTATCATTTTAATATTAGTTACTTTAGTTACCTGTCACAAGCTGTTTCCCACTACAGGTACACAACCCCATCGTCACATCAAACACATCTAGATTATTACTATTGTGTTGTCAATGCAAAAACACACCTGTTGGTTTGACGGTTGAGATAACTGAGCTCTGAACTCTGAAAAGTGGTTCGGTTATCAAACCTCACCTCACGCATTTTAATAAAAAACTTTTACTTTATAGGCTGAACTTTAACCTCACTAACTGAAAACATAATTGACAAATTAAAACCAAAAACATTTTTCAGGAATCTCCACTTCAGCTCTAGTTGCAGAGTTTTTGCGTCTGGACCTGTGACACATCTGCAAACAGCTGTATGAGGTTCATCTCCTCACCTGCACGAACTCCAGGCACTCTCGGATGTCTTTGATCTCCTCCTGGTAGCCCTGGATCATCTTCTCCAGCTTCTTTCGGTCCATGCTGGAGTGAACTGTATCTGTGATATTGGCCGTCGCTGAGGTGATGCTGCCCGCCGTCGCTACGCCGATGCCCACCGCAGTGACGATAATGGAGGCACCGAAGGTGAAAGGCGCCAGGATGAGGCCTGTGATCGTTGCCACGCTGCCCGCGACGCTGGCCACCCCTCCGCCCACGGCGGCCTTCACGGTTTTCTTGTGGAACTGATCAGCAGCGTCGGCCAGAGCCACAAGCTCCAGGATGCGGTGCTGTAAGGACGCCCCCCGCTGGTTGAAGAGGCGCACGAACAGACGGGCAGCCATGTAGACACGATCAGCTGCCTGCTCCATCGCCCTGCAGAGACAGATGTAAAGGATTGAAACGTGTCTCTGGTACAATATAAGTAATTATATTAACATGACCTGATAAGTGACAAAAAAATCAATGTATGGATTAACCAACTGATGCTCAATCCACTGACACAAATCCCACTTTTAGTTTATAGGTCAGTCTCCAGACAATATCATTAATCTTTTATAAAATAAGACTTTTTAAAGGTGTTTTTTGGAGAATTCAAGGCTTTTTAAAGACTTTTCAAGACCTGCAGAAATCAAATGGAAATAAATGTCCTAAATAAATGTTTTCTGGGTAATCTTGAATGAAGTTATTAAAGAAAGTCACTCACATCTGCTCATCGTCCTCCTGGAAATTGGATGTCTCATTCCACTCTGCCCAACCTGGAAAGCAGCAGTAGCAATAAATAAATAAATAAATAAATAAATAAATGTATGTGTAAAAAGTCCAAACAGATTAAAGGTGAAGAGACAAAACAAACCTTTGACTGTGTTCCACCACTCCATCAACTCATCAGTTTCCTAAAAAAAAAAAAGAGACTTTTGTCAATGAAAAGACGGCCGACAGCATCTGTGACAGATCTGTAGAGAAACATTAAAACACACAAACACTGACGAGGCTCTGACGTTTTACCCGTGAGGTACTAAAAAATAACATGTAGTCGATCTGCAGTCTGATGAATGAGATATTTCTGGCATTATAAATCATAAATTTAAACACAATATGCACATAAGAAGCATTAACGTGCAATCAGTCTACAGGTGTGAAAGTGTTTCTAAATCACACCTGTTCAGACTCCAGAGGGTTTTCTTCAGTCGGGTAAGCGGCCATCTCCAAAGGCTGGACCTCGACTGAGCTCTCCTGAGAAAACAAACACAAAAACATGAACGGTTAATATCTGTCACTACCTGTGTGTCTGTTAGCTTCACACAGATTCTGAGCAGCTGACGGTCTGTCTGCGTTTGTATATTTGACAGCAGCTCCGAGGTCAGTAATGAGGTTCATTAGTGGTTTAATGTGTCTAATAAAACATGATATGATGTTATGTATGTAAAAATCTTTAAATGCTATACAGTGTTTAACATCTTTGTTATGTCGGCTGTGCTTTAAAGATACAGAGCTGCATGCAATTTAATATTTACTTCACTAAAATGTTTGTTCTCTATTTATTAATATGATCTTGTTAACCTGTGCCGGGTTCAGGTCCTGCAGCTCAACGACTTCTTCGAGAATCGGCATCTTGTCTGAACTCTGTGGAGGAAAAAATAATGATCAGTGTGATCAAGTCAGCATTGAACTCATCTGAGAACATAAACACAGATTATTAATTATAAGAACAGTAAACGAGAAAAGGAAATGTGAGTCAAGAAGAGGACGAGACATATTTGTAGAGATCGAACATGCATCTGTAAAAACACTGCAAATAATCTGAATTTTTTTATAACTTCAGCATGTCGATGTCTGCATCAAGTTTCAGATATTTCTCTCTGTGGTGATGTAGAACAGGAGCTAGGTGCAAAAAACAAGCGAGTTATAACCAGAAGAAGAGATCAGCACAAACCTGAGCACCAAGCTTCGGCATTTTGGGAAGAGTTTTCTTGACTCTGAACGAGACGACCTGAGAAACAAAACAAGATTTTATCGACGAGGAAAGAACTTTAACATCAAAGCTGAAGAAGAAAAACAGCCTCTGTCATCATTAAGGTGTTTTACTGTCATGTGTGGATACAGAACTTCGTCTCATGTCTCAGGATGTTTAAAGTAAACGACGGCGACTCACTCGTCTTTTCTTCTTGATGGTTCTCCTGCGTCTCAGCCCGCCTCCCACCGGCGGCTCCATGTCTTCACTGTCCTGCAAACGAAGAGGGAGAGACGACAGTTTAACAGCTGCTGACTTTTTGTATTTATACATAATCGTAGTATAACAAATGAGTTTTTGCTTTTTCTAAATTTGGTTATGTGACCGCAGAGATTCAAATCAGATCACTAAACATGTTTTTATATTCAGAGCATCTTCAGCTGCTTCACTGACAATCTCTAATATATAGATCAGAAATCAATCTACATTTTCTATGACTACTGTCACTACTACTTGTTTGGTCTAACACAAACAAGTGTTGCTAAATACTCTTCATCCCTCTCAGTGGAAAAACAAGCAAAAACACAAAATAACAAGAAACAAATGATAAAACAATAAAACAAATTAACAAATAAATCAGATTTAAAGGATCAATATGTAACTCTCCTAACAGTGACATCTAGTGGTTAAAAATCAGGACTGCAATGAACAGTGGAGAGTCGCCAGCAGGCTGTTTCAGTCCCGCTGTTTACTGATGATGATTATGTCACGTGATTTTGAACTCAAAGACTTTATAGCTTCTCACAGCGGTGTTGTAGGTCGCGTCTTTGGAAACTTTATGAGAGAAATAATCGATGAATTTATACGTGGAAAAGTCACCACGACCTGCCCAGTCCTCCTTACTGACACCATGGTGCACTCTGTCCCAGAAAACAACCTCCGCCTCCTGCAGCGAGAGGTCGGATCTGAAAGAAGTCGACCTTGTTAGCGATAACATCGTACCTCGGCAGTTTTGGGCGTCCTCCTGAAAATTCCAGCGAACCCTCCTTTTTTCTCCTGTTAAAAAAGATAAAACATGAAGCCTTGTTTGAGTCACATCAACAGATGAGCAGAAATGTAACAGAATAACACGCTCGACGAGACTCACCTTGGAGGTGCCTGCACCTTCAACAAGATTTTCGGTACTGTTCGCCACAGCAAAGTAATCCTTTAAAAGAAAAACATGAATTCACTTTTAAATGTCGGTGTTATAAAGTTATCACTGAAGTTGTTGGGGAACATCAGGTGCCAACAAAGCTTAACACAGGGACCAAAAACCTACTCAGATATTTAAAAATACACATTGAACCTTTGATATTTAAAGCCCTTTATAATGTTTGCTGGTGGAGAATCTAGAGCTTCAATGCTTGAAGAAAGAGGCAAGAAGAAAGCTTGGCTTGGATTAAATATTAAAAATATCACTGGACTAAAGTGTGCAGAGACTTCCTTCCTCTGGTTTGATGTTTCTGGCTGAGTGTGGTCATGAAAACACACCGTCACTGTCGCCTAAAGCATTAAGCAGACTTCAAGAAGCTCTCACCTCGTCAGCTTCATTGAGGCTGTCGCAGCTGGCGGACAGTTCCTTTGCGTCGCTGAGAGGATCCTGGAAAACAAAAACTTCAACATTTAGCAGGCAGGTCGGGTTTGTTTTAACTCGCTGAAGGATTTTACCACAAAGATCTAAATGAGAGCTTTCACAGACGACTAAACCGCTGTTAATCAAACACATCAGTGAGTTTATCTGGTCACCTTTGTGACGATGGAGCGTGGAGCTGGTTTGGGAGACTTTCTGAAGATCCCTGCGAGTCCTCCGGTCTTCTCCTGAAACACGAGGTAACAGTCATTCAAGCAGGAAAGCACAAAAATAAAGCCTGTGCTCGTCGGACGTGATTCGTACCTTTGATGAGGTTACTTCCAACAGGTTTTCACGACTGTCAGATAACTTGTTATCCTCGCCTGGGTCTAACTCCTGAACAGAAGAGAAAACATGAAAAAGACAAATACAAAATATAAAGTCCAAACTCTATGTAAAAGGGTCATTACTGTACCTCGTCTGTTGTGGCACCGTCAGCTGGTTTATGTTTCTTAAACATGCCGCTGAAAATACTCTTCTCCTGAAAACAGACATCAAACAATGTGAGGAGCAGTTACACTACAACTGTAATGAATCAGAAAATTTAATTTTTTATCTACAGTAAATAAAATAAACAGATTATTTTATAGTGCTGACACCAGCGTTTCTCATCGCAGTACCTTGGTGCCGCTGTTTTCAGACAGACTGTCGTTACTCGCCGTCAGCTCGTCTTTGTCCTGAAAGAATAAAAATGGACATTATTTAAACATGTACAATAAAAGCCACCACAGACAGCGAAACTAGTCACACACACACTCACCTCTGCAGCCTCTTCTCCAGACGCTTTCTGTGTTTTCTTCTTCAGTCCACTGAACAGCCCGCCTTTCTCCTGATGAGTAAAAATGCAAAAACGTTTTAGAGAGTTTTAAAAGTTATTAACATGGTTTAATTTTGGAGATTTGGTTGATGATCTCTTGATTGGCTTGTGAAGACGGCAAAAGTAGGTTTGGAAGACTGAACAGGTGTGTGTTTATAGTTCAACCAGGTACCTCAAATTACACTAGATGCAGCCAAAGCACACAGGTGGAGTGTCTTGAAACATGCTGTAGACTTTGTTAGTTTGACTCTATTGTCATGTGCAACAACAATATCAGTGGTGACTTAAACTGTAGTAAAGATGCTGCTGTGAGTGTTCACAGCGTTGACGCTGACCTCGTCAAACAGGTTGTCGATGCTGGATGATCTTTTGAAGATGTTGGCCAGGCCTCCTTTTTTCTCCTGAAACACACACAGAGTCAAAATCTGAATCAGACTTCACTCACACTGTGTTTTAATTTTCAAATGAAGTATTACAACTATTATATAACAATTTAAAGACTGAAGTACCTTTGTGGCGGTGGCGTCAGACAGATTCTCACAGCTAGCAGATAATTGATATTCACTGCTCACTCCCAGCTCCTGAATTCAAACCAGAAAACAGTAAAATATCAAAATCTGCTCAGTCCATAAACAGAAAATTAAAATCAAGTGAATCTAATCTGAGTACCTTGTCTGCTGCAGCGCCCTCTGCTGGTTTCTGCGGCTTCTTAAACATGTTGCTAAAAATATTTTTCTCCTGAAAAATAGTTTTAGTGTCAATGAACGCTCCCTCTGAAGACATTTTATCTACATGTTATTGTTGCTTTCTGCGGCTCACCTTAGTGGTGTTACTCTCAGACAGGTCGTCATTGCTGGCAGACAGCTCTTTCTGAGTTTCTCTGTCCTGAAACACACAAAAAACAATGATTTATTAAACACGTTGAATTGTGAGCAGGAAAGTTAGGAACTACTCGCACATCCAGGAAACTGTAATTTACCGGTGACTCTGCCTTTTCTTTGGGAGTCTTCTTGAGGAATCCGCTGAACAACCCTCCGCTTTTCTCCTGATGAAACAGATTTTATAAATCAAACTTCTGTTTCGTTAAAAATCATTAATCATCTCGAAGTTTAACTCACTGACCTGTTTGTTCTCAGATAGACTCTCGTCGCTGGTTGAGAGCTCTTTGTCGGGAGACTCGTCCTGTAAGAAGTGATCAGAGGTTTTACGTTATTTTTAACCCGGAAATACTAAAAATATTATTTAAATCTTTACACTGATGAAAATGACGCCGCTTTGAGTGACACTTTTTCACTTTACAGAATACCTTTGTTGACTATTAATTATAATTAATCACAGTTCCACAAGAAACATATTTAATGAAGATCTGTGCGTGGTTTTGCATTAATATACACATATTTAATTCACAATCAAAAGATTTAAGAAATCTTTAAAAAGAAATAGGGAATTTGCACTGACATCTAATCACTTGTTAGTTTTTAAATCATATGTTATGACTAAATTTGAAAGTTTAGATATAGAAATATGGCAGTAAAGAGCTGGACGACACTTTTACCTCCTCGGGTTGAGCAGCTTTAGGAGCCTTCTTGAATATTCCACCAAATATTCCTCCTTTCTCCTAAGACAGAAACATTCAGACAGTCAGTGCTCTCTCTTAGAGTTATTTAGGACCTTTTTCTAAACAATACATTAAAAAAAAAAAACTCACCTTGGTGTTCTCAGATGAAGCATCACTGCTGCCTGACAGCTCATCGTCTTGTGGCTGTTTTTCCTGAGAAAAGATGAAAACAACAAAAACATTAATACACTATTATGAAATAACACAGAGTTGGTTATGGGATTCAAAAAAAGCATGACATGAACGACATTTAATCCACATCCAACTTCAAAACACTGATTTACTGTTTAATGGATGACTGAACGGGACCAGAAAAACTTGTGAACTTCTTACTTCCTCTGTGGAAGGACCGTCTGCAGGTCTGGCCGACTTCTTGAATATTCCACTGAACGCACCGCCTTTCTCCTGAAACACAGATTAGTGGTTATTTATTTTATACGTTCTCTCTTCCAGACATAGAGCATATGAACTCATTAGAAAAATACATGAAGACAAATCAGATCAGACACAATTTATGCATCTGTAAGCTATAAAATACTTTTATAAATAAGATGAGTTACTTTAATGAGCTTTGTGCACAGTTTGGTCCTTAACAGAACGACATTAAATCTATTTGAATGTATATAAAATGTAAGAAAATCACTTGTTTTGTCTCAACAACAGTCCAAACCCAAATACAATCAGTTTATTCTCACATAAGACAAAGAAAAGCTGATGAAGCTGAATGATGATGAAACTTTTGGCCTTTTCACTTGAAAAACAACTAATCGCAAAAGATTGCTAAATAAATTTCTGTTGTCTGATTTATCGTTTCAGCTCTAGTCATGAGTCCAACTATCATAACTAACCAAGACGATTCCCACGAGTCAGCCTCTCTTTCTCTCTGTGCTGCCTTTGATTTATTGTTCGCCCTCAGGATCAGATTTCAGGAACAAAACAAAACAAACCCCTCTGGTCTCTTTTGTTCATGGAAACTGGATCAAGAAATCATGTGTAATTTAAAATTACATGTTGATCTATTAAAAAGATCATGTAATAGATGCCAGAGAGTGTTTTTTACCTTTGTGTTGGCGGCTTCAGACAGGCTGTCGTTGCTCGCTGAAAGATCTTTCTGTGCCAACAGATTCTCCTGAAACAAGAATTAAAACTTTCAGAAACAGACATAACAAATGGTAAAAAAAACATTTACAAGAAAAGTAAATGTGCTAAATTATGTCATGTCTGTCATAATTTAACTTCTGCTGCTCCTAAATTACAGCCTTTGAGCACATTGGTGGACATACAAGAAGATGCATCAAGCTGGCTGTGCTCCACTTGGTCATACTCACGTGCCGACAAGCACACGTGTTTTTTTTTTACAGTGCCATTGAAAAGTTTGGACACTTGCTTGAGCGTGGAAATCTGTACTTTTTTTGTGTTTACTATTTTTGTGAACAGACGGTGTCTAGATGTGTGGTTCCCACCGTGAAGGAAGTAATAAAGTAACCAAATAAACATAATAGGCGACCACACGCACAGGCCTCCACCTTTATGCCCACACTGTGCGGGGTTTGTACAATATAATAACATATATTAATTATATTAAGCCACACTCAGGAGGAACACTTTTAGTTACAGGTGAGTCTATTTGCTTACTGATGAGATCAAATGAGGAGTAAACAAACACATGACATCAGATAATTGAGCCATTTCCATTCTCCATATTAGCTTTAATGATACGGACCATTAAGAAGCCCGCTGGGTCTAATGATAATGAACGTGTGCTTTTGTGTGCCAAAATTCAAATAGAGCGTGAACCCACGCTCGACAAACCGGCATGATGGCAGTTTGGTTTTTGGAGTGTGCCCATGTCTGTTATTACAGTGTCTGTACTTTGTGTCTGAGGAGCCGTACCTCTCCGGCTGTTTTGGGAGTCTTTCTGAGGAGTCCGCTGAACAAACCGCCTTTTTCCTACAGAGAGCAGAAAAACACATCAAAGCAAACTGACGACTTATTGTCTTTAATTTCAGAATTATGAACTTCATCTTCCACCTACGGAGCTTCAGATATATTTTCTCACACTTCATCATCATGTTACAGTGACTCATGCAGTTTCTGTGGGTGGGTTGGGAGGATCTGTCGCTTCGTTAATGAAGACTCACCTTGTTCTCCGACAGGCTGTCAGTGCTGGCAGAGAGGTCGCTGTGCAACGACTCTGCACCCTAAAGGTAACAAAAATGTTACTCGACCTGTGCGAACATGAATACTGAGTCCAACTATAGACAGACATGAAACCGGTTACCGACACAAAAGAGGTTAAACTCACAATTCAACAGATTCAAAGCTTCAAAAGGCCGAAGTACATTCACTCAGGTGCTGAGTACATTAATCCAAAAACATCATACACAATACTAAAACTCTGAAA
This sequence comes from Argyrosomus regius, assembly GCA_946959425.1. Lineage (NCBI taxonomy): Eukaryota > Metazoa > Chordata > Actinopteri > Sciaenidae > Argyrosomus > Argyrosomus regius. The sequence goes on along the minus strand of OX336892.1, from coordinate 22,193,423 downwards.
CATTCACAGTTGATACTTTTTTCTGATATTTTGCAGAAGTTTATAAATGTTTTACCTCCTTCAGTCGGGGAGCCTCTGACAGTTTGGGAGATTTCTTGAACATGCCACTGAAAACGTTTCCTTTCTCCTGATGAAGAAAAAAACTCAGTGAAAACCTTTTTTTGTTTTTGAGTTTAATGGCCGAGTTGTAAAAATGTTAAAATAGTTTTGAGAGTTTGTTAAAATATATGAAGCTTTAAAATTACAATTAAAGTTTGTTTAATCTAAAATACAAACAAACTCTTACAGATTATTCTCATATTATCTTTTTTCTTGCTAGATTTACTGAAAGAAAATGATGCTTTTGTGTCGCGATTGACCATAAATGTGCCTATTATAAATATTATATTTTTCACTTCACGGTTAACTGTTAAATTAGCTAATAGAGGCTTAATATCAGAAACCGTAGACATAAATCTTTATGGTGCAAATAGAAACAGTAGAGCAATGATAAACAAAAGTGTTTATTATGTCAACTGATAATTCCACTCCACGCATAAGACCTGAAATCAGGGTTAGGTTCAGGGTATTAGCAGGGAGCGCTTGTTTTCTAAGTAAAGTGGAGGGTTCGGAGTGAATATAAGATTCAGGCCCTCTCCCCACGCCACCACTATCATTTAGGGTTCCTTACTTTGGTCGTGTTGTTCTCAGACTCAGTCTCGTTACTGTCTGATGGGTCAGTTTGCAGCGATTGTTTATCCTGAAACAAAGATAATCAGAGTCACAGTGTCTCAGTGGTTTGACCCAGTCAAAGATCATTTGTACTTTGTTTGCTCTGCAACATTTTCACACGTTGAACTCCATTTGTTTTTTTTGTACTGTGCACACAGGCATTTGCATCTGATCTGAAGCTTTGTTTACTTACACTCTATTTCACTTTCTCTAACAGGTTGAAAAACAAAGAGGTTCTGCGGCAGGCTGCCACATATTTTCAGTGATTGTTGGAGCATCTAAAACATGTGGGAAATGTTTTTACCTGTCCAGGTGTTCCTTCTGAAGGAATCTTTGGAGACTTTCGGAGGATCCCGCTGAAAAATCCTCCTTTCTCCTGCCGACATCAGACAAATAAACTTGACTGTTACATAATGAAAATAACGATGCTGCTGTCACTTCACAGATGAATGCTGAGCTCACCTTCGAGGTTTCAGACAGGTTATCGTTGCTGCCCGACAGATCATCATGTAGAGACTGACGGTCCTAAAATACAAAATAAATTGGTTCAATGTGATCATCAAGGGGACAAATTAAACTTTTTGATTTTGTTTGAATGATTTCCATCTTCGTCACCTCGTCAGTCTGAGCAGCTTCTGTTGGTTTCGGAGACTTCTTGAACATCCCGCTGAATATTCCTCCTTTTTCCTGAGACAGACACAAACACATGGAAGATTAATTTTGGTGAAGTTCAGGTCAACGAGGAGTCTTTTTGTCGGAATATCTACCAGTCTGTGTGTACACTGTAATTAAAGTTAATCTTTGCCATCACAGCTCCCTCACCTTGTTTTCAGACAGACTGTCACTGCTGGCAGACAACTCTTTATTAACACTCAGATCCTCCTGAAACGTGAAAACACACACAAATGAAACAAATGAAAAATATCAACATGAACTTTTTTAAGAAGACAGGAGGAAGTAATGTTTGTCATTCACCTGTGCAGGTGTCTCATCTGTTGTCTTGTTGGTTTTTTTAAGGATGCCAGAGAAGAAGCCTCCTTTTTCCTGAAAGAAAATGTACAGTAAAACACACAATGATTACATTCTTTTTTAATTTTATGTTAATGATAATACAAATACAGATAAACAAAACACAACATACACCCACATCACCCAAAAACATCTCAGACTAAATGCATTTGTTCCCAAGTCCTCTAAGACCTCTCAAAACTTTTAATTAAATCATAAGTGGGCAGCATCTGTGTGACAGATCTTCACAGAGCTTTTCTGCGCCTGACTTTGATTTAAACACACAGACGTGAATACAGAGATCTCTCTTCACATATTTGTGTCACATCTTTCAAATTAGAGCTAATTCCATAGCAGCGGCTGGATGTTTGGACACAAACAGTCTGCTCTGTGAGATGGGAGAGTACTGCTCTTCATCAGACTGATTGACCGTCACACTGAAGTACCCTCTGCGAAGCCACTAAAATGAGACGTACCTGTGACTGTTCAGAGCTTTTCTCTTCTGCTTCTTCTGCGTCTTCAGAATCGCTCTCTGCTTTGCTGAGCTGTCAATGAACAAAAACAATGAACATGAGGCGACACGAGACTGAAGGTGAAACTTTGTGATCAGAAAATGAGCAGAAGAGTTGAAGTTACCGTCACCGCAGGAAACGATGATTTCTCTTTGGGAGTTTTCCGGAACATTCCAGCGATCAGACCTCCAATGTCCTGAACGACGAGATCGAGAGAGAAATCTGATGTTTACTGAGTAAATGATGAATTAAGTTTTCCTTTAACAACAATGTAAAATGTTGAATACTGTGTACACTGTGAATATAAAATATAGTTACTATGTGGCTTCCCCAGTGTATTGATGGAAATGAAGTGTAAAGTAAAGTAAAGTAATCTGAAGTTCAAAAGAATACATTTCCACTTTGTTGTTTTTCTGTCTCTTATGTATCAAAACAAAGACTGAACAATGGTTTGGTTTGTTTGGAAAAAGCAGAACCGGCTTCTTAACGTGAGTGGAGGCAGTTAAACTGATGTAAAGCTCTCACCTGTTTCGGTTCTGCATTCTTTTCCTGCTTGTTCTTTTCTGCAGGTTGTTCCTTTTTTTCGGAGCCTGCTTCCTCCGTGCCGGGATCTGGACTTGGATCTCTGCTGGCCTTAGAGAAGAGTCAACAGTCCTCAGCACAATATGATCATCCTGAGTTATTTCAGCAGCACAACCAGACACTAAAGTTCAAGCTATGTGCTTCAGATTTCATGAAGATCGTAGTATTTCCTCTATTAACCTCATCATCAAAGCTGCAGGTTTTAAAACCTGAGAGTGAGATAATCATTATTATTATGTTTTTTTTGGAGGGCCAGTTCATGTCTTTATTAGTGAGTCACCAGCAAAGAGATGACAAGAAGCGAGGGCAGACAAAGAAAGGTGCCAGGCTGGACGTAAACCAGGGCACCTGCAGGTCATGGTGCCAAAACCGCTAAGCCACCAGGGACACCCATGTCAGATAATCTTGCTGGGATTTTGATCAATCCCTATTATAGTATAAAGTAAACACCAAAATGCAAACAAACATCCAGGAGGTAAAAAAAGTAGTAAGACATGAACATGGAGATATAAAATGCAGAGTGATGAAAGTTCAGACAAGTCTTGTGTGACCAAAGACGTCTTTACTCAGTACAGAAATAAAAGATCCACTCTCAAGGATTCATTCAGGCAGTCTGAGCACCTCGTATTTTTTTAACCACCACCATCAACACCACCACACAACCAATAGTACTTCCATAAAAAAGTCACTAGCAGACGCTGCAGCCACCACCAGCAGAAACACCCAACCGGGCGGTGCTTCATACCTTTGGTGACGTCTTGATTTGCAACCCTTTCATTACTCCCTTCAGGGCGCGCTGTCAACGGTCACAGTCACATGTCACAAAACAAGTGATAACATCAACGGTAAGTAACACACACATGATAAAACACACACACACACACCGGTTTGATGGCAGGAGCCTGTTTGGCCGGGACGTCATCAGTTTTTTCCTCTTTGTCACCGTCGTCGATCACGTAACTCTGAGGAGGAAAGGAAAAAATCAGTCAACAAACGCTGATTCATACCTGCAGTTAAAAACACATTTTCTTTATGAGGCTGTGTGTGTGTGTGTGTGTGTGTGTGTGTATATATATAAAACACATGTTTAAGCTTAATAAGTCTTCAGACTTTCTTTGATCTGATGGCAGTGTCACTGAACAACTTACAACATTGACTGATAATGGTACACACCTATTTCACGTCTAAATACACACTCATGTTTCATGCGTGTGCACACCCAAGGGCGAGGTTTAATCTCTCTGTGTAGCGACACAACAACAAATTGAATTTATGAATGTTTCTCTGTAAAAGCCAGCAGGGGGAAGCTGTAGAAACAGCTTTTTGCAGCTTTCACCCAAAGTATGAGTAGGGACAGGTAAGATCCTGACAGTTTTTAAACATTTACACACATATCTATTCATTTTTTTTAGTTTTTTTATGTGCATATTGATTTCTTATTTATATTTTTTTATATTATACGTACTATATGACCTTAATGGTCTAAATAAACACAAACTTTGCAGGGGTCATGAAAAGCCAAGAGGGATTCAGGATTTGACCCAGCTGCTGATCCCTCAGTCAGTGTAAGATGTGTTCAAACACACTACAAAGAGTATTTTTGGTTATGATGATGGTCTCTATGTGACCTACATAAATTATAAACAAGATCATGAGCAAGACGATTGGCTGACGGTGGAAAGTGGAAACACTTTTGTCCACAGAGGCTGCTAGAATCAACACAGATTGAATTGTACAATATTTAATTATTTATAAAATCACATTTGTATTGACATCAATAAGATACATACAGGCCCATCAGTCATAGCACACTTGGAGGTGTGTTTATTTCTCTGATTCACTCACTACTTGCATGGCTTCTCTTTCATTCACTGTCTATCTACCTCGTCCAAGACTGTCTCATTGTCTTTGTCTCAAAACAAATTAACACAAATCAAAGGAAGCGTCTTGGTGTCATTATTTTGCAGCATAAATTGTGAGCCAAATAGACATTGAAGCTTGGTACGTGAAATAAACCAAGCGAGGACACAACTGAATGGAACCTCATGAACTCGGCCTGGATAGCGCCCGGTTTCAGTGACATGCTGACTGTGGAGCAGTTTGACCGCAGTGTGATATCAGGTTGCGTTTCTCCAAAAGATGTTTCAGGTCACGTTTTTTTGGCATACGCCCGCGGCCACGGACTAAACTGATGACCCACTTTTAAATAAATAAGAGAAGAACTGCGTTTTCGCTGTAGCGCCTGATTTGGTCTGAATCTCTCAGAAAATATGGACTCAAGGGTGCAACACAGAGGCGAGCTTCAGGTGCATCGCTTACAGTGAACGTCGGTGTTTTCTCCTTTTGGCTCCGCCGAAACACTCCAGGCAGGACCGTCTGATTACTCTACAACAAAGCACACATAACTCAAGATGAAGACGTTTTAAACACTCTATTATGTCAGGGCTCGGTGTTAATAGCTCCGGCTGAAATACCTGTTTGAAGTCGGCTTCGTCTTTGGGAACTTCTGACTGGGCATTTTCTCTGGAGCTCTGATGAGGAGGAGGAAAGACACTGACTCAGAAATTTATGAAAACAAGCGTGAAGGACATATTTCCTTGTGTGTGTGTGTGTGTGTGTGTGTGTGTGTACCTGTGTGTCCTCAGCCTGTACCTTCCTACGTTGGCTGTATTTGGTTGTGGCCTTCATTTCCTGCACACATCCAAAAACCCAGAGGGGACAATAACAAAAGATATTTGGAGGAGGAACAGAAACATGAAACTTTGTAACTCTTTACTGTTCTCACACTGAACTCTGAAAAGGTTTCGGATCCACTCGAATTTCAATTAGTCTTTGTTGACAAAACAAACACACATCCCACAATTACCGACTCTGTAGTTGTCTTTAAACAAGATAAAGTGTGTAAGTATTTATATTATATATTGGAGTATTTGTGTGTACTGCACCTTTTCTGTGGGTCTGGGTGGAACCACGGGCGTTTCAGACGGTCTCTCTTTTGTCTCTCTTTGTATCAAGTCTCCATTAACCTGAGACACACATGGGAAAGATGATAAAAATCTATTTGAACAATGATGAACAAAGTGTATGAAGACAGCAGTAAGCAGAACATCAGTTAAATATCAATATCATAGCAACAAGTGTGTATTTCAGTACGAAGATATATCACCATTTGGTTTTCTCCGGAAGTCCTAAGCAGCCATGCATTCATACATTTTATTTCCACCGTCTTTGTCTTTTTTAATAGATTACAGTAGAAATGCAGACAAGAAAGAAAGTTTAAACTTTGTCTTCAAACTTTACTAGAATATTCTCAGCCCTATGCTCAGCATTAAGATCTTTGTCACACGTTTATTTTCTCTGTAATGCGAGCTATCTGTTAAAACATAAACACCAACGCACACAGTCAGTACCTTATTGTTTGTTGCTGCTGCGTTTTTCATCCGGTATTGTGTGTGACTCAGTTCCTGCACAAAAAACACAAATCTATTTAAAACTGTTGAGTCTCTTTACAAATCCAGATCCAAATCCCAATTATCCAGTGAAAAAATGAAGAAATGAAGATATTGTTGTTTTCTTTCAGTTCTTCAGAGTTGATACTCTCCGTCCTGGCCTGACGGAGAAACTACAGTGGAAACTAAATGCACAAAAAATGGTCCAGTCTAGAGTCAGTATTTAGTTTGTCTGTTACTGTAGAAACATGGTGGTTAAACATGGCAGACTGATGAAAACATAGTTATTCATATTATATTCAATTTCTGCTCTATTCTATAAATACAGCCCCCTAAATTTGAAAACACACTGAACCTTTAGTGTCTATGCAGTCAAATGACACAAATATGTTTTAACTGATGCCACATGACCAGAGAAAACAGAGCTTGGATGACAAGATGAGTTTGGCACTGTTTAGTTTTGGCTTGTCACAAACTTTCTTCTATCAAACCGGAAACTAAAACAATTTTTCTGAAACTGCAGAATCTCTTTCATATTTGATCTGCACCGCTTAGTTTCTGTCGCTCTCTCACTCCGTCTGACTGTCAGTGGATTATGTCAAAATGCAGAAGTACAATCTGCAGCTTGATCAACAGCCCGAGAGCCGGAGGCAAATGAGCGGGGAAGCTCTGGGTGGAGGCAACAGAAGTTAAACAGTGTTCATTTGCATGCAGTACCCACGCTGTTTTGATACAAAGCTGGTACCTACAGAGACGAACACTTACAGTGTCTAAGGGTCGTGGAGGCATCAGAGGAGTTGGCTTCTGTGGCCTCTCAGGGTCATTGTTTTTTATCTGTAAAGACAGATTACTCAAGTATGTAACCTTGATATAAGTCACATATAAAACACTGATATCACTGCACACACACTTCAGCAAACAGGCAAACGCACGATTAACTCTGTCACATAGCTAATCAAAGGTTTATTAGAGTACCTCTGCAGGCTTTGGAGGAGGTTTAGGCTGTGAACAGAGAAGGAAACATGTTAAACTGTGAGATCTGAGAGAGCGTGTACTGTACACTTGATACAGTAGGTTATATTTTCATGTGTTTTTGTGTCTGCGGTTTAAATGATCTCACCGGCTTCGGCTTCTTTTTGACATCTGGCTTCATCATACAGGCCTCCATCGTGCCTGCAAGGGGACAAAAAGAGACAAAAAATATAAACAGAACTGATTAAATGTTAGTGCTGGTTTGTAATCAGAGTACTCTGAATGTCTCTGAATGCATCTGCTCTTCACAGCATTCCTTCTGACATGTCATAACAGGAAAATCACAGGTGTAATTAATAGTAATGATGACACCGGCTTTCCACTGAGGTCAGGTACTGTTTACCAGTTCAATTCTACAAACTAACAGCATAAGCTGTTTAGTAATTGTCAGAGTATACTGGGTTTACAGTTAGTATGCTAGAGATCAATGTCCAGGACAGAGCTGGACCTCTTGACCAGTCTGTTGAGTCTTTTTCTGTCCCCCTCCCCAGCAGACGACCACCACAGAGTCATAGAAAGTTTTTAACAAAGTCCTGCACACTCCAAAAGACCTCAGTCTCCTCAGTAAGTGAAGACGACTTTGACCCTTCTTGTACAGGACGTCTGTGTGCGACCAGTCCAGTTTATTGTTGAGGTGAACATCCAGGTATCCGAATGCTCCCACCATCTCAATATCCAATCCCTGGATGTTCACCAGCGTGGTGTGAGACGTCACCATCTCCTTTATCTTGCCGTTGATGATCACACCAGTTGTGAAGTCTGTGATGACCACCCTGTCCTCCTGCTCATTTCCTTCTAATACAACAATGGCTGCATTTGTTGGTGAGGGAGTTGATAGTCCACACAGGAAGGTGGCGGTCAGCTGAGCAGTGATCCTCACAGTGTTTACAAAGTTTTCCATGACATGACGCTCACATCGACTTCAGAAAGCTCTGATATATCGACCTCACAGCCTCATAACACTGCAAACTTTTTGAACATGAGACTCGTTTCCATCTTTACCATCCACACAATACGACATGAACGCAACATAAAGGAGAGACCTTTTTTTTCTTCACAATGATTCAAAGCTCATTTTTCCTCGAGCTCTGACCAGCTGCACTTTCTTGTAATGTTTTGCAGCTGTGAGAAAATCAGACTTAATCTTGACTAATTTCATATTTTTTAACTGATGTGAGCTGACCGACATTCTTTCTTTAGTGTTTACATCGTGAATATGTATCTGTTTTCTCCGGGTGTAGGGAGGAAGTCATGATTTATCTTTTAGCTGAGCGGGATGCCAAACCCACGGACTGCCCTTTAAACACAGTCCTGTGTTTTGTGTCTCTGATCATGTGACTGTACAGCACATGATGAAAGGAGATGAAACGCCACTTTTGAAGCAGTGATTCAGTTTCTGCATAAAAACTGAGACAGCATAATTTCTGCTCAGATTATTATCAAACAAAATGCCTGAACAAAGAAAACAAACACGTATTTGTCTCATAAAACTCACAGAAGTCTAAATACTGTTGCACTGAGTGATAACGGGGTAGTTTATTGTCCCGTTTTATCAGTGTAAAACACCTGAAACTTCACTGTTCATGATGTTAACTGTAAAGCTGCAACAATATGCTGATGAGTCGATTAACATTTTGATTATTTCAGTCACTTTCAGAGCAGAAATGCCGTAAATGCAGTTTCACAATTGTCTGTATGACAGTAAATTGAATATTTTAAGCTTTTAGACTGAAGAAACAGGCAAACTGAAGACGTTTAAAGTGAGCTCTGATGAATTTGAGAAGTATGTTTTTCACTATTTTTTAAATATTTCATAAACTAAACAATTAACCAGTTCATCTACAAAATAACTGGCATGTTAATCTATAATCTAAAGCTCTAGTTCACTGTATGCAACAGTGTTCACTTTTGTGTATTAAATAAGAAGCTTTATGCCACTAAGTAATTCCCCATCAGGTTTTAGCTGCACGGGTATGTTAAAAGCATAAAGTCTTTGCTGGTTTTGGTCTCCTCATGTGGTTTGTTGATGTCATGTAGAGTCATTATACTTCATCTAAATTCAGGTTAAACATGTACTCCAGTCTTGGCATTGCTCCATTTTACAGGTGAACTTGTTACATTAATCACGTCTGAGTCATTCAACTTTTCTCAATCTCTTGTGGGCATTTTGTGATCCTAATAACCTTTTATCGACCTGTTCAGGAGCTCACTTTCATTCCTCTGTACTCTAACTCAAGTATTGTAAACTAACTTCTTCATACGTCTGGTTACATATATATATACTATATGCCAGTGAAATCTAAGTAATCTCTCTTTTCAGCAGCAGTTACTTCAGTAAAAGAAGAAGCATCACTGGAGCTGACAGCGCTAAGAGTTGTTTAATCAATCAGCAAAATAATAATCAGCATTATTAAAAAAAGGTCCAGTCTGTAGGATCTATTGCCATTTACAGGTGTAGTTGCTAACTGCAACCACCTCGCCTCACCCTCCAAGCGAAGGAGAAACTACAGAGGCCATGAAAAAAGGGGGACAGACAATATAGAGTCTGTATGTTGTTTTGAATCTTTTTCACAGCAGCCAAAGAGTGGACAGCGTATCCGTGACGTCACCCACAGGTTTCTAAGGCGTTGTTTTGAAGCTTAAAATCTGTGCCGCTGGTCTCCACCATGTTTGCAGTCTTGCCTCTTCCGCCTCCCAGCTGAGCTAAAAATCGTCAAAGATGTGGATCATAGATGGACCTGAGGGGGCTTGAATAAAGCCTGGTAGCTCGAACAAGCCTTCTGTAACGGCACCCAACGGTCAATCAAAGCTGCCACACTGTTAATTAAACATAACTTTAAGCCTTAATATAATTTGAACAGGTGAGTTGTATATAAATTCACCCTCAGTACAGTTGTCATGAACGGGGAAATTAGCTATAGAGAGCAAAACTGTTTTTTGTACCAGGCTGTAAACATGTTTATTTCTGCTGTGAAGTTGTTTTAACATGGGGACTTATGGAGACTGACTCACTTCTGGAGCCAGCCTCAAGTGGACGTTTGAGGAACTGCAGTTTTTTGGCGCTTCTTCATTGGCTTCACTTCACAGTTGGTGTTCAGCTCTATTCTAGAAAAAGCTCTATTCTTATTTCCAGGTGATTAAACACTAATAAAAAAAAAAACATATTTAATTTATGCAACATACTGTAAATAAACCTGACACACTGGACCTTTAAAGTGTGTTTTAATGAGTGATATCTGGCATTTAAACAGTAGGCATGTTGGCTGTTTCATTTTTAGATCAACTAATTTATTATTTAAAGAAGAAAGAAACAATAATTAATAGTTTCAAGCCTAAATAACACAAACTAAAATAGTCAAATCAGTCAAAGTACTGCATTTAAAAATACTTTTTTACCTGAGAAGTAACTATTACCAGCAGTATGCAGGACAAGGAAAAGTAATGGAGTATAATGAGGCGTAAAAATACAAATTTAAAGCTTAAAACTGTAGAAATACAACCAAATGTCAACACTTTAGTACACAAACTGTCAGATAAAAGGAGTATTAATACAGGAGGAAACACACGTTACAGTTACAGTGGTGACTTACTGGAGCATTTAGAGAAGTGCCATAATTCACATTTCCTAAATCTGAACAGAACATTACCATAACTGCTAGGAAACGTTGAGCTAACGTTCGCTAACCGTTAAAAGCCGAAAACACGTCCCCCGTTTTAAACGGACGGTGAATTATGAGTGATAAACGTCTGAAACTGTTAAATTAAACCAGGCTGGTGTCAAACTTTGACCTACCGACGGTTTGAAGACACTTCAGAGACGCTTTACATCCAGTTTGAGTCAAATATTATCAAATATTATGAAGGCGGACAGACAGCAGAGAGAGGCTCCCTTCACGGTCAGCAACATTCCCAGGAGTTTTTAAAACTTCACCACACCCGCGCGACAACAACATCTGCACGCAGGAGGCGTTCAAGGGCGCCGATAAAACTCAGAAATCACAGCTGTCAACACAAAAGCGCTTTGGTTTGTTTTTTTGCTCTACAGTGTAGTGACTAGTGTTGGTTTTATTTAAATCACAGTGATATATATATATATAATAAAGAGATCTATTAATTATGTATCTGTTTGTGTTAAACTGAAAAATGTCCTGCCTCCATTACATACACTCAAAGGAAAACTAGTTGTTAAGTTCTCTGAAGAACCTTTTCATCCTTATGAACCATTTTTTGCTGTTTAAAGTAAAAAAAAGTTCTTTAAGTCACTTTGAGAAACCTTTTTAAGTACCATGGAGTGTTGATTACTGCTGGTTTTGATTAAAAACCAACAATGGGACAGTTTGAACACCTTTGAAAAGACTTTTTTGTGAACCTGAAGAACGTTTAATGACTGATACATGTCTAACCTATTGACCAACTTGTGTTTGTGTGTAGAAATTACTGTTGTGGTGGCATTTCTAATTGTAATGGGTAAAATTCTGCAGCTAGTTTTTAGAGAGAGTGCTTAATGACGTAATATTTGATATAAAGTAATAAATAACTTTACCGGATTACCTTTTTAAAGTAATTTCCCCAATGTTGCATTTAAAAATGTATATTCTAATTCAAATTATTACATATTGCACCTTGAATGAATTCAGGGACAATTACTATTTACAGTACAATGTACAATGTGAAGATTTTACTGTGACAGTAAAAGACCTTTATTTATACACAATTTTAAGGGAGTTTATACAGAATAAAGCAGTATTTTGCTGTTGTACAGTAAAATATTTAATGGCATACCTGCAGTATTATTTATTTAGCATATATAAAATACAAAACAACTAATATAGACATCACTGTTGATGCAGCTTTCACCTTCTCCTCCTTTACATCTAAACTTCTCATGTACACTCAACCTGTCAATCTCATGTTGCCATGTTTCTCCAGTGTTTTTACCTCCACGTTAAGTAATCCAAATATTTCCGACACCACCCAAAGGCAACACGACTCAGGTGGAACAAAGCATCTTAAACAAACCCAAACACACCCTGAGAGCTGCGGTGCCACTAATCCTCACAGTGAACTCACATGTTAGATAACCAGCCACATAAAAGATATGAGTCACCACATCTCCGTCTGATCATTGCTCCAAAGATGAAAGGCAGTTATAATAAAGTCAAATGTCTCACCTGGTTTTTTTTAGAGAAGATGTGAATCGTTTGTCTCCTTCCTGACTTTGTGGTCTCACCTGGGAGTGTGGGCGTGGCCAGTTTGAGGTCTACCTGTGTCTGTAGGAGTGAAAGAAACGAGTTTCCCAGCCTAGTGTGACTCTGAGTCATCAGTTTCACAAGAACTAAATATAAATAAAAACCCGAACATGATGGGAGCTGACCTAAAAATAGAAAAACTCAGGAGTCATCCCTCATCTTGGCTGACACATTGTACTGTTTAATTAGATTTTCTGGAAATATTAGATCTCAAAATAATCATCAAATCTTTTCCATAATGTCAGAGAAATAATGACACTCTGTATTTATATACGTGTCCTGATGCAGTGATGTAGCAGTGTACTCAGGGGATGTTCAGTACACTGTGACATCACGGCTCCAAACCTGTACCAGCACAGTGAAGCTTTGTCCTGGTCGGGCGTGGTTGTCACCTGTTAATGGTGACTTGAATTTACGTACATACACGTGAACAAAATACTAACAGACTGATCCAAATGGGAAAGGAGCCATTTCGTGTCTGCTAAAGCAACAAAAGATTAAAGGTCACCACACCCATCAGTGAGGTGAGAAGTGTGTGCTAATTGTAGGATGTAATTACTTCCTTAGATTGTCAAAGATCCAAAATTCTCAGAAAATAAAAACAAAAACATGAATTTAGTGTCTTCAATTTCAATCATAGCTGCACATGTGGTATAAAATATTATAATACAGCAAAATATTAAAATACTATTTCTTCTGAAGAATCCTGAGGTATATATAAAATATGATGTAACTGTGTTTTCTTTTTTTTAAATAAAAAAAAACAACAACAAAAACTATCAAATGATGAAGTACTGTAAAATTAAATAATTAAATTAAATGTCAATTGCAGAGAAACATTTAATTTAAAGATTTTTCCTGAATTATTACGATTATTACCATTATTAAAGGACAATACTGTGTAAAAGTTTGCTAAACTTGTATCCAGAATGTCAGAATGTAACAGTACACATAAATGTAAAACCTTTGGTTGTTGATTTATATTCTGTAATTTTACAGTTTTGTATACAATAAAATCAAATAAAAAAAACAGAAAACTACTGTAAAACTTAAAGACAACAAAACAAAAGATTACAATAAAGTGTGTATAGAGTGTGTTGTGTAGTCTATAGTAGACTTTCACTGTCATAGTTGATCATACTGGTGTTCTATTTGGTCTAAACATCAGTAAGTCACTCCAATATGAAGGTCTCTCAAATCACAGCTGCATAAAATTCTTAACAGCCAATGTTTTGTTTTTTAAATATTATTATTTGGGACTATATATTTATTTTCCAAGTCTTAAGACAGGTGTCGCCCTACATCTTTAAGTCATTCATATTTCTCTGTCTCACTGACTATAGAAAATCACTACAGACCTCAGATTTGCTGGGGGAAAAGGCAAAATATTGACCGTAATCTCAACATAAATTTAACTTTAGTCTCATAATTGTGTTTAATACAAACTCTAATCAGCGTATGAATTCTCTATCATGTCAACAAAAGGAAAGAATGACAGAAATACTGAGTAATTTGCACCTAGCAGACTTACATGCACATTCGTCATAGAAAAGTAAACAGTGCTGAAGGACAAACATATCTTATTGTTAACAGAGTAAATACAGACTCAGTTAGTGCAGTAGTTGGTAGAATAGAAGGAAATGAAGTGTTTGCTTGGTGGCATACAGACTTATGGACAAACAGACTGACAGAAAGTGTTTCTCTGGCCTTTAATTATGAGTTTTACATTTATTACACATGGAGGTCTACAATATATTGCACATATAAAGGTATCATCGAATGAACAACACCCAGGACAAGACAGAAAAATAAATATGAAGTTCATTAAACAGCCCGCAGAGCTGACGTGTGTGTCATCCCAGTTGTCTAACAAGAAACCCGTTAACAAATGGAAACCGTTAAAACATCTAATATGGCAGAAGACATGATTGAAACTTGTAGTAGTCGGTTAGAAGTTTTAGTTCTTCAACCTGCTGTGCTCGCCTGGAGCCGGTTGCACCACCCGTTCATAGTGTTAACTTACTGTCACACTTCAAAATCTATACATCACTAAATTAAAACAGAGCGCTCTACAAAAACGTATTATCAAACAGGGATCAGTTGCTACTCAATATTTACATCCCGTAGCTCCTAGCTGTAAATAATGCCTAGCTAACGGAACAAAGCTAACGTTAGCGTGCTAATATATCACCAGTTTAGACTGAGTTAATATAAAATATGGCTAACATGTCATATGACCCACACAAAAAGGCTGTTTAATAATTGAGTTAATTACAAAAAATGTTAAACATTACGCTACAGAGAATGACTAAATAGCATTGTTTATGTTAGCATAAGTTGTGTTACAGCTTATGACTTCCTGTTGACTCAGTTGGCTGCTTTTGGCACTATAGATGTTTCCCTCAACTTTAGAGAAGTCTTTAGACATGACTTAAGTTTAAATGGTGCAACCCAAACCGATGAAACACTACTTTATTGGCTCTTTTTGT